>JAWLRI010000086.1:5364727-5479863 GCA_034781795.1 Crypturellus tataupa
CTGCTGTAGTATACGGTATCTATAACCACAATAAAGTTTTAGGGAGGCACATGCATACTTGGGCTCCTACTGAAGATTTATTTCACCACTGCAACATCCATGCATCACAACTGGTGATGAAGTTCAGCATTTTGCAGGTGGGGAAACTTCCTCCATGTTAAAACAAATTTGCCCAAAGTTGTGTCTCTGCAGACTGACTTTCCCAAAAGTGCTCATAAACCTGCCCGCTGTGTTGGTTTCTGTTGTGCATTTGTGCAGGCTCCATTGATTTCTCCCCTGTAACATACAGCTTCTGGAGCCTGGGGGAAGTGTATCCCCTTGTTTTACCTAGAAATCAGTTTGCTGCAGGGCAGCAGAAAATTAGCTGTTGTTTATCCCTACAGGTGAATAAGCTTTGGGGAAGGAAGCAGTTACACCTGTTCTCCCCAACCACAGCAATAGTGATTTTCTGTTTAGGGCTTTTCCAAATGGTGTTGACTCCCCAGCTGGACGATTCTGCCTCTACACCTACCTGTGGGTCTTGCTAAATTATCCAAGTACCAATCGTTGCCTGGTTAAATTGGCATTGCTCTTTTGAATTCAATACAGTGAAGACATTTCACACTGCCCATTGCCTGGGGAGCTGTCCCAAAGTAGAAGTGTTTCTTTTATGATGATGACTTGGATTTAGGCAAGGTTTTCTTCCTAGCTTAGGAGGCTACACTAAAATCTTACCATTTAAATCACCTGTGACACTATCATAAGGAGGAGTGGGAGAATCTTCCCTCCTGTTTCTTTTTTCAGTCCTTTTTTTCAAACCACCCAAGTTACGAGAGGTGAGATGTGCTCAGAGGTCCTGGGGTCTTTGGGGAGGGTTGTTCAAGCAAATCATATGTTTCAAAACTAGGAGATTTGGGAAGATGTGTGTCTGAATGTCTGAAATGGATGGCTCAGAAACCTTTATTTTGTGCTCATGTTTTTATTTAGCGATATTTCACCATTGACTATTAACTCTTCAGTAAATGTAAAAGAGAAAATCCTAAAATTTCACTTAAAACAAATGAGGACTCTGGCATCCGGAAAGGGCTGGGGGACTCAAATCAAAAAATGTCTCTTGTTTAATTTTTCACTGTTGGGCACCTTGACCAACTGTTCAAAAAACTTTTTCAGGGAACTAAGTGGAATTTTTCTCTAGGGACCAAGAGAGCAGAGAATTCAGGTGTTACCATTTTATCCTTTTTGCCACCTTCTCTCCTTTGCACTTGTCCCGTGTGTGTATGTGACAGGGTCCCAAGGCTGCTCTCCCCAAGCATGTGCCTTGGCTGCAGCAGAAAGGAGAGCTGCAAACGAGCTTGTTAATCCTGAGGCAAGCGCTGGCTTTCAGAGGATGCTCTGAGCCCTGGGACCTCTGGTGCTAAGCCTTTAATTAAAGGCCTGCTATGAAATTCTGACAAGCCGCTCTGAAGCCTTAAGATCGTTTGAAATCAATGTCTCAAATCCTGTTGATTGCAGAGGATCCGGGCTTTGACCTGAGAGGTTTCTGCTTTGCTCATATCCTTAGAAGTGCCAAGGGAAGTCGCAGCATCTGTCCTTTTGATGTGAAGCTCTGCAAGTTAGCAGAGACAGGGCTAAACTGCAGTGGGCTTTTGACCTTCTGCAGAGAATAAGAGCGTTTGTTTTTAAAAGTTTTGCTTTTGGCTTTGCGTTTTCATTAAACTGCAGCAATTCGGGGTTTATTTCCCATGCAGTTCCGGTAATATAAAGTGTATGCTCGGTACGTGAACCCATCCATGACAAATTACACGGAAACTATGGAAACACTCTGCTTAATGGCGTGAAAGACTGTCTTGCTAAAAAATTAATCATTCCTTTGCTTTTTTTCCCTACAGAATTTCTTCTGGGGTGGGGAGAAAAGGTCCACAGTAGTAGGACAATGAAAGACTAAATAATTTAATTGCTTGGAGTTAGCTGAATTAATCATTGAGAATAAAGTACCTGACAGTTTTCTTCCCCTTTGTAATTGGTTCTCTTTACGTGAGAGGAAGTGTTCATTCTTACAAGTCGTGGTCAGATAGTTTCCTCCAGCGTGTTTGAATTTCTGGAGTGCTCACTTGCCTTTCAAGAGATGTCTGGTCCCTCAGTTCTCTGCCCCTCGGTGATGGGAGCATCCTGAAATGACCAATTAACTACCTCAATGAGGAAACAAGGAAGCATTTGGAGAAGCCTAGGGGAGGTCCTCATGCACCCCCTTGTTCTTCAGTGCCTTGGAGTTGGTGGCTGCAATATGAGGCTGTGTGATAGCAGGCGTTGGATTGCCCCTCTTTTCATGTTGACTGGCTTGCAGGATGCTTGGGTTCATACAGGATACTTGGTTTCATTCTCACAGCGATTAGTTTCTCCTTTCCCTGTTGACTTCCCTTGTGCCTTTCAACACGTGGACCTACAGCAGATGTCCTGAAATCACTGGTAATGTTCAATGTAAAGCAGATATTTTTACTGGACCATAAGTTTAGTTGCTCTTTGAGGATTTGGTGAGACTTTCAGTTGTTTTTTCCTTGTCATATTTTTAGATTCTGATAAAACTAGAATTTTTCTCGTGCTGAGATAATCAAAATACTTTTTACTTCAGAGTATATTAAACTAAATGTTTTCCTATTTCCATGAAAATTACCAAAATGAAGAAGCCATGTCACACCTATATTATTCTTGGTTAGCCTTTATCTTGAGAAGCATGTGACATAGATTTTATTAAAAGAATTTATTCTGGATAATGAGGAGTTTTATGAATTTCAGAAATGGGAGGGGAAATAAGATGCCATATAGGCAAACTTGTTATCCTTAGTCTAATTTTATTTAATGCAAATACTTAATATATTTAATGCAAAAGAGAAGGCTGTAAAGAGAAGCTTGACCTCAGTGGGATTCCGGCATATGTTTAAATGCTGTGTTGATTTGGACTTCTTAGGTAGAATTAGTCTGAAACATTTTTGATGGAATTGTGTGACAGCTGCAACATAAGACGGGGTGAATCGGTTTTGGTGCTATTTTCATTAGAGAGGATTAACAATGGAGAGCCGATAATCAATAACCAGTAGCCAGGACGTGGCTGGGTTCATAGGATGTAGCTCTTCAGTCCTTGACCTGCCTGAATTGATGGTTTCTGATACAAAGAAGCTGGCTTTAAAAAAGGCAAAGTCAGAACATTGAATCTGGATCTTTTCTGTTCCTGCTTGATGAAGGCAAATAAGCTGGAGCTCTGTCAAATTTATATTCCCCAGGACATCATTGTATCCATCCTGCTCAAGGAGGGATCTTTCCAGCACACAGATTGTGACAGGAGAAAGAAGGAGCATTGCAACAGAGGCTGAGAAAACCGTGGGTCCAAACAGGCCCCAAGAGTTTGGGAAGAAAACTTTCCTTGGAAATAGTGTGTAAGTTTTTTTGCCTTTTTAATTTTTTTTTTTAATTTTTTTTTTCAGACTAAATAATTCCTTGGGCTGCCCAAAGGCTGGAGTGGGTCCTGTCAAGGAGCAGAGGGAAAGTTGCAGGTAACTCTTTTTTTTTTGTCTTCTACTTTTCCACTCTTCTTTTTTTTTTAATTTTTTTCTTTAAGAAATGTACTGCTTTATGTTCTAATAATACCTGTCATCTGATTTTTTTTTCCTCTGTTTTACTTGTGCTTTTGTTGCAACAGTCTTAAGCTCCTGACCAAATGCTCCTGTCATTTTAAGACAGCGCTCCTTTATTTTTTTCCTATCATTAATTTGTTAGAGTTGAATATTTTGGCCATAGAAAAGAGGACTTTTTATCAGTCCTTTGTGTGTATATTTAGCTTCCTCTTTATCCTGCTCTTGCTTTTGCATGGTCAATTGCTCCACTTTCCTCATGATAGAGCTGGTGCGCTACTTGTTTGGAGACTCGTGTTTAGCATTTACCTAGGTTTGTGTGAGCTTGAAAATCCAGCTCTTTCAGAAACATACCTGCTACTTTGTCAGCTTAGGAAACTTGCAAAGATCCGATTTCCCCCTAGACTTGTCATTTAGAGGTATAGACGTGGCCTTACTTGATGCTTTCCCTCTAAAACTGCATACACTGGGTTGAATGAGGCATACAGGGAAAGAATGATTTAAACCTGAATAGAGATCTCTGCCTGCCATTCAGATTCCTACAATTAGACCCCCGTAGATGCAGCTCCTAGGAGCATGACTCATTCATTTTAAGCTTTTTGTAGCTGAAACTCATTTCCCTGCAGGCTGATTCCGCATTGCCAGAGCTGTAGGTATTCATTTGTTCCATGAAAATAAGCTCTCGGTGCGCATCGTTAGTAACTTTGGACTGCATGCGGACATGGGTACACACTTGCCCTGCTCCCAAACTGAACCCAAAGTGTTTCTGAAACGCAGAATAAGCTTGTTCTCCTTCTGCCACCTCCTTCACCTCCATCTCGGCAGCATCCTTCCGCAGGCAGATGGTTCCCACCTCCTCGCAGTTCCCCTTGCCACCCTGCCAACACCCTGCCCCGTCACCCTTGTCATCTGCCGCGTGTCCCTAACCCAGATCCCTCCGATATGACAGACGACCGTCTCCTTCTTTCCCCGAAAAAGAAATGCTGCTGCACAAACATGCCAAAACCCTAAAAATCTGCTAAAAAAAAAAAAATAAAAAGTTGGAGATCAGAGTGGGTGGAAGGTTCCCCATGGAAGTTTTTTGACTTTTCAGCTGATAAAACAGGAATGAAAAAATTGAGGCTATTTTTCTTCCTGTCCAAAAAAGCAAGGACACTCTTGCACTCCCTTCCCCAAGCGCAGTTAGCAACACTGCCAGGCACGACGTGGGAGCGCAGGTTCAATGCCTTGAGCCCCCCTTCCCCTTGGGACCTCCTGACCCAACGCGCTCTGCTGACTCCAGCCTCCGTCCTGCTGATAGGAAACCCAGCCCAAAGCGATAGGAAAGCAGGTGGCATTTAAATATCATGCCAGTCAAATGTGTTGTTGTTGTTGAAATCTGAGAACTCTTCAAATTAATAGAGTTTTGGCTTTGCATTTTCTTGATCCTTGATTTTTTTTTTTTTTCTCTCCCCAAGAAAAGTAGACCCTCTTCTTTCTTTTTTCTTTTTAGTGGAAGGGGAAAAAAAGTAGGAAACTTTCTTCTTCAGTTTCTCTTGAAAATCATTTCAGTAGAAAGGTTTTGATCAGCTTCAGTAATGAGCTGTCTGCTGCAGTGTGCATAGTAGCCATAAAATGTCACTTTTCTGAAGATATGTCTCTAAAATCTGCTCGTTCCAAGCTCGATGGGTTTTTGGTCTTCAGCACTACTGAAATTGTCTGATCATAGTACTCTGGTCAAGTTTTCTTTGCACATTAAAGGACGTAGTCTTCTCATCTCCCAGCATTAAGTTTGCACATAAACCTTTGTAAGTTGGCCCCAGGAGATTCGGGGGAATTTTTAATCAGAATCTTAATATATCTCCAGTAAAGCATCTTCATATAAGATTTTATATTTAAAATTAGACACATACCTTCCTAGTGCAACAAGCAAAATGGGATATATGCTCTCAAACTCAAGTTTACCAACTTTGGTCAATCCAGGGTCTCCCACAGACCTCCCTCAGGTATGTAAATACATTGGATTTCCAGTGATTTGTTCAGCAAGACCATGGCCTGTCTCTATTGATTCCCTGTTTGTTTTATGTATTTTGCATTCCTTAGTCCATCAGAAATGCTTTTACTCGGTTGTATTTGGCTCGGTGATACAGAATAGTTGAGGCACATCTCATTTTTCCTACTTATGACACCTCAATAGGCAAGTCCTGTCCATAGGATAGTGCGAGTACTGCACACAGGCACTAGAGAAGCCCTTCTAGCAACACTATGAGATTTCTGTGTGCTTGATATGAAACGTGTAAGAATAAATAGAGCTTAAGAGAGCGTAACAGATCAAGACAAAAGGTGCCACTGTAGGTCATCACGTCATGTGGGTACTTGTAATGAGTACATGTACATGTAATGTAAATAGGTATATGTCTGTATTTTAAAAGCATGTCAATGGATGCAATTTACCCAAGATCGTATGAGAATTGATAGAAACCAGATCCCAGGTCTCTTGAAGCCTTTACCAACACTCCACGCTGAGTTCTTTTCATCCTCTTTCTTTTGTGTAGGATAAACCTAGAAAGCCATCCCAGCTATTCCTGTTTTTCTTACAAGTTTTGATCTGTGTTCCATGGAGACAAAGCCTGAAAAAAGGAACTAAAAAGCAAAAGTTACTGGTGGGCACAGACGCGTCAACATAGCATGACAGGTGATCTGAAATGGTGGCACCTTTTTGCAGTGGTACCTTGGTTGATGTTGGGGGTAGATAACATTCTGCTTCTCTGCCAGTGTCTTATCTATGCTACCCCAAGCAAAACCAGTGAAAAGTCTTATTTTTTCTACTAATTCTAGCCACAGACTTCCACTCTTATTTGTGCTGTACTCCTCAGTGTTATGTCATCTATGGGGATAGTTGCTCTTTTCATGAAGGTGAGATGTTTGAAAGTGGGATTTCATGATCAACTTCAGCTCATTGAGGCCCCACTGCTGCCAAAAAGCTGGACTCTTACCTTCCTCAAACTGTGGGTTTGGTATAGGATTGGTATAGGATTGGTATAGGATTTGGTATAGGATTGGGATAGGGTAAGGCTCTTTGGTCCACAAGCTACGGGAAGGCAGGATGAGGTTCTGACCAATTCTGGACTCCTTTAGAGGAGAAACTTTGGCCACAGTATTTTTTTTCTTTACACATGTTGGGAAAGCTCTGTGTCTGCATGGAACGAATAAAATGCTAATCTTAGCGCAATGTTGTTTTTCATTTAAAACTGCAATATGTGAGAGGATTTTTTTCCCCTTAGAAACGTCCTTTTTTTTCCTCTGTGTTTATGGCCTGGAGGGTTGTTTTCCTCCTTTTTATTTATCATCTCATATTGCTATGGCTTGAAGATATATAGCAATGACGCAGGCTGCTGTTGAGCTTTCATTCTTCGACTGTTTTCTATTTTTAGACTGTTCTTAGTTGCAGCAAAAACAAGAAACAGCAGCTGTATTGGCCCCAATATGCAGCAGAATTTTTGTCAGAAGTTGCAACGGGAATAATTTGCCCTATATTTGGGTACTATGCAGAATGTGACCCTTTTAGGAGACGTATGGCACCTTTTTGAGTAATAAGTCTTCCTGTGGCCACCCCAATGTCCCCAGACAGCTGAGACCAGAATGGGTAACCTTGGCTCAGGGTCGGCAGCATCAGGCAGCGCTGGGACCAGCTGCAGCTTGAGGTCACCCTACAGAGAGAGTCAACCCTGGCTCTGCTGCTGATGCTGCTGGACGGGCCGGGAGATGCTCAGCAGTGGGGAGTGCAGATGGGACCATTTTGCAGGCAGATCCTCCACTAAACTATCATTTTTTTTCCCCAGATACAATGGGAATACTCATGAGTTGTCAAAATTTCCACAAGATGAAATAAATAAATTTAAAAAATCCCTGTTCGGTACTTCTTTTAGTTCCTTATTAGTGCTTGCACTTTGGATAAATCAGAAATTCCCAGTTCTGCCCTTTCAAGCAGCCACCTTGTATCTAGCTCACAGTCCCTACCAGGGAACCTCCACTGGGACAAATAAAATGAAGTAGTTTTGCCAGTAGTTTCCTATATAAGCGGCTTTGGCTGAGAAAGTCTTGTTGAAATTGATTTTCCTGATATGCGATTTCCTTTTTTTAGCTTGAATTTCCTCTGAGGTTTCATCTCTATATTTTTGACTGGATTATATGAAGTAAGAAAGTTTTAGTTGTGCTGCTCTTGAAGAAGGAACATTAGTATTATGAAAGAGATTCTGTACAATATTGTCATTACTATCATAAAAAATAAAACTAACTAAAGTTTGGATCATCGTGGGGAAGATATTAGTTTTGCTTAAAGGCAAACAGTTTTAAAATATGATTAGGAGAAATAGAAAAAAGAGCTAATAATGAAGAACAGAAATGTACACTTAGTTGTGGTATATTTTGGAATAGATTAGACAAGATGCCTTTTTCCAGGCAATGTGAAAACAATATCCATGCCAACAATTTATGCTAAGATGCAGCCTCCTTAGTTATATAAATCCACAAACCCTCTTGGAGGCAGAGTCCTCTTTTTGCAAGCGTTTTTGCTTGCAGATTCACTTGATTCCTCTTTGTAGCTGTGTTCCCTGATCTTGCACCCCTTGTTTGTGTGGGCAAATTTCCCCGGTCACACCATGTCCGTGCTGCAGAGGTGCAGAGGTTCTATTACACTCGACATCCTCGTGCTATCTCCATCACAGATCAAGTCTCTTTATCTCAGATAGGAGTGACAGCCAGGCCTGGGGATGAATGCAGCCCTGATGAGGAAGTTTTTCCTGGCTGGAATTTGCAGCTGTGGATTCAGAACAGCAGCGAGCAGGGTAAAGGGTCAAACACTGCATCTTTCCTAGTGGTTTCATCCCTTGAGAGACCACGAATGCTCAGGGAGATGAGGTTTTTCCCAGCCAGAGAGTCATAGTTTAAATCCAGAGGAGCTGCTCATAATTCTCTAGTGTCAGCTCCTCCAAACCCAAGGCACAGAGTGCCACCCAGTAACTCCTGCCTTCTGCTCTGCATCCTAACCCGCATTTGGGCCAGAGCAGGTCTCCCATGAACAGGTCAGTCTTGATTTCACAACGCTATGAGATGCAGCATGTGCTACTTGGTCCGTAATCTTTTTAGTCTAATCAAGGCCCTGAGTGGGAGAAAAGACCTTAGACTATTTCTCAATAAACTGAAACTTTAAACCCTTTTATGAAGTTTGCTGAAATAGTTTTTGAAATAAATTTGCTGGCTATTAGGAGCTTATTGTTCCTCATTGAGGGGAAAAGTCATTCCATTTTGGAAGCAGAGCAAGCAGGCACTGCAAATCTCTTCCCTTTCACCTTTTTCTGTGGGTAGCTAAAGATGCTATTTCTTATCACTGATTGCTCTGGTAATTTAAGTCTCGCAGCCATGAGCTTTTCCAGTAACACGAGTACGTGACCGGTGTCGATGCTGTTAATTAATCATATTTATTATTTTAATTGCCATCAGAACGTGGAGTCCAGCTGCTTATGCAGGTGTCAGACAGTCACACAATCGAGTCCCTCAGCCCCAAAAGAGACGCGCAGGATGGATTGCTCCGGCTCCCAGCAGTCACTGCCTGTGCATTTGTGAATAAATCTCATCCTTTCCTTGCATCATTGGCCAGCAGCTTGAGCCTCCTGTTCTCTTCCTTCAGTAGCTTGTAAAATGTCATTTTGACTTTGTTTCTTAACTGCAGCCGGGGCGCTGGGGGAGGCTTTGGCTGTGCAGTCGGATGAACTGCCTGCCCTGAAAATCAAGAGCAGTCATGAAGTGAGTTGAAGCGCTCGCACTGTATTCTCAGACCTGTCTGCCCAGCCACAGAGCAGCCCTCAGGGCTTTCTCAGGCATAAAGATGCTCTGCCCAGGCCGCACCAACCACGTCCCATTTCAGCTTGAAGAATTTCACTTCTCGACTTCCGTAAGGTCTGGACTCAGCATCTCTAACTGCATAACTGTGACTAGCGGGTGTCCTTAGTTATCCAGGCTTTGCAGACTCCGAGCCTTGGGATAGCGTGCTGAAATTCCCCCTGCCTTCATGGGAAGCACAGTGGGGTTGAGGAGGCAGGAATTCATTGGTGTTCCAGAAAAACAAATAAAAATAAATAAAAAATACCTGGTTGAAAGAGTTCCCCGAGAAGCTGTTGAGCTAAGGGGGCAAGATCAAGCCTGTAACAAAGATTCGGTGCCCTGAGCAGATTAGAGGTCCTTTAAGGTCCCAGACATATTTACATATCTGAATTTATCTGTGCAGATGTAGTAGTTGCTTTGGAGACTGGATGTCCAGGAAACAAGGGATACTGAAAATCAAGAGTAGTCATGAAGTGAGTTGAAGCACTGCATGCTGGATGCTTTTCTCCAACAATATAGTGCTTTTACATGTCATAGGGGAAGCCCTGTATTCTTCAAGGTATCCAGCAATTGAATCAATCTGAGATCTTTTCCTGTCTGAGGACAAAGGGTCTGAGCTCCATTGGGACTACTGCATAAAGCAGCACTGAGCTGGGTCCGGGGTTAAGCAGTGATTGAATTGCATAAGAAAAACAAGGGGTGGAAGAACATGTGCCCCAAAAATATTCTTAAAAAAAAAAAAAAAAATGACATCAGGGGAAGGAGTTTGATCAAATAAGAGCTGGTTCAGATCTTGCCCTCTCGGTGCTCCTTGAGCTGAGGTGACTATTACGGCAGTGGTAAGGTGATATCTGATAACATAGACATCCTGCTCTCGTATTCTGTAAAGTTTAAAGTTATCAGAATTACCTACATTGGTCTCCAGCACAGAGAAGCTTATTTTTCTTGCAGCTTGATGCTTTGATTGAAATAAAGCATGCATATGCTTTAATAAAACATCTGATTATGACTTATAAGGGCCAGATAAAGATTTATTCTATTATCCCCCCTCATATTCTATTACAATCCTTTGTTATTCTCAGTGGTCAAAACATGTCTTATTCTGTGTTTGAAGTTTGCTGACTTTAGCCTCCAAAGTGTTAGAAATTATGTTTGCTGGTTTAAAGGGCCTTTTGCTTGGGACCTCTTTCTACTGTTCTTATCTCTTGCCTTGATTTGAACTGCATCTTAATTTTCTCTTTCATAAAGGAAACAGCATAAATGAAAATCAGATTTTCTGTTCTAGAAGAGATAATGGATTTTTACATTTATTTAATTGGGGCCAGAGCACATCCTAAATTAAAATCGATTGTAAAACCCAGATGATCTGCTTGAGTGGAACTCTGTCAACCAGGTATGCTTTGATATCTCAAATATTTCATCCCATATATTTTTGAGTGAAATTTCATTTTAAAATGACAAACGTGTTTCGAAAACTTTTCCCATGGTGAAAGGATACTTTGGGATGTGAGATGACACTGTTGGAAAAATAGTGATTAGCCTGGTCTCCTTCTCTCTTCTTTATATTATGTCTTTGAGATATTCATCTTCCTAATACCCTTTCTGAGGTGTGGACATTCCTTCAGCGAGTTCATAATGTGATGTGCAGAGGAATCGTTGAGTGTAAAGTACTTCTTTATACGTATATCCAAGGACCTTTTACACGTTCTTGTCTCTCTATATTTTTCCTCTTAGAAATATATATTCCCCTCTTGTAACTCCTTGTACCAGCTTCCTTTTCAATGTTGTTCACTGTTCTGGTGGACAATTACACAAATGAGTGGCTGAGAAGGAGATTTACTGTCTCTAAATGTCACTGCTGTGCCTATTTGGACTTAATTAACCTTGCCTTGCTACTTTGCTTCCAGTCTTTCTGCCACTTATTCTGTCAAATGCAACATTAATCTATTTTTAATAAATGCACTTTAGTGGTCTTATTGTAGGTAGCTTTATTGGCCAATAAACCACTTATCAACTACTTGTTGCCTTCAGCTTTATATCATGGTCCACTTGGGAACCAAATTATTACCTCATAAGCCATTCTCATTTCTTTTACAAATTGTAGACATCTGTGTTTTCTTTATCTTTGCATATTTTTACAAGTGCTTCTTACCCTTATCATTTGGTACACAGCTGATGGTCAGTACCCGTGTAAATCCATAGAGGTCAGACTATTCTCAGCATTGAGCTGTGGGAAACTTGGTCCCAGGTAATTTCCTCTCCAGATTTTGACCACTTTATTTTCTTCTTACCTGATTTTAACAGTGATTGCTTCTTGAATACGTTCTCAGACATACTCATTTCATTGCTAAATAATGTATAAGCCTTTCTCATGAGTGGAGACCAGGGGGAAGATGTTGCCTTACCAGGTGGAGGTGAAGATGGGACCATGCACAGCAGTGAGCATCATGCCTAGGAAGCCAAGGTGCACACCACATCATCATGGACTTCTTTATAAGTTTCCCCCTGCTCTTGTGCTAGTTCTGTGCTTAGGAGAGGCCAGGCAGCCACCTTTTCCCCAGGTGCAAATATTTCTACAGTGTCTTTGGTTTAAAAATAAAAATAAAAAAACTTTTTTTTTGACCATCATATTGGCTTTTGTAATTTTACTTATTACATAGGACTATGCCTGTGCCCCAGGCAAATAACATATGCTTATGGTTCATCATTCCAGACTGGATTGATGTGCACCTCGAGGGAAAAAAGTGCTTTCAGGAAATTGGGAATCTTTTGGTATGCAGTTGCAGCTGGTAACTGGAAGGGGTCTGATCACAGAATACTCAGGATAATCCATGTCAATGACAGGAGAGCTTAGAGAAAGAAGAGTTTCTGTTTTGGAGTGTATTTCTCTCTCTACTTTCGTTCCTCAGATGAATTTGTTTAATTTCTAAGTGACAGGATGTTTGTTGGTTTACTTTATATTTTGCTGTTGTACAATCATGGACGTGACTCTTTCCTGTTCTTGGGGAGTGAAGTCCTAAACGTGGGTCTGCAGAACTTCTCCCTGCACCTAGCGGTAATACAGAAGGAAACAGCTCCAACAAGAGACATGTAGAAAGAGACTGACTGTCACAGTGGGCCAACAACTTGGTTGTGAGGATATTTCCCTAAATTGGGAGATCTGCTGATCCTGACTGATGTTCACTATACCTATAGCTGGAATACTAATATTCTTGAGGAATAACCTTGTTAACAAACCCTTTTCTTTTTGGATAGGGTAAAATATTGTATCCCTTTTGAGTCATTGATTCTACCCTGGAGCTAGTAAACCTTGCCTGACCAAAGTTTCTGTTGAAAGTGGTTTATTTCCCTGCGAGGGTTCAGCTTCAGTGAATCATCGTTTTTTGATGAAACAAAAAATCATTAAACAAAAAAAGCCCTTCTATGCATGTTTAGCAGAAGTTCACAAAATCTGGTTAGAGCAGATGGGCTCCAATCTTCAAGAGATCTTATGTTCATCTGAATACCAGCATGCATAGCCCAGGATATTGCACAAATATGTAGGCTATTGATGACAAAGAGAGCACAGGACTGTGCCTAAAATAGACAGAAAAATATAGAAAGTGATATGTCAGCAATATTATAACCAGTCATATTAAAGAATTTTCCATAAGGCATCAGGGGATCTTTGACCTAAACTCAAGAAATATTATTCTGCTTTTCATTATGTATCTTACAGAAAGACATTTTAAGTTCACTTTAGCGGAGTCTATACCATAAGAATAAGGTAAGAGTTCTCCTGTGACAGCACTAGATCAATCATGTTTTAAAAAATATAATTGTATCTTCTGAGATAGTCTAAAACTGACGCTTTGGCTTTGCTTCAACCTGAGTTGCTAACAGAGGTTGGAAGGTGAGAGAAGACTCCCAAAGTTGCTTTTTTTTTAATAGCGTCTTTTCTTAAACAAGTTTTTTTTTTTTTAAAAAAAAAAAAAAAGAAAGAAAGAAAGAAAATGAGCAAAATACCAAAATACCTCGAATTAATTTGTGAAAAATGCTGTAAGACTTGGGGACTTTACTGAATGTGAAGCTCTGTTAGCCTGTCTTGAACATATGCTAAGGTTATGATTTTAATTGGTAGGTCAGGCTATTTGAAGCAATAACCTTTGTGCTCCAGATCTGTAAGTGGAACCTTTACTACTGACAGACCTAACTGGAGAGCAGCAAAAGCAGCCTGAGTGCAACTTACTGGGGATTTCATGAGGAAGCGCTGGCACACAGTGTCTGTGAAGGACAGGGGTTACAAGCCCCATGAAAGAGTCTTCTTTCTATCTGTGCAAGTCCCTAATAGCGATCGTGCTATGTGCATCTCTGCTAAACTTGCATTTCCTCTTCACAATCTTATGCAGGAACTGGAAATATAAACCAAACCAAATTCAGGCTAGGGACAGACAGCATATTTTTCAAAGCGGTGGCAGGAATCATTGGAGCAAATGCAAGGAATTCTTGACAGCTATCTCTTGCTAACTCAAGGATTAGATATTTTTTTGTCCTAAAACAGAACCGTGGTTTAAATGAGGAGAACTTCCAGGAAGTTCTATGTCCTGCATTAAACAAGGTTAGATGAGATAATTACAGTGCTTCCTTGTACCCTTAACATGGTGCTCCATACTGCACAGTAAAGCTGTGCTCCTGGTGAGGGTGGCTGCAACACAGAAGGAAATTTGGGTGTTTTGCACTGCTATCAATTCACATTCAGAAAGCATTCTCTCAGGCTTTAGTGCTAGTGTCCTGCTAACATCTTCTCTGCCCATGTCCCATGAGGGCTCTTGCAGAACAAGGCAGGTGGTTTCAATGGGGAGGCCTTCTGAGAGCACTCTGCACCTTCTGAGTGCGTATCTGAGTGCTCTTAGTAGTGGATGAGAATGAAAAATCCTCAGCCAGCTATTTATTTCCCCTCCCTTTTCTCTTCTCCAAATGAAGCTTATTCCCAACATGTTGCTCAGATGGCAGGAGAGTGGGCACCAGAAGTGATAAAGATGAAATCTTCCCAATTCTTTTGGGTTTCTTGCAGGTAGCAAGCCAGGATGGGCCAGCATAAGCCCTACCAGACAAAGCTGGAGCAACAAAGGCCAAGGAAGTGGTATAGGCACTAAACTGTCTCTTTCCCACTTCAGAACACTCTTATCTGGATCTGTCCAAGATCTATCCACAGCAAAAGACTGGTAATTGGTAACTGCTGATCATGACCAGGCAGTATAAAATCTGCAACAAACCTAAAGGTCCTGGGGACATATCAGGATAGCTTTGCTTCTTCTGTGTGCCTTAAAGCCTACAGTTTTCTACAAAGAGATGAGAAATAAAAGGTTATATTGATAAGCTTAATTATCTGAATTGTTTTTACTTGTGCCCTTGATACCATAAAATCAAAGCACTGCACTCCTGCCAGGCATTAAAATGCCAGATTTGTGGGTCATTAATGGCAGCAATGTGCTTAACCAGGAGCCATGTAAGAGCAGCACAAATCTGCTCCTCCTTTTCTGTACATGATTTATTTTTTAATAAGGGTGACCAGGATGGCAGCCCGTGGAAGGTGCTGTGCCGTGTGGGCTGCTTTGTAACAGGACCTGATGATTTGCAAACTCTCTGGTGTTAATGTCTGTGTGAGCAACTTTGAGAAAGCAGTGCCTTGTTATTGCTTTTAATGCTTTCCCTAGTTATGCAGGCCTTTCTCGTCCTGGGATAAGCAGGGAGATGCAGGACTCATTATGTAGATATGAATTTTTAAATGGTAAATCTTTATTACCCCCTGCTTTCCTCCATGGGCTCCAGTGCTGGGTAACCAAAGGTACAGATGCTCACCCGCTTGGTCTTCAGGGAGCTGTCTCACCTTCAGTGGAAGATCAGATAGCTCCCAAACTGCCTGATAAGTGGCCTTTATGGTAGGCCTGGCTTATTAGCTTCATCTTCAATAGCAAGAATACTGGATGTGCAACTAGATGTTTCTCTCTGAATTATTTTGGTGGCAAAACACAGCAGATGGGAGCCAGCTGGGAGCTGAGACACTGTCCTGGTTCGTTGTTGCTCCAAGACTCCAAGCCCTACCATAACTGCTGTTGGTCTTGTTTGAAGGGATGAAGATGTGTTGTCCCCCATCATCATCACCACAGCCTCCTTGCCTGGGAGCTGACGTGCTTTGTTGTCTCTTCTTCCCTGACTCCACCTAAATTGCCCTAGAGCTCAAGACAGCAGATGCAGGAGCAGGTCATGGCTTGGGTTGTAGACAGCAATGAGCTTCAGTGCTAAGGGACTGCTGGTTTACACCACAGCACTCGTGCACACCAGCTGGCTTTTTCTCCTGTGCTCCATTTAGACCAAAGTGTCCGAGCACACATTGGGTTATATGGCTGTTGTGCTCATCTTCTTGGAAAGGGTGTAAACTGTGGTTTATGTTTGTAAATTAGATAAATTTCAAGGTCCTTTGCATGTACGAAACTATCAGAAGTTACTGAGGGACAGAGATTGAGGGAAGGATACCTGAAAGGACAAAATAGTAGAAAGGGGAGAAAGAGGAGGAAAAGTAGTTTGTTGAGTGAAAATGCAGATTAATGTCAGATAAATGAATAGAACAGAACCTAGAGAGAAAGCTGGAATATGCTATTATAGGTGCATATGAGATTTTTCTAGAGAGAGAACTTGTGAGAAATTGTTAGGAACTAGAATAAAACCATTGAAGGTCCAGAACAGATCAGACCCGAGGGATGAACACAACTCTCCCTTACACCCATTGCAGGAACGGTGGGTGTTAAATGCTCAAGAGCAGAGCAGGAAGTGGAAGGAGAGGGCAACCACAGCAAAGGCAGTCGACAACATGTAAAGAGCTCACAAATGAGCTGGGTACGTAAGGCATTTTCAAATGTTAAAAAATAAAAAAGTGTAATTTGGGAGATATGAAAGAGCCCATTGGGAGCTTTGAAAGTGGACAGCTGGTGTTTCCTTGAAGGATTGCCCTTGGTCTTCACGATCTTGGCAGCATCCAGAAGTTGTCATATTCAAATGGCTGAAGGATTAGGAGAAGTTGTGCCATATGGTGGACCAAATGAAGATCACACTTGCCCTTTCCTTTCAAATCTCCTTTTTGTCATTTTGAGTCTTGCTAAATAAACAAATCCTTATATTCTGAACTCCCATTTATTTGCTGGCATTTAAGACATAAACATGCCTCTGTTCTGTGGTCCCTGGAGCCCATTCTGAAATGCTGGTGAAATGCAATTTGGTATGTCATTTCCTAGTGGCTTATGACAAAGGTCTTCAAATGGCTGTGGACAACCGATTTGAGGAAAACATAGTGGGAACCTGCAACTGAGAAAATGCTGAACCTTTTGAAAGCTGTCTGCTTAGATAAAGCTTGTTGGAAGGGAAAAAAACTTTGCTGATTTTTTTTTCTTTTTTAAGCTTACAGATGGAGCTCAAATCTTATGAGAACAGGGAATGAGTAGCATGGATATGAGCCAGACACAGGGCTGGTAGGCTGTGTTGCGACTGCCCCAGATAGATGTGCTGATCCCTTGGCGTGAAGCATCCTCTGCTGTTCCCATCCCAAAACGTTCCCGATCGCAGACTAACAGCCGAGCTGTGGTGTTGCCTGTTGGAACACACAGAGTAGGCTATAGGGGAGCCAGCTTTCCATCAGAGCCTGAAAAGGCAGAATTCGTTTCCCTCTGGTCAAGACTAAGTTTTCAGACCAGTTGGGTGTGTTTTAATGATCGTTGCACAAACTCTTCCCACTTGTGTGGCCCTGACAGTGAAATGTTTGAAGATCAGCCTGTGTTTGCTGAGCGTGCCCAAGCTGCTTCAAAGAGATGGAGACAGAAGCCTGGGATTTCTCTGCCTTTTGTGTTGAAGGATCCAGAAGAGTTTCCTAATTCATAAACTTGAGGTTATGCTCTACTGAGGTACAGCCACTTCTATGGTACCAAATGAATGTCCCAATGACTGGAAGAAGCAAAGACTGAATTCTGTTATAATTATTACCTAGTCATGGGTACAAAAGTGACTATTCAAAGGGTGGATCAAATGGTATCTTGATGCTAAAATGTTCTATGAATTCCTGAATGGCCACATGGCACAAACGGGATTTAACTCTCATCTGAAAGATCACTTGTATTTAGGGAAACTGAAGGACACTGCTATCAACATAGGCCTGGGGTGTCATGTAGGGGAGTGTTTGTCTGGTCCCATCACTTGCTTTATTGCATTGCTTTGGCATGGAGCCTTGTCTTTCTATCTGTATTGTCTCCTAATGCAACACAGGTAATTCTTAGTAGCTTTCCTGTGAAGGGCTCTGAACATGCTGTATTTCATGATAATTGTTGAAAATATGATTATTTTCTTCCATGGTAGAGATGAAGCTCAAGGTTGCAGGTAGGTGACAAAGGGCGATGTGGCTCTGGCAGCCTCTCCTTGAGGAATGTGCAAAGAGGGCAGCCACATCCATCTGTCAGGAGAATGCGGTTTTGGAGGAGCTGAAGGTACTTTTTCCTATCCCTTTTGAAAGCCATTAACTTACTATTTTTTTTCCTCCTCACCTCTAGGTTCCTTATAGTCTGGCATGTATAGTATTTAAGATGTTTGGTTTTTTTCTAAGTAAAACTCAAGATAAAAGGAAAGGAAACTTTATTGTTAATGTAGAAATAAAATAACTCCATTTCAAAAGGATTTTTTTTTGGCTTGTGCTAAGGTGAAAAATATTAATTATATTTGGAATGAACTTTTCAGTGAACTTACTCCACCCCTTGGAAGAGGGATGCTAACCAAGCAGCACTAGCCAGTCCACTTGCTATTCATAATTAATTAACACTCCATAATTTGTACATTCTCTGCAAACTCCCAATATGCTGTCGTCGAGGTGGATACGGAGGTTTTAAGTGCGACAGGCTGATCAGGACGGGGGGGAAGGCAGGTTTCACACTCGGGTTAGTGCTTTGGGGCCGGTGCCGCTGGCCTCGCGCGGTCGGCTGCTCCCCGCAGCTGCTGCCGGGCGCGAGGAGCCGGCCCCGCGGGCCCTGCTAGAGCAGAGGTCATGGGAGAGCAGTGCTGAGGGAGTCGGCAAGTCAGCACTGCAGTTAAAGAAAGGTTAGGAAAGAAACCCTGCTGATGGCTGGCTTGCAAACAGCGGATCTCTGCATTCTCGCTAATATTCAGGACAGATGCCTATGAAAAACGAATGAAATCTATCCCTTTTGCTCAGATGGCAGAAGGAATATAAAAAAGGCAGAGTCTCCGAAATATTCACTGCAGCTGAATGTCCCTTTGCTACATGAGCTGCTCAGCTTAGGACAGTGGCCCTTGTGGACTCTCCAAAGTGGCATCTGACCGTTTATTCTTCATGGTTGCAGCTTCTTTACCTCCCTTGTTTCCTACTACAGTTAGATATAACTCAGGAGGAGACAAAAGGCATAACAAACTAGTGACGTGAGAGAGGCGGGATGGACACAGGTGAACACAGGTGCTCTGATGCAGACCACATTCCCAGCCATCTCCAATTTGGTCCTCAGAGCCCCCAAAAGGTATCACATTGGCTTCAGGGAAGACAGGGGCAGGACAGCATGCTGGACCCACTCCTGGGCTGGCAGAAGTCTTCTAACAGCCTCTTTTGGTCTTTTATAGCAGCACACAGAAGAAAAAGTAAAGGAGTAGCTTCAACCTTGCTGTTGCACCGTCTCCTTTCTCTGAGACGTGGCCACGTGTGATACAACGTGGCTTATTTTGGTCCAAACCCATCTGAATCCAAGCTGGTTTTCTCCATGATGTCCCATCTTTGTGCTCCCTTGATGCAGAAACTTCTCTCTTGGACAAATTCATGCTTACTTTAAATTTTAGCAGTAAACAATGCTCATGTCTGCAACCCCCTGCCTTATCGCCAGCCGAGAAAGCACGTTCTATTTTGAGATAAGACATCTCAATATTTATCAATGCAGGGAACATTTATCAAAAAGGGAAGAAAAGAGATGGTTCAAATGCCCTCACACTGCAGGCACTTGAGAGTGTTACTGGAGAAGGGGCTCACCAAAGAAAACTCTTCATGCACATCTCAAGGTTCTCCATGTCCCTTTCTCCCACCTCTCTGGTGGTGGTGGTGCAGGCTATAGATGACCATATAAAACACCTATATTAGCCGTTCGCTGCAGCAAAACTCTTCAAAGGGCCTGGCCATTAGGTAGAGGAGCCCAATGCTGACCCTTCAGGAAGAACAGAGTCTGCATTGATAGATGCTGAAGCCATGAGTAAAAAGTGTGTCTCTAAACACAAGCAAAAATTCCTAGGAATCTCTCTCTCTACAAATCACTTCTTTCCGAGTTAGCGGGAGGAATAAGTTCAATTTATTTAAGATTTTTGGAAAACAAGAACAAAACAATGGTGATTCGTTCTATCTGTGCAAATTTTGTGCCAGCTGTGCTAAAGCCTGCACTAGGTCAATAAACGGATTCTCAATTCTATTTCCTCACCTTACCTTCTAATGGTCACTGAAATCAGTTTCCTTTTCTTTACTTTATTAGATTTCCTTGAGCTTTACTTGGTAGCGTTTCACAATGACGAAGACTCCACCGAAGACTCCTGAATATTTTGCTGCCTGCTGGGCTGTGTGCAGCTCGCTGTCCTTGCCCAGGACATTTTCCTTAGCTCTCCCCCTGCAAACTGGAGGGAAAATCCTGGCTGCAGCAGGGTAAGCAGCCAAGAGAGACCTGGAGTAGTGTCCTGCCACAGGGTGCAGCAAGAGGTCTGCTGTATTCCCATGGGTTGCATTTGAAATGCTGTCATTGAGGGGGGCTGATTCAAAAAAGGAGCTCCCATTCTGCAGCAAACATACAGTCTTATTTTAAAACCAGTGCAAAAAGTCAAAATTAGCTGAAGTTTTGGAATTTTTTTTATTCCTGCTGCAGTGAAATGGTTTTCTTGAAATGCTTTGTAACAGTAAATTAGAATATTTTGCTCTCGTTGCTGCTGTCATAATAGTAGCTAAAATTATTCTATTGAAACTAAATGATTTGAATGTATCACAGTGAAATGTAATTTCCTGGTGAAAACATTGGTGGAATTTGATACCTTCCTGCAAAACTTCCCGGTTTTGTCAGAAAAGCACTTTTCTATGTAAAACTGGAATAATCAGCCTTTTTGGACCTGATTCTGTTTTACTGTCATTTGTGCAAAACAACAAAAATTCAAAGGTAAGGAACAGAAAGATAGATTTGGATGCCTGGTATTCAGATAATCACATGGAGAGAGAAATCAGAAGGTTTTTTTTTTTTTTTTGCTCTGCCTGGCCTGAATTTGTGTTAGGTTAACCTAATAATTTAGTCTCACTGAGTTGCCTTGCTCCCCCAGTGGTATCCATCATTAATGGTGACATTAAGTGTAGCATATAATGACAGGAAAATCCATTAAAAACTTTATTATGGCCATGTTCCTCCTCTTTTTCCTTCTTGCATGGAAGATGCTATACTGCAGCACCGGGCTGTGGTCCCAGACCTGGTTGGACAGGTTGGCATAGCTGCAGCACTCAACATTTCTGGCAATGCCTTATAATTTGCCTTATAATAAACTAGACAAAATGTAAAGCTGCTGTCAGAATTTTCCAAATTTTTAACTGGATTTCCCATTGTCTTGTCTCTATAACTGCAATGAAATTGTCCTTAGGATGCCGCCTTCACAAAATACAAAGCTCCTGCAGAGATATAATAAATAACTTGGTGCACATTTCTCGCCTGCTCCACCTTCTTCTGTATGATTGAATTTTTCAGCATTTTATAACAGTTCTTGCCAGCACAGCAATATCATTTCTAAATCTAAACATACAAAAAAAAAGTAAGTTTAGACAGTGCTGAAGTGAAGCTGTAAGCTGGAATGAAGTCTTGGCACTGACTGTGATGTCTGTCATTTATTCAACATCTAAAACATCCTAGGCTTCGTTTCAGAGCTGGCTATTGTGGACATTTTAATTCAATATCTGAGGACTTTGTGACTTCATTCAGGGATTTTTTAAAGACTATTAAATGTTCTTTTCTAATGCTGTTTTTGCAAAAATCACAGTCCTGTGTGACGGACTACTTTTTTGTTATTTTTATTTTTTTCCCCTCTCCAGCCTCAATAATCCAGGTCTGCTAAATCTGCTGACTAATTTTTCCATGTCCTGAAGAACCAACAACAGCCTTAAAGTTTCAGCTGGGTTCTGTAGCTAACTCTTTTCCACTATGGAAATTCATAGGATTTCCAAATATTTTGCTTGTTCTCACCCATGATGAGACTATGCCAAAAGATTCTAACACTTTTGACAGAGATGCAGTGACTGGTGAAGTGAGGACAATATATCACCGGAGTACATGATCGGTCAGCTAGAGCAACAACAACATTCAGCAAAGCTGTCCTCACACCAATAGAAAGTCATTTTTTCAAAAGTAGTAACTCCTCCAGCTGGAGTCGCTTGCTCCGAGTCTCATGAGCGTGCAGTTCCACATACTTATAGGTTATCATGATATAGGCTCCACTGCAAGCAAATATTTGTGCCTTTACAGCACTTAAGGCAGTGCCTTAGATATGCTAGCACAGCCAGGAATTCTGTGCGTGTCAAGAACTCTTCTTACCTAGGCTGGTCATTTGGTTGGAATGAGGTTTCTGTAGGACCTTCCTATCTTTTTGAGACATGCAACATTGCTTTGGTGAGGGGGGTAAGCAAGAAGTTTTGATGCATCCTTTCTGTTAACGGGAGAGGAAATGAATGATGAAATGACTCAGTGTCTTTGCTGATGAAATTAGATGCTGTGACCAAAAATGGAAAGAGCTGGAAGTGAAAAGGCAGTTCAGGAATGAGCTACTATATTTCAGTTGTTTGTAGATGTTAATTCTGGGAGAGCCCAGGTAGGCTGAAGCACAGGCATCGTTCTGATGAAGGGCCATTAAACACCTCAGGAAAAGGAGCTTATCTCATATCCAAACTGTTAGTCAAATCCTTAGTGAGATTTATTACCACTGCTGTGGAGTATAATAATGACGATAAGTAGGGGCCAGAGGGCTGAATGGAGGGGCTTGGCTCTCCCTGTGACATTGATGGATGGAAGAGTGTGACATGACTAGTGTAATTTATTGGGACAGCAGCAGACCTGAAACTCGACAGCAGATCTGCTTGTTCCTCTGACCAATATGAAGTGATGCCTTCTTTCACTATGTTGTATCTTTTGAGATCTACAGGTGAAAACACTAAAAAATATGACCTTGATAACTTTACATGCTGCCTTGTTATACGGTATTATACATTGGATATTTTAAGACAATAAAGCTAATAATAATTACCTTTATAAAGGCATTTTGATCTTGAGACTCAAATAATATGGATTAATTGATCATCTGAGAGAATTTGTCTCAAATTCTCACTGACGTAATCAAAATCAAGTGCTGTCCAGTAATGCTGTATTCTGGCATGAGTTTGTAGGGTTTGTAGAATTTTACTCCAAAATGACCAGCTGCGTGCTGCTGTTTTGCAAATGATCAGCACAGTTCTAATCAACATGTGTTATATTTCAAGCACAAAATTATGAAACTAGGAGCTTTGCTCCTGGAAGCCAGGCACTGCTTCCTGCTGCAAGAGAATAGCTGGGGATGACTGCCCGCTCAGCCCATCTCTTTGGACAGCTAACAAATTCTGTTCTCCTTCAATATCTGATCTCCTTTAAAATCACACAAATCTGTGATGGTAGAGAAGGGGTCCTGTTGGAAAACAGCCTCTCTATTATAAGACATTCCCAATTTCTTTTCCTGAAAAGCTGCACGGCCCAGTAGAATACCCCTGTCTAATGAGACAAAGGCCCTTTCTGCTTGGCAGCATGTTGATATTAATTTGGAAGAATCTCAAAATGAACAGTAATTATGGAGATCATATCAAGCTGTTTGGTTTGTTTAGAGTTCAACCACTAGCTGTGATAAAACATTTATGTTGAGGCAGTCTTAATGTGTTGGTGCCATTGCAATGCCAGCCTCTATTGTCTTTGAAATGTCATGGTGACTGCAAGGGGTTCTAGAGGACTAAAAGAAAACAAATGTAGTCCTTCTCTTTAAGAAGGGTTAAAGCAAGTGGGAAGAGGGTGGACTAGAACTCCCTTCCAACCCCAGCAGTGATTCTGTGATATCCTGCAGTGTTAGGAGTCAACGATGTCACTGTAGTGGATGTTCACCCAGGCTCACTAACCCTACAATCCAAATGGGAATGTTCTCATGTAAAGTGGGCTCGGTTTAAGAAAGCTTTGGAACTGGCCCATACTGAGGCTTTGACACCTGGGTGCACAGCACGATGCTTAGATTAGCTATAAGAGGGTTCCTAGCGTAGAACTGGAATACTGAGAGGAGCACTGAGAGGACTAGTAGAGTAATCCATGCAGGGCCAAGGCTGCCACTGATTTTCTGCTTGTGGCAAAATAAAATTTTCTACAAATATTATTTCACTGGAATGAAGCATGTACTCTCTAAGTCCCCCAAAAAGCAGGCTCTTCAGTGGGTAAAAAGCTAAAGGTGAGGATTGCTGAAGTTTCTTAATTTCTTTTGTCTTGGCCATTGATTAAGAGTGTTGAGGTTGTTCTTCCCTTACAGCCCTGACAAGGATAAGCAAGACAAATGTTGCTTTAAATGAACTTGACGGGGGCAGTGCAGTCCGTGGTGAACCTGAGAACTTTCTGGATGTGTCATCAACGGGCTCTCAGAGCATGGGCTTGCCAATCCATCAGGGTGATAGCCCATATCTAACAGAGGCAGAGTGCCAAGTGCTACAGGGCGTTTGCAAAGTTCGGAGGCCAAATATTTTTATCTCTTGATCACTCTGTTTTTGTCACTTGTGATCCTTGAAAACCCACACGGAAAATGTCTACTAGTATAAAGAAAACAAGTTCCTTGCTGACTCCAGTGGAAACTGGTTGAACTAATTTTTGGAGTGCCTCACAGAGTGTCTCTTGCTTTGCAGGGCAGCCCTGGTGCAGTCAGGTGTCTGCAGATAGATGCTATTTTTCTCTTGGGTTGGTTGGTGTCACAGAGCTCTGTACTTCAAGTCAGAATGGTAGAGGTTGAGGAAACTGAAGGCAAAGAAAATACATCTAGATGTAACCACCGGTAAGAACAAACAGTCCAGACACCACATTTTTAAGGTGAGTGGTTGCTCTAAAGAACATATGTGATTCCTGTTTGACTGTGCCATTTATTTATTTATTTGCTTTGCATTTTCTTTCTGGCTGAGCAGCCTGAGGCCAGACCTAATACCTTGCCCTTGAGGCGTACAATGGAGAGCAACTTCCAACCACAATTTCACCTTCCTCCCTCTCCTATGCCCTGCTGTGAGCCTGATGAAAATGACTGGAGTGTCTGTTTGATGGAACAACATCCCACACCCAAGCTGGGAAATGTAACCACTGGAGGTGAAGGTGTCCCCAGGAGGAGGGAGCAACAGGGGATATAGGACCCCTCTCAGGCACCTTCCTATGGTCGTTGTCTGTGTTTACTGAAGTCTGATGATGGGCCACAGGTTTCAGCCTCAGGTCTCACTCCTGCCTCCTGAAGCAGCATTTAAAATGTTCAGCATGATCTACGCTAGCTTGTAAAGGGCCATTAATGCTTGTCCAGCTGCTTTCAGTGAGATCTGATTGCTCATATTGTTCACGCTGTTTCCCTGTATTCCTTTCCATCAACCTGTCACTGTTATTAA
Source organism: Crypturellus tataupa (assembly GCA_034781795.1). NCBI lineage: Eukaryota > Metazoa > Chordata > Aves > Tinamiformes > Tinamidae > Crypturellus > Crypturellus tataupa. Next base: position 5,389,913 of record JAWLRI010000086.1, read on the forward strand.
ATACATCTGATTGGAAAAATGAAAAAAAAATGCACAACTAATTTAATATCTATATTTTGTGGCTGACAGCTGCCCATTTAAATAGCATACCATGTGTTTATTGGAGAGCACATACATCCTGCCATTAATATTCCAGTGTTGTGAAAATGGAGTACTTGACTTTGACAGAGCATCAATATTTTATGTGCTACAGAGCTGGCAGTTTGGGAAGATAATTTTAAACAAAATAATGCCCTGGACATTGGAAAGTTTCACATACTTGCTAGGCTGTATTACCCCAAAATTATTCTCAATGCCTGTTAATTGTAGTTGTCAATAGCTTCAGAATGAATTACTGTGGTATTTCTAGTCATCAAAATCTTTTGCTTAAAAATTTTTCGGTTAAAATAGGATGTGGTAGTTTGGGTATTGTACAAAAGCAAATACATTTGTATTTTCTGTGTATGTGGATGTCAGAATATTTGTCTCATAAGCTGTAAACTTTATTATACTGCTAATCTGTGTTCCCAGGAAGCTTCCACTTATGGATCATAGATGACTCCCCTAAGCACTGGACAAAGCACAGCAGAAAAGATTTACAGAAGATGAGTGTTGTAGCTGAGAACTACTCAATAAATGTATAGAGTCCTGCAGTGTCACTAGAGCCACACACCATGCTGACCCTGTGGATACAGCATCTATCCATATGTGATAAGGCAGAAATGAGTGAAAATGTATCAGACCAGAAAGCCACGCTCTCACTGCAGTGTTTCTAAATGTAAAGCAAGTGAGCTATTTTTCTATGCAATACTTTTTCAGAGGCTGGAACTGACTTGTTTGTGGAACACCTTATGTAACCTGGTATTGCAATGTTAACCACTGCTCTAGGGAGTCTGGAAGGCAGGAGGTGGTCATCAGGGTAAGTGGGACCTGGCTAAAGGACTGTGACTACTAGAAGAGCTACTTTTTAAGCACGTGGTTGAGATGCTGCATGAGATTGCTCTTACATACAGGGAAACCTGATTTCCTAGCAAAATGCAAAGCAACTAACATCTGGACACTTCTGGCTAAGATTTGGTGCCCTTCCTCTGCCTTAACCCCCTAGGAATTGTGGTCATGGTGGTGTTAGAATAGCACGCTCGTAGGAAAAGCTTAGACAAGTATTATGGAGTATTTTTGTAATGCAAGGAGCCCGGTTTTTAAGTAGTCTAACTTGATATACTAGAATTGTCAAGTTCATTTATAGCAGCAGTATAATCTTAGTGGCCTGCTAATGTTTTGTCCTATCTCTGTGAGTTTTTTACATTTAATGAAGGATGAGTGAAATATTAAGACAATGAAGTGATTGTCTTGACTGCCCTTAACTTTTGCAAAGTTAAGACTGCAAAGACTGTAATTTCCTCAGTGCATCTGTAGTTTCTCTGCTACCTGACCAGGATTATCATTCCTTTTTGGGCTGTTTTGTGCTTTCTCCCTTTAATATAAAACGGTATGGGCCAGGTGTCCTCTGTAAATCCAAGCCTGAGGGCTGCTGCTACCAGAGCAGCAATTGGATTCATGGAGGCTTCAAACAAAAGTCCAAGGGACCTTGGTACGCTGAGGGGTACAACATTGATGTGACTTAGTTTTAGCCTCAGCCCTGCACTCTGGCAGAGATGCCAGAGAGGCAGTGATGCCAGAGGTGAAGCGAGCTTGAGTTGCTGAAACAGTTTAGCATGGCACAAGGAGCTGCAATGGATTGTGGCCATCACACGTCTCGACTTAAAGTGCTGACTAATTTAATATCAAAAACCTATGCCTCAGATTTTTATTTCTAGCCCAGTATTAATCACGGTTTTAAAAAGGCTTCTTGTTTTCAAATGAAAAATATACCTGCTGGTGTCACCTTATAATAAATTGCTTTTGGAAAAGGCATGAATTCAATTGAGAGGCCTCTGGCCAAATTCATCAGTGTCCACCTTGACTATACGCCTGCTGCAGGCAGTGAGACAAAGCAAGATGAAATGCCTGTCCTCTCCGCGCGCGCAGGACGACCCAAGGAGCTAAGCAGGGAGGCTTGGGCGTGCAAGACGGTGCTTAATCGAGTTCACTTGTCCTCTCATCTCCGTAGGTCTGGCCAATTGGTGGTGCTCCTGCTCCACCTGCGTTACCCCTTTCTCCTCACCCCATCGCTTGCTGTGAAGTCTCACCTCCTCCCGCTGCCCCGGTCGTGTCATCGTCTACCCTCAGCATCAGACTGAGCATCTAAATGTGGCTGCAAGGCAGCAGGGGGGTTAATGGATCCCACGCTTGTTTCAAGGTGGATCTCTGCAAGGGTGGAAAGCGTCCGAGTGCTGCGGGTGTTGGCCCCATCTCCCCCTCACCGAGACGTGGCTTTTCCTTAATGAAATTAGAAGTCCTCTATGCTAAGCACTTTAAATGCGTTCTCCATTTACAAAAGCAATGGGCTAGATCTTAAAAGTTAATGATTTTCCTGAAGGGGAGAAAAGAATCAGCAGCTGAAGTTGGGATTTTTTAGCGTAACTGCCAAACTGCTTGGTTACTGAGAGAGGGATGGATGATAAGCGATTAAAAGAGAAATGAGGGATTAGGACTCCTAGGTTCCTCACTCAGCTCTGACTTGGTTGGCAATGTATGAAATGTTGCTTAACCTCTTTATGCCTCAGGTTACCATAATGGTACAGAGTAGCACTTAGTTATCTCCCGGGCTTTTGGAAGATTTATGAATATAAGCCTTGAAAAGAACATAGCCATCACAGAATGAGGAATATCACTATATACAGATGCCAAGAAGCATTTGTAGCCTCAGCACTTCTTGTGAAGGCTGAACATAGAAAACGCTCTGAAATAAAAACAATAAAAAAGGAAACAGACTTTCCTAAACATCTAAAAAGATATGATGCAGTTGCTTTTTGGGACATGGACCAAAGTTTTGATCAGTTTTCCTGTTGATAATCTAAATCCTCTCATGCCTGCAAAATCTGTTTTACTGCTGCTGGAGAGGAATAACCATGCACTATTAATCAGTTGTTACATGATATTTAAAAGGTAATCACTGTACAACATAAGGCTATGCTTCCTGCAAATCAAAGTGCACCCCTTCAAATATGAGATGGGGGAGCATGACAGAGTTCTTCATGAGAAAAAATTGACCCTCAACAAACTGAACTAAGGAATTAAACATTGAAGTCTGAAAATCATTAAATGACCAATTGTTCCCTTAAATCCTGGGATTTGGGTCTCTAATTTTAGGAATTTTAGGTTGAACTGACTAACTGTAGTCAGTACAATATTCCATTTTTAGGTACTGCAGATATGGCAAGTCTCATCGTCTTCTAAGACCCCGTTGCTAGGAAAGGCAGCATTTGATTTTTGCTCAGGCAGTTCACGCAGCAGAGAACAAAGTCAACGCAGAGCCGAGCGCTCACAAAGCAGAACTCATCTGAGAAACATTTCCTGCATTGAACTTGTGCTCCCTGTCCTTTTTTTCAACTCACAGGAGTGAAGAATAAGCCTAGCTGGGGTTGTGATTGAGAAGTAGCAAGGAACAACGCGTGGCTTTGATTACTGCCAGACGAGTGCGACAGATGTTCGGGTTTGACTGCTTGCAGAGCAGCAGACTGATGTCTGTGATAGGAACGGTTTCTCCTCCAAAGCAAGGAGCAGGATTTACTTGTAGGCCTGTGTGCAAAAGGATGAATTCCTCTCTGAAATGGCCCTGCAGCTGTAGGCTACGGAGCGAGTGTAGGTAGAGAGGACTGGGTGTCCTGTTGGACAAAGAGCCAAGGTTGGTGGCATTGGGCAAGTGCCACGGCATGGCCTGGCTGTTCTTCATTGCTAGATCATCTGAGAAGATGGGACCTGATAGTAAATATGTCTAGGAGGGAACACAGCCAGGTTTTTAATTGTAGATACCCTTATACTGCTCAGCTGGAGAGGCTTCACTGCGAGGAAGGCTCTGTCCAGCAGTAGACCAGGTGCTGCTGCTGCTGCAGGAATGAAATAATTAAGGTGGAACTTCCACTGTCATTAATAATTTAATTCAGATTTGAATTTCAGAGTTAAGGGAAGCTTTTGACATACTCCTACTCGTAGGTAGGCACCAGGGACATGGAAAGAAAAACACACATGCGGAAAGTCAGAAATTGCTTGTTGCTTTAGGCTTATTTTAATTTGTTGCTCAGCAGGGAAATGTATCAGTCCTTCACTTAGCTGGTGTAACTGAAATTATTAGTTCTTCAACTTTTTTTTTTTTTTTTTTTTTTTTTTGGTGGTGGTTCTGGGACTAAGAAACTCAAACTAACAAACATGCTATTTGCTGGGAAACTTAGCTACTTGGCTACTTGGTACCAAGCTTACTTGGTTTCTAACCAGGAGTACATGCGGCGAAATGCGATAGTGTTCCTAGAAAGAAAGAGTGAAAAAATTGAACAGATTTATTTAAAAAAGAAAAAAAAAAGAAAAGAAAAAGGAAAAAGGAGATGCAGAAGTTGTGGATCCTCTGAGCAAGAGGAGATGCTGGAGTCTGTGAACTGACTTGACTCTTTGCTCATAACTTTCTCTGTGGTGCAAGGAATGTGTCCCTGTTCCATTTCATCACCGATTCTTACCTTCTGCAGTACTGAAGATGTCTTGGGTAGCTGCAGAGACATCATCTTAAACGTCTCAGGCCTGAGAAATCTCATTCCTCAAAGCCTGGAATGTGTGTCTGGAGTCAGGAATAAAACAAATCCAAATGCTAGTTTGGGGCTTCTGCTCGCTGAAAACAGTGGTTGTCATCTCTGCTGCATATCATCTAGATTTATAGAAGGAAAGTTGATGGAAGCCTTAGGTGCGCGCTTGTCTGTTTATGCCCTGACAAAGCCCTTCCCGAGTGTGTGTCCGTTTGGTATGGGATGTGTTTGTTCGCTCCCAGCACACTCACCCGGCCTTGTCTAGCCAGGAGCAGGATTTTCAAGGGTTTTCAAATTCCTCTGCTGCTGGAATAATCTTTTAGAGTAAACATGAGTTCTGTGTTAATTTAGTGCACACTAATGGTGTTTTTTTTTTCTTTTTACAATTTACATGCTTGCTCCTTTCTGCTAGTGAACATCCAGTCTGTGTATTTTATCTGCATGTGCTCCCTTCCTGTGCTGCTGAAGGTTATAGACATCCAAACAACTTCCCTAAAAGTCAACACAACTGGAAACTGTTTAGTTAAGTCAGGATGCTGCTTTATAGACCAGGATTTATTTGCCTGGAAATGATGCCGTGGTGGTGCAGCTGTGTGGCTCTCAGATCCAAGCCAGGACCTCTGCGTGACGCTGCCTTGTGGCACAGGGCTGTAGCACTGCAGTCCTGAGGGCATCCGGGAGCCTGAGCTGAAGAAAAACCCCAATGGAATTCAAAACAATTGTGCAGCACCTAGTTATTGATTTACGCTGTTATATCATCACACAGATTTTTTTTCTCCACTCTGCTGATCCACTGATTTTAGCAGTGCTGGGAAGCCATAAAAGAAAATGAATTTGGTTTAATGTACTCGATGCGTTTGTTAGAAAACCCTTCATTGAGTTTGAATAATTAGATATAGTTCATTTTATCACCACCATCAGGTCCTGACTCTATCAATATGAGTAGGTTATAGAGATCTAAAGGTAGGGTTGAAGCCAGGAACTTATTGGGCTGTATTCTTATTAGAGCCAAAGCATGATAAATTGTTCATAAACTACATCACAGAAGACTGCTTATTATATCTTTGAGTTGCATCACGGTCTCCCTAATTGGCTTTGATATTGCTCTGCTTATTTTAGAGCACTTGTGATGACTGAATGGTTTTCTTTCTTCCAATTCGATATAAATGTACTATCTGAAGCTCCTTTCTGCATCCAGTTCAAATTTTATTCTGATAATGTGGATGAGATTAAACCAATTTCATTGTGTTAATTTCTGGGGGCACTGAGTAAATCATTAGTCAGCATCTAACACACATATTTAAATATTTACTCAATAGTGCCATGTTCACACAGCTGTTTTGCCCTCAGCTGATTCAACTGCCCCAAACAGATTTGTGAAGTTTGCCTTGCCCCAGCTAAATTATGTAGATCTGCTGACAGTATTTGAAATGTGGTGCTCTTGAAAGGTCTTAACTACTAAGAGAAGAACAAACTTGGTCACCTCCATATCATTCAAGGCCTCCGAGTGCTCTAGCTGGGGAATTGTGGTTGCTTCCTCTCTAATAGAGCCTCTTGCTGTCCTCTAATTCTTATGCTCCCAGCTTACCACATTCCACCTTGCATGGAAAGGTGGTGAGTGTCCCCCTCAGTCTGCATCCCACCCAACAGCAAAAGAGAGGATGTTCCTGAGCAGCCAGGAAGACTATGTCTCCAACTCCTCTTAAAGAATAGTGTGTCTGTTATGTTCATGGTGCTCTGCTTAATTAGTCTGGCATCCTGGCTTTGAAACATCCTCTGCAAATTGAGTCTGTGCTCTTGTGTGCCCTAGGAAAGCTCTCAGGAAAATAAATAGGTGGTTTTCAGTTATTTCTGCCCTGTAAATACAGACATCCCGTGTTTTCCTTTCTAAAAAGATATAGAGTTCGCTAGTTCACATGAATCACAATGACACTCTCAAATTATTTCTTTCAGCGATGTGAGATGGGCTTGACACAAGATATTAATTACTGAGATCTATCTTCATGTCAAACACATAATCAGCAAAGAAATCTGACAAGGGAAATAAAAGGAAAGCATCATTTCCAAACTGCTCCTTCTGGAAGATACCTCTCAGGGTGGGATCCAGATGTTGCTTCCAGCCTGTATTTTTCATGCGCTGTGGAGGCTTCTGGCCCCAAATCTTGACTATATGGAGAGTTTTGGTACCCCAGCCCTTTGTGGGGAGTGGTGTCTCGGAGGGGATGGAAGGATGCTTGGAGCACACAGACACATGGAGTGGAGAAAAGGACTTTTCAGGCAGGTCCAGGGTTGTGACCTGCATTTCAAGGCGTACAGAATATTGCAGCACTGGGTATGTCACCCATCCATCACAAGGCTAATATGAGACTTCTCTCATGCTTACTGCAGGTGTCAGTCTATGAGAACATTGCACAGGTCACGCCTGGAGCTACGGAGTTGGGAGGCAGAAAGAGAGGAGCTGGTTTTGCTACACTCAGGCTCCTAACTTTGATAGAGCACTTCAGCTAGCGACTTATTTTAGCTTTCCTTTCTGCATTCCCATATCACTAGAGAGGCAGTCACACACTCACCCCCTAGATGAGCTGCTGGTGGAGCCGGTGTTAGAGCTGCGAGCCATTAGCTTGCAGCACGCTGGGGGTCCGTGCTGCTCCATCGCGGGGTGATTAATGCCTCTCTTGGGCACCTCCAATTCTGAAATTCTAATGGAGTTCTACTCGGCAAGGAGGAATCTCGCAGACTGAAACTCAGTTGTGTTTGATCAGCACCAGGGCGAATTCTGGATGGCGTTTTCTGATTTGTCATCTCTAGTAATTGACTTTACACATTGCTATGAAGCTTTGGCAAGACTCTGATGTGAAAGGTTATAAGGAAAACATGTGGGACCAAGTTTCCGCATCTCCTAAGCCCTAATGAACTACCTGTGCGCCTTCCCGATGCCTCTGGGTGGAAAATCTGAATACATCTACTAAATAAATTGCTTTCCACAACAACTGCCCTCGAGGCTGCATTCTCCAAGTGAGCATGGAGCTGAAACCCAGCTGTGAACCCACACCACAAGGTTTCATTTTAACCTGTGATTTTGATAACCAGTCTTCTCAAATGTGGCTTCATCATAGAAGAAAGATGTTCAGCAAACCATTAACTACTGCTAATATAAATCATGAAGTTTTCGGTTTGCTGGGAGACCCTCTTGCTGCTGCTTTGCTTTCAGAGCTTGTTTTATGCTGTTCAGGCTCCTTCCCAGTCCTCCAAGATTTGTACTTAAGTGGGGTAATCTCTCAAGAGGGAGGCTGAGTTAACTTGCTGAGAAAGCAAAGAGCTTTCCTTCTGTATAATGAAATTGCAGGTCTCTCTCAATCTCATTTTCGCTGCTGTTACACCACCATAGACACCCAATTTACAATTCTGCCTAATTTACACCCCTCTGATATCAGATTTAGTCCAAAGAGTTTTCCTGAGTAAAAGGAAGTGGAAACACAGCTAAAAGAAAAGACAGCAGAGAGGAAAATGCAAAGTAATGATCACTAATGAGAAGAATAATTAAGGCTGCCTGGCGATTCAGGACACATCATGTCTGAAATAAAATAGTTGTGCTCAATTTGGGGCAGAAAAGGGCTAGTGTCCAGGTGAAGCAGTGGGTGAGGGATGCTCCCAGCTGCAGGTGTGAACTGTGCACATCCTCAGCCTGCGGCTAAGCTTGTGCAGCAGCACTTTGCTCAGCCGTGATCCAGGAAATTCCTGTTTCTGCTTCTGCTCTCTCATTTTTACGTAGTGCCATGAGGAACGTGGCAGTCGGATAACAACCCACTTCCCATCAGGTTGTTAACCTGACAAGGGAAAGGAAAACACTGACGTACTCCGAATCTGAAGCCCTGGATTCTAGTCGTTCACCGCTTGGGTGATTCTTGCCTTTCTTTTAAACAGTTTTCCTGTTGTTGCGTAGGACTACAGTGAGTTGGCACCAAAACAATGAGGTCAGGAGGCCCAAATTAAGCAAATAGAAAATACTTCAATCATTCTCATCAACTTTTACTTAATCAAGATCCCTGCAAATATGTTTTTCTACGCGAACAGATGGTTCTATCATTTTTCTTCCTGCAGAGTGTTTTGTTTTGGTTGAATGCAGTCATTAGCTCTGTCTTATTTTGCTTACACTCCTGTTTAATGACAATTCTCACCATTATTGCACCTCGTGGAGTGCATCAGACCCCATCTTAGCGACAGCAACAAAGAAACAATGACTTTACTAATCACTTTCATAATTTCCTAAAATATTCAGGCTTTTCAGTCAAATTTACAATGAAAACTTCCAGCCTCTGGAGAAATTCTTGTCAGCTCCCATTCCAGAATGATAGGCTGAGGGACACAATTTAAAGTGCTACATAAATAACCTGCCTGTGCTCCACGTACTGAGAGGAGATGGATTGCGTGTGCTTCCCTCCATCACCTCTGTCCTGTAGAGCATCTTGTTTGATAGACAACCAAGTAAGCGCTGAAATATGTTACAGATACACTTGGGTAGTGTTTGTTGTTTGGTTGTTTGGTTTTTTTTTTTTTTTTTTTTTTTTCTTCTTGTCTCTTCGTGACCAGTGAGATTTAATTTGCAGTGTTTAGTGCTGAACTATACACTCCATTTGGTGCAGCTTGAAGAGCACTGTAATTACAGGAATAAATCACCAATATCTGCTCCCTTTTCCTGGAAATGAAGATTGTAAAGCACTAGAGAAACTCCAAGTACTAGCAGCTAGAGAAGATAGTGTTGGAAAGGAGCTTTTCACTAAAGTTACCTCCCTGAGGGATAAAGTTAATTATCATAACAATTTTCTTACTCTTTATTTTTTTTAGATGCCAAAACATTAGAAATGGGTTAATAGACATGTGGGATTGGAACAGAAGTGGCTCTGGGAATTGTAAAGACCAATATTATAAGTAGAAAAATCCACAAATGTCCCCAAATATCACTAGTGTGGTATTCAAGTTATTGCTTTCCAGAAAGAAGAACATGGGGAAAAGTTTCCTCCTAGACTATCCCAGACATCTTTGTATCCTGATCTTTCAACATTTCCATCTTTTGGGATGAAGGTTAAAATGTACAATGGGTGTTTATTTCTGCTTGGGAAATATCATTTTTGTGCACTGCCCTCTTGAGAGATTTACGACCCATCCAAATTTGCAACCAGGTTATACAACAGGGTACAACAGGCAGAGTTTGGGTGGCTTACGTGGGACTCAGAAAAACCCACGGGCCTGACCCAAACATCCTCAACACGAGCAGAGGGAAATGCCATGAGCATGGGTCTGCGACTGCTGTTTGCTTCTGCTTGCTTTCTTGGCAAGAGAATAACAACATGTTTCCACCTGTGGGCTTTCTGGTCTAGGTGAATTCTGCGCTCCTGGGAACAGTCCGGCCTTTCACGATTCCTGTGCGGAGTCTTGCACAGGATGGTCCATCCATCAAGGAGCAGTACGATGCAAACCAACCACACTACTTTTCTCAGGCTGGAGCTGCAGCTGCTGGAGACAGGTAAGACAGTTATTCAGATTAAATGCAGCACTTCTTCATACTTGAAGGTTTTTGCTTTGGAAGCATTCCAGCTTTCCCCCACATTTCTTGGAAGAGTTCTTATAGGAGGATTAGGCAGGTTCTTTCCAGCTCCAGGAGGCTGCTTGACCCCTGTGCCAGCCAAGAATTGATGGTCAGGATTTTAAGAGCAATAACTGATAAGTCATAACCAGTTATAAATGAGATTCTTGGTGGCTTTGGATTCTTGGTGTCCAGATACGTTAGTCCTTGATGTAAAGACTGTGCTTCTGTGGTCTTCAGGAGACAGACCTATACTTATTTGTGTTCATTTGAACCGCCTCACCCAGCAAAACCTTGTTACCTAGGTGAGAGTGCATACGCTCAAAGTGAAACATTTCATAAAAGAGAGCAAGTATCTAACATTTATATCACTGGCTTAGCTATTTTCATTCTATGATAAATGCTGATGCTGAAAGGCAAATATTTCATCCAGAACAAGAAACAGCCTGTTCTGTAAAAGTGTTGATAAGAGATTGTGAACAATTTAAGTTTGGAACCACTGGAATGCTAAAACCCACTTTAAAAAAAAATAACATATTTCAGGATTATTACAAAAGATTATTATATTATGCAAAACATTACTATTACATTACATTATTAATACAATGCATAGAAATATAATGCTACTCATTCATTTTGTTTTCAGATTAACATAGGAACAAATCACTATGTTGACATTTTCAGAACATAATGGGGCAACCTAAATAAGTCTTTTTTTCTCTCTCTCTGATGCTTGCTTGAAAACAGTGCCCTGAGGAGCTTTCACTTTCAATGAAACTGCAAGGAAAATGTCTTCTGGTTAAAATATTTGTCATCTTTGGGATTGAAAACTCCTGGACTAACATTTTATGGATAGCAGAAGCTGCTTTTCAGCAAGACCACCCAATGGCTAGTGAATACTGTGGGATAAAACCAACATTCACAAGTTTTAGGATATTTTTTTTTCATAAATAAATCAGGACCCTAGCAGTACCTAAGTGGAAAGTGGTAGGGGAGATGCTATTAGACTATGATCATGTGAATTCATCAGAATTTAGGTCATTCTGATGTATGAAAAATGCTGTTGAGAAACAATAATTCACTTTACTTTGGACTAGATAGGTTAGGAAATTTTAGTGTCATTTTTTCCTTAGCTTTCAGACCTGGTATTTCTTTATTTTTAGATCTAGTATTTATTATTATTTTAGACCTGATATTTATCTTTATTATTTAGACCTGGTATTTCTGGTATTTTATGCATGGCAAAAGTAAAATTCACTATGCCAGTGAAGAATAGAGTGAAAACTTGATCCCCAGCCAAGACTTTCAAAGAGACTAGTGACCCTGGCTTACTTAATGGAGTCTCATTTTTCAAAGGATAGTCTACAAACATCTCTTTGATGTATCATGAAAATTGGGCACCCATAAATTTAGGAACACATCCTAACTTAATAAATTTCAGTCTTTCTGATTAATTCTAATCTCTCACTGGAAGAGAAAACTGAAACCAGTATTTTTCTGGTCAAAACCAGATTGTGTATTTGTAAATAATTTAGCCAGCTAATTTAGATTGTGTATTTGTAAATAATTTAGCTGTTGTCAACAGTGGTTCACAAGAACAATAGAAAATACAATAGAAAATCGCACAAGAAATGAGCTTTTTCATAGGAATTTTCAGCATCTTGGTTTTCCATCTTCAGAGACCTAGTTCTAAGAACACTTCTTTATTGCCCAGAAATGGTCTTCATCGAGTTTATTCGCATGGTGTCAAGTGACATCAAGTGGTCATTTGAAGAAATCATTTCTGTGTTTTCTTCAGAGAGGGGGTCCCAAACTGTTCTTGCAGACTTCTGAAGGGTGAGGTGTACAGAACTCTAGTATTTTAAGTACTGGTCCATGCTGCTAGATTTAAAACCAACTTTCATAAATGCTTCCATTCCATGTGGCTACCCTATAGACCCTATTAAAGGCTGAAGTCTTCCCATAGTTTCACTGAGTCAGATTTTGCAGAATCTAGGCTGTCTAGGGGAGTTATTGGCATCTGCATCCTTGGAGACACTCGAAAGCCAACTGGGCACAGGCCTGAGCACCCTGCTCCAGCTGACGCTGCTTGGAACGAGCAGGTTGGTCCAGGCGATCTTGCAGTCTCATCCATTCCGTGATTCTGCTTGGCTGCAGTATTGAAATGCTGGAGTTTGAGAGCATTTGGGTTTATTTTTTTGTTTGCTTTGTAGGTGTTTTTCCCCTCCAGAAGGTCTTTAGCACAACAAACTGGTTCCAATCAGTTAGAAGGCCATATTTTAGAGTTAAAAAAAGCAGTTTTTCACACAGCTTTCAAGTGACTCTAGTTTCCAGAGCTACTAAGTGATAAAAATTTCCAAACCCATGATTATCTGCCCAGCTCTGGCAAGCAGAGAAACCACTATTTGAAATGCTGCTGTCCAAGCTAATTCCAGGTTCCTAACATCTGTGAGTTTTGCAGGGAGGATGAGGATGATATAAATATTATAAATTCAATACATTTTTAATGCATTTTGTTGCTGTCTGAAAGTATCAGTTCTTGTGATAATTAATTGCAGCAGTTTTAACATTTTTGCCTGAACTTTTAACAAGTACTTTAAATTTAAGAAACCTACTAACTAGATTAATGTCATCTTATTCATTTTTCTGTCTTTCTTTGACATACTCTGGTGGGACTATAGAGTTCATATCCTTTTCAGTGATAAAAAATTGTATTGATAAGTATGTAGTTGTAGAACAGCGAATACATAAGGGAAAAGAATTTGGGAAAGAATATGTTTTCCAGCTTGCAGATGTTGGATATTCACAGCATTTTGCCTGGGATCACAGTGGACTCCTGTATATGTGATATGTTTGATACAGGCCACTGTTCTGCTCTGGAAGAACATTTCCATTTCGACTTTCTTGCCTTCTGCTCCCATCTTCTGCACCTACAATACAGTTTTCAAATGTCAATACTTTAATTACAGCTCATAGCAATTTAACCTGGGTAACCAGCTAGTAACTGAAACCTCCATAAAATTCCCCCAGTGCTTCCTGTTCCAGTACACTAAAGTTTCCCTGTAACGTTGTATTTGGTCAAACACTCAAAATGTCCATGTCATTTATCATTTTTGCACACTCTCCTGTGTCCTTTCCCTTCCCATCTGGCTCAGACAGGAAGATGCTGAATCCTTTGGACATGTGAATTTCTTGCAGACATTTCAGGCTCTTTTATACCTTTCATTTTAAAGCAGCTATCATGTATCTCCCAACAGGTAATACTGCTTCTAATCTATGTATGTATTTGTCAAGCAGTGAATAGTTAGGTCCTACAAACTGAATGTCTTAGTATTTTTGAAAGGGAACAGAACATTTTCATAGGTGGGAATATGTCACTGTTTTAATTAAGTACAAAATAATACTCATTACAGCTAACAAAGGCTGTTAGAAAAAGTTTGTATTTTATTCAAATAAATGAGCGAACAGTCCAAATCCCAAGAGCAATAGAAAGAAATGGAATTAAGCGGCTTGTGATAGTTTTCCCCCTAAAATAATCATTCCTTGCTACTGTATCACAGGTGCTTCCATTTTTCAATTTATTTCTTAATTACATTTTCCTTTCAGTATTTTCTCTTTGACTTCAAGTGCCATAATTCATCTATCTCTTTTCCTTCCTCTCTAAAAGTTACTTTAAATTCACTCAGAAGGTGGGTGAGCAAACTGGGGAAATGATTAAAATGGAAAATGGCATCACTTTATTAAGGTCCAAAATAACAAATGGAGAAGTTTCCAAAAGGTGAAGGAAAGCAACAACAACAAGGGTTAACTTTAAACCGCATAGATACGAACCAGCAGGTTCTGGGTGTCTGGGCCTCTCTTCTTTAGCAGCACAGCCATGGAGGAAGCAGCTCTCAGGGGTGGCTGGCTGATGTCTCATTCCAAATTATATTTGTAATTTTGTAGGGCAGAAAGTTTTTGCTACTGCATTGAGGTTTGGATCTCTGCTGATGCTAGGAGCTTCCCAAAGAGGCGTGTGGAGCAGCTGCCAGTATCAACAGGGCCTGAAGTCTTGGAAGGCTTTGGAGGACTTTCCCCTGGCTCCAGGGACCCATCCCTGCCTCCGGCTGCAGAACTGCTCCAGGAAATGCTGTGGAGGCCAAAGGTAGGTTGGCTGTACGTGAGTTTCTAGGAGAGTGCCCACAAGATACCCCTGTGTCAGCAGCAGCCTTCTGCATACGGCCTGGCTGCGTTCTGACCAGCTGAACAAAAGCAGAGGTTTCGAGCAGTCCGTCATAATGTGTTAGTGCCTTTTCTATCCTCCTCTCATCCCACAGGCAGTGTGCTCTGTTAAGATGTATTTTTGCTAACAGAATCCGAAAGCCTATTAGGAGTGACTCTTGTGTTTTTATCAGCAAAATGCAGATTTAATCTGATACGAAAACTACTAATCCACGAGGACTTGGACATTTCATTAGTATGGAGAGAAGCTTTTATTGCCTGTTCAAGCTCATAAACTTGTCTCCAACAGTAAGGGAATGGCACGTAATTTGAAATCCCAGAGTTTGCAGTACACTTACTTGGGTGCCATGTGAATCTCATTCCCCCCAGGGAATGCTCGTGGCTCTGTACGAAGCCTAAGCTAAAAGGTTGCACAAGGAAAGGCTGCTCCTCTTCACGTTGCTCTGCAGCCCGCTGCTTTGCCTCTGCAATTGGAATTCTGCTATTCCAGTGTCACTTGGGAAGGAATTGGCTGAATAGGGATGTGTTCTGGCCAGCTAAGCTGTCCCAGTGAGCGTACAACAGCTGTCAGAGACTGAGGATGGAGGCGTTGGAAGAAAAGGAAAGAAGAAACCATCAATGAGGACTCTGACAGATTTTCCACCCAATGGCATCAAATCCTTCCCTAGAGGGCAGAAATACTGAAATATTGGTAAATGTCCTGAATCATTTCTTCCTGCTCAGTGTTGCCCCACTCATGCTCTGTTTACACTCCTTTGAGTTCAATATTGCCCTCACCAATGTTTTTCTCCTGTCTCTCCATTTGCGTTCCTACTCCACTATTCCTTTTCTGCCATGGTTCAGCCAGGTTGATCCTTCTTCTCCCTTTTCCCAGCCTTAAGAAGGATCATATAAGGATGGTTTTACTTCTGAAATAAAAAGGTTGGTCTACTATTTTCTGCCCCTCACTTGATGCTCCATCCAATGTTAGAAAAGACTGTGCCTAGACAATTAATAGTCACACGCATGGTGGAGATCTGTTGCAAAAAAGTTAATGTGTGTTATTGGTTTAAATTGCCAAGTACTGGGCTCTGCTGCAGCTGGTGTCACTATTACTTATGTCTTGGAGCTGCACTCATGGCTTGTCAGGGAAAATATGGTAAACATGGTGCAGATAGACCCCATCACAGTCAAAATATTGATATTCTAAGAACTCTAAAGCTGGAAAAGGGTTATTCAAAACACTTAACATTAGACCTCTAACTTTGAAGGTCAGCCCACCTGTTTTGTAAGCGTTTCTGCATTGCCAATGGAGAGAGGCTGGCTCCTCTAGAGATCAGTTCCAAACAGTGATATTACTGCTTCCAACCTGCCTCACACTTATTAGCAGAATGCGAAGTAAGGGTCATCTGAAGTCTCTCTGCTGCCTGTCTTTCACGTTGCACCTGTACCTGTTTCTGATAGTTGAGATATGTTACTGAAGTAAACTTTGTTACCTGGATACAGCCCAAAATAGCTGCTCCTGATCCAAAAGTCCATGAGACATTAAAAGGAAGACAAAATAATCAGCATATTTATCTGACCACTTGAGCTGTTACACAACAGCTGTTTGCAAAGCCAGGGCTATGTCTCACAGCTGGTGCAGCCCAGCTTAGATAAATATAAAACTTGCTGTAAGGGAGAACCTCGCAATTGGGTTATGCACAATGTTTTAATTAGATTTACGTAAATGCATACAATGCATTGCAGAAATCAATAGCTCGAAGAGCTTCTTTGGTTTTATTGTTGTTTGATTCAGCAACATCAAGTCAGCTGAATTTAATAGCAAGCCTATATTTACCCCATCCCTCTAAAATGGCACTCGTAATATGACTGATGATATGTTTGCAATGTTCAATGCTGTACTACATAATAAGCTCCATTGAGCTAGCCCATTGCACAGTATCTTTTTGTATTAGCTGGCACACTTGCAGATTCCTAAGAACAGCACCTTTGCAGTACAAATGAAGGAAATGGGAAACATTATAATTTTGGGAAAAAAAATCAAGAATTAAACATAAGCTATCCCATCCAAAATAGTACAGGCTAAGAGTAGCTAATCTGACTTGTTACAGTGACAGGAGCTTATTGATTACTGAAGACGAAGCAGTTAATATCCCTGCAAGGGTAGCAATGGTAGAGACTGGAGCAAGGTCTTTTGTTACAGCTAGAAGAAAAAGGCTACGAGCTATATGTATAACATCATGTTTTATTCAAAAGATGTGATTATTTCCTGCAGAAATATATATATTTATATATAAACCTTTTTTTTTTTACACAAAATAAGTGTGAGACTTTTAGAATGACTTGGTATTGCATTCCCTTGCAGTCAAGGGAAAGCAACCACTAGCTTCAAAAAACTTACTTTACCCTATCATTTATTATAATTTGTTATAATGTCTTTTAAGGAACATCACAAAGTGCAGTGTTATGGCCAACAAAACCCACAGTAATAACAATAATATGGTCTAAGCAAGTCCCACGCAGGGTTTCCGTTTGGAGAGCAGGAAGATTGGGTTATTGTTTAGGTAAAGTTCTAAGCACCTGAAAACAAGGTTTCCTAAAAGAAGTATTGTGTTTATCAGGCCTAGTTCAAACACACATGCACATTTGCTTTTTGTCGAACAAGATGTTCTTCAATTAGGTCTTTAAGAGTCATTTTAGGCAGAGAAATCCTAATGCTATTCTGTAAAGGAAGTTGAATTAGCCACCTTAAGACCAGTTTAGACCCTCTCCCATGAAGTCTGCCTGGTTAAACCAGTAGTAAAGCAGACGCATTTTCATTGCCTGGATTTGAACTATAGTCTCCCAAGTAAATTGACTGGATAACTGCCAGAGAGGCAACTAGGAAGTAAAGCTCCAACTTCAATAGGAATGTGACTTGCAGTCACAGGATTAGTATAGATCAGAGGAGGGCAAATGAGACCTGAAAAAAGAAACATGAGGAAGAAAATGCAGAAGAGGATGCAAACCACATAAAAAGAGAAATAAGGATCAATGCTGTGGTGAGCTTGGCAGACTCCCTGAATGAACAAAGGAAATTGGTTCCACGGGGCATCAAGGAGCTGATTACAATGAATGAGAAGGACAGAAAGCTACAAAAGAAAGTGGAAGAGAGAAATTCCTGGGTTAAGAACATGAAGAAATGTCCTGGTGCATCTCTCTCTGCAATTTGTTTCCCTCCAGCAGCTCACCACTGCTCTGGCCTGGCAGAGTGAGCAATCCAAATTCTTCACTTTATATTATTATTCTTTTTGTATTCCATTACTCAGCTCTGGCTTCTTCCAATTAAAACTCTTTTGATTTCATAGTAGGGCTAGGTTTTCCTAATAAAAATCTTATGAGAATCCATAAAGCAGAATTTTCAGAAGCAGAGCTGTTAGCTTTCAAAGCAGACTGATGAGGCTCTAGACTAACCTGAGGGCAATAATTCCCTTGTGAAAAGCTGCTGAGTAAGGACCCCACACAGGCACATCTATATAACTGATTGCATTTTATTGATTTTTTTTTCCTGTTTTAAGAACTCAAGGAGTAGAAATTTATAAGGTTTCTTTGCAGTTTTCTTGGCCTGATAGTTATTCCTGATCTTGGTCATCTCACCCAGGAGAGCCCTCAGAACGTGTCTCCTCCCAACCTCCCACAGTCCATGGGAGCAGCAGATCACCAGGCTGTTGGTAGCGCTGTGTCTCGTGGCACTTTTCCAGGAGATGGGGATGTATTGTGCTTGGCTAATGATAAAAAGGTCCAAAAAGATGGTGCTTAAAGAATGAGTTTAACAGACCTTGACTAGAAAGAGCCATTCTGTGAATCCAGTGTCACTGGTATAATGAAAGCCAGATTCTGGCAGTAATTTATGTATGAAGCTCATAACTACTCTTAGGGTTGCTTCAAATCATTATAAAAGAAGTCCTGTGTGCTTTTAAGGATGTCGAGGGATGCTACATCCACCACTTCGCTATTAATTTGGAAAGCCGTCCCTATCCGTGTGGCAGCTGTGCTCTCTTTGGTCTGGATTCATGATGGTTTTTGTAATGTCTTTCACAACCAATAGATCAGGCATGGCTTTCCCAGAGCATTTTGTAGACGACGATCTTCATAACCTTCCCTGCTTTTAACTAAATAGATAGTCCCCAGGTGTCCCCAACTCTATTCGTTCCAACATCTAGTTGCATGCCAGAACTGACAGCGATTGCCAGCGGTGTGTGAGCAGTCATCAGACCCTTCCTCCTCACCAGTGCTGCCCTGCTCTCCCCAGAAGTAGAAAAATATAACTTGGAAGTACGAAGTTTTAGTTCATTTCACCTTTATTCTTATATAGCATGTAATGTTTTTTTAAACAAAATTAGAAATATTCATCTTCAAAATCCTTGAAATGGAGCAGTTTGACATTGTCTGCTTCTTTCTTTGCTTCTGTTTTCTTCAAAAAAAATCAAATTTTGGAAAAATCAACATGATTGCAGTAGTGACTCATTAAATCATGGAAAGTTGCTCATGGAGTTTGTTGTAATTTTATTCCAGTAGACTAGAAAAAGAAAAACTTGTGTGAATTCATTCACGGCCACTGCATGTTTGGGACTAGAAGCTTCATTTAGTCAGTAAGGGAGAGAAACTGCCACCGTTTCCACAAAGGATTGGCATTAATCACTTTAATTATTGCCAGTTATTTTAGTGAACAGTAAGGTACATGTGAATATTCAGAAAAGTGATACAACCAGCTCTACCTTGTTACCACAGCTATAGCGAAATGGTAAAGGAGGGATAAATTGCCTGGTGTAATTACGTATATGCCAGATGTTCTTAATCATTCCACTTCAAGCCTTCTCTGCTAACTGCAGTTTTCAGCCTTTTCTGAATCTAAAGGAATTGGTAAACATGAGTAATTAAAAAGAAATTAAATGGAATTTAGAAGTGAATTACTGTAGTTCCTACAATACTATATAATGCAATTAGCACCTCTAAAATCAATCTGTGCTAGACTATGTGCTTTATGTAGCATGATGGATGTTTCATTTGTTATTTTCACTAAAAATGCTGTTGTGTTAGTTTGGTTAAGCATCTCTCAACTAAACCACACCAGACACGTAAGGAGAAATCTATTTTTTGCAGCTGATTTATTAAAATAGAAACAGAAAGTCCTATCTCAGCTGGTGTAACTCACAATATTTGCACTGGCTGTTTTATGCTGAACTTACACCAGCTGAGCCTGTTGCCTGTCTTATATTTGAATTCTTGCAAGTGAGGATCTGTTGGTAGCTCTGTTCATAATAATTTTTTTTTTTTTTGATCTGTAGCTCTTCTTACAGATGAAACAAAGTTTCTGTGGTGTAAAACAGAAAATACCCTGGTATTAGTGCATTTTGATTTTTTTTTTTTTTTTTTTGTGCTATATTTGATATTTGGAACCTTCTTTTCTTTCCTTCCAGTGCTCTGAGGGTATGAAGAACATAGTGTGACTGTAGCATAGGTCATCCCCAAGAAAACACAGTTTATTTCAGGAGTTAAATCTTTCTGATCTGAGTTTTCCTTGCAGGCTCAAAGATGCCTGTGTCTTATCTGACCTCCGTGGTACCTCATAAAAACTACACTTGTCTTGGAGCAGGGAGGCATTATGTGGTAGAAGAGGGTGGGTTATCATGGGGGACCTGTTACAGGAATCACGAAACCATAGCAGTGTTGGCTGAAAAGGAAGCCTGCAGGTCTACAGCCCAAATTTTCTAGTTGGTTGCAGTTTTGCCTATCTATTCCTTGAAAACTGCCAAGGTTGGAGGCTATAGCACCTCCCTGAGCAGCCTTCTCCAGTTTGGCAGCACCTTTGTGAAAACCTTTCTCCTAATATCCAACCTAAACCTCTAAAGAGGCTGTTTATGGTTGTTGTCCCTTGTTTCAATGCCTGTTCCTACCAAACAGAGTTTGGTTTCATAATATTTTTAGCAACACTTCAAGTTATTAGAAGGGGCCACCTGACCACAATTTAGCCTCTTGATGAAGCAAGTCTAAGTCTCCCAACATCTCACTGTAGGTCATGTGTACATTAACTCATATTCAGCTTGGAGTTCACCATCACCCCTGGTCCTTTTCAGGACTGCTGCCCAGTCAGACTCCAGCCCACAGCAGTGAGTTGGATTATTCCAGAGGCTTTTGTTGTCCTGGTTGAGTTTCTCAAGGTCCCACTGGATCTGAGGCTCTGAAGAGAAACATCAGAAAAGGAAAGACCCCCTCCTCTCTATAATCAGTGATAAATACAAGGCATATCCTTGATTTACCCCCAGCAAATGCTTGCACTTAATTACTTTCATTACAGACCTTAAAGTTTTTCCTACAAATTGGAAAGGAGAAAAGTGTATTTCTAGTCTTAAATGCTTAGGATTTACCAGAGGTTGCGATTAGGGTGCAGATATACATAAATGTAGAGCTAGTCAGAATCTGTACTGTGTCTGCTGCCTGTCTTTTGGCTGTCATGTTCTACAAAGGGGCATTTGCCTCCTTTCACCAGGTTGCAAGTTGACAAGCCAAAAGTCCCTTCAGTCATCTCTATCCTAGAGGTATGTGGGCAAGGGAAGCCTCCTGCATTATGCTGATCAGCTAGTCTGCTTCGTTTCAAATACTGGGACCAGCTCTGCAACTGTTGTTGAATTCACTTTTGGTACGTTGAAGATCTTGAAGCTTGACAGCAGGGCCAGAGAAAGAGTATTCTGCATTTTCCCCCCTTATTTAACTATTTCCATTTGTTACAAGATTCATTCATTAGGTTCATCATGAAGTACAAGAATTTTGGGGGGTTTTCAGCTATCCTTCCCTATTAGAAAAAGATCCTGCTTTCAAGTGAATATTAGAAGAATATTAGACTCTTAGTTATTGCTGATCTTTATGGTTGAATTCCAGGTCAAAATGTATCTTTCAGTTTATCCTGTGAGCTGGGAGCTATCTGTTTGAGGGACTTAGTCCAAAGATACTGTATAAGCTGATAGTTTCGTTAAGCTGATTTTTGCCATTCGAGTGGGTCTAATGCACATCATGCCTAGGATTATCCTGATATTTGTGGTTAAATTTGACAGAATTTGAGCAATCTCTGTATATTGCAGGATGCATGTGGAAAAGAAAAATAGCTAGGTTAGTGGTTCATATGTAAAGGAGTATTTGAACTTCCTATAGATCATCTATATTTTCATTCTTTTGTGCATCAGTCAAGGGGAAAGTAAGTATTTTGGCAGCTTAGATCATGTGGTGGGGAAATAAGAGACCTCATTAATTCACGTGTTTCAAATCTAACTGCAGCAAGAAAAGAGGGATTAGGAATGCTCAATTTGATCCATCTGGAAAAATCTAAAGCTAGGCAAAGATCAGGTACATCACCAGTGAAAGAACAAGGTAAAGTGTACTTAATTTCCTGAGAACTGTGCTAAAATTAAGATAGGCACTTTGGGAAAAGAGTCTAATGTATCACTCACCCCTATCAAGTCTGACATGTTTACTAGGTATGTCATAGCTGAATTTAAAGGATGATCGCTAAAGAACCTGCACAATTTTCTATTTTTATTCCTATAAGAGTTCTTGTCTTCTAGAGTAGGTGCGTTCATAGAGCCAACTGGTATTCAGTTGTTCAATGTTATTTTGTCCACATTTTTTGTTTGTCTTCTCTCATGAGCCCGTCTCTTTACTAACTTTATCTGCATGTGAATAAGTGTTTGTATGTGGACATATATATATATTTTATTGGGAATATATTCCTTGTGACTTGCACTGAAAGTGCGTTATCAGTATCCCTTATACACCAGGCACCCTTTTCTAAACAGCAAGCCTCATATACATTTGTTCCCCCTTGAAAATAGCACTGGAGATTTCCTTAGCTCTTATTAAATCAGATCAGGAAAAGACTGGGAAGGAATTTAAATTGTCCTCTAATCCACATCTATTTTTCCTTCTCAACATCACAAAGGTTAGACAAATCTGTGAACGCTGCTCTTTGTATTCTGCCCACTT
Source organism: Crypturellus tataupa (assembly GCA_034781795.1). Lineage (NCBI taxonomy): Eukaryota > Metazoa > Chordata > Aves > Tinamiformes > Tinamidae > Crypturellus > Crypturellus tataupa. Next base: position 5,412,368 of record JAWLRI010000086.1, read on the forward strand.
CTGTGCTCTCTTTACCCAGGTAATGAAAAGGCTCTGTCCTTGTCCAAAGCCCGGGTTTTAAGTGCTGGCTCTTCAGCTCAAATAGCAGCAGTCAGGAGCAAACACGTTTGTGACCGAAAGTAACAACTGATGAAAGGGGAGGATGGCAAAATACCCGCAGACCACTGAACATTTTCCAGTAATTCCTTTATCATGAACTGTGAGCGCTGGTTTGAGACATGTGTCATTGACCTGTTATTAAAGGGGATGTGGAGTGAGTTCTGTTTGCCTTTGTTGTATTTAGTGCAGCTTTTAAAAGCAGCTGCCCCTCCAGAGCAACCTGTTAAGGGTATTGCATGTCCTATGCTGTACCCAGAGCACAACTTAGGCAATAAGTGAAGAACATAGTGCTAGAGAGTCCTAAGGTCTCTGCCATGACCTGAAAATTCACCTGAACTTTGAAAAAGAAGTCGACTTTGCTGTGAAATACAGCCGTGGAAAGTCCCTCTCATATATACATGCATATCAAATGCAGATTAAGTTAATATTTAAAAAGCAAAGGAATCAAGATGTTTTTAGAACACCAAATGCAGTGTTTCTCCTCCACAGCAGCACTGTTAACACTGCACATTCACAGATCATAGCCAGGTTCCCCCCAGAGTTCACGCAGCTATAAAGGCAGTGCACACAGCATTCTCTATCATAACTTCATGTGCAAGTTTGCATGTCTTTCTCAAAGGCTGGTGGGGCACAAATTTACATTTGAATGTGCCAGTGATGGCTCTGATGTGTTCTTATTGCTGTGCGGTCTAGCATGTTCAGAGCTGCAGACAGTCGAGACACTCTAGGGACTTGGATTCCAATAATTTCATGTTAGCAATACTGAATTATCTTCCTTTGCAGAGTTTGGAGGTCCCTTTCCATGGATCTCTGGTTTCCTGTGCTCTGGACAATCTGTTCTTGGTTGCAAGTACCTGCTGTACTTGTTTTAAGGTAGTTTGTCTCATCCCAATGTGTTTTTCGTCACTCAGTATGGAAAGATGTAAGTCAACAGAATCAGAAACTAATTCCTGTAGGCCTGTAAGAGAGATGTAGCTTTGCTTAGGGCTGCATCATCCATCTTATTGGCAGACTATCATGAAATATGGCAAACAAGAAGCATCTGTATAGAGGAGTAATGCAAAAGGCTTCAAGATAGATTAGAAATATGAGCTGGAAATGACAAACAAGGGACTACTCACATGAACCTTGTAAAGGAAAAGAAATACTCACAAAGCACCAGTACTGCAAAAAAATCTACAGAATATCATTTCAACACACATTTAATATTAAGCAGGTGAGCCCATCAACAGTTTACAAAGAAGGATCTGTGCAATAAATGTTCTGGTAGCCAAAAGGTGCAACAGAAGCAAGATTGTGAACTCAATACCTTCATGATTAAACCCAAGGCAGAAGGAGACACTTGTAAAGCATCCGACCGGTCCACGTGGAATGGGCAATGCCAAGCAGAGGCAGCAGGAGCTGATGGGCCCTGGGTGCCCTTGGACATCCCCTGAAGCACGTGAGGACCCCAGGGTGAAGCACCAGCTTAGTGGGCACCAGCGTTGGCCATGGATTGGGCTTGGTTGCTGGTCCCTCTTTGCGACTCCAGCCCAAAACTTGGCATGGGGTTTTTAAAGCTTTCGAAAGCTCTGAAAGGTTTTCTGCACCTTGCTGCTAATGAGATTTCATTGTAAGATAAAAGGAACCGTGTCTAACCCAGATTAAACTCATGCCCAGGTTATTTTTAGCTCACCTAACATCTTTCAACTCTTTTGGTAAAACTCATCAAAATTCATCTCTACAAAAAGGATGTAACTTCAAAGAAGTCATATGCATTAAATGTCAACATGCTTTACTCATTATAAATTACAGTATCATTAAATCTAACATGAGTTAAAATGAGGAAGATTTATTTTATCCATCTTTAAAATGAAGGCTTTTTAGCTAGGGAACTAACTTTGCATTTTAAATGATTTTTAAAGTAAAAGTTAGTATAGAAAGTTTATTTTAAATTATGTCATATTTGTGTATAATAACAAAGAAAAAAAGTTATCATCCCACTGTTCTTATGAAGAAGTGGAAATAGTAGCTTGCTTCAGCTCATTTTGCAATCCTCCTTTTGGATACACTTCTAATTTGAACTATGGAAACTGAAAATGCTCCTTTAAAAATGGTTGTCATGGTTATAAAATCCCGAAAGAAATGATGTGCGTCTGCATCTGCCGAGGGAAACATGGATGGCATGATTTAGTGAAAAAACAAAAAAAGCAACCGCCCACCACAATGCATTTTCAGGCTTGCTTATTACATTACTTGATAATAATTCATCTCCCCTCCCCGCAAAAGCCACAGGAAGGATTCTCGCATATTTTTCACTGCAGGCATTTTATTAGCAAACATCATATGGCGACAGGTTAGTTCTGTCAAGTTCTAGCAGGCTGGGGTTCTTGTTTGTTTTCTTTAGTTGTCTTTGTTTTAGGCAAATTTTTCTAGAAATACATGGTGCACTAGACTACCAGTGTGCATGTGCTGTCATGATCAGTGTGTTGGTTTCTCTGTGTGCTTTTATTTTTATTTTTAAATCCCACCTTCAAATTGCACTGGTCAGGTATGATTCTGTGCCAGCACAAAAGTCTCCCATTTTCAGATGGAGCTCAAAAAGAAAAGAGAAAAAAGGGGAATAAAACAAAAAAAAAAGGGAGGGATTGGGTGTAAAGAGAGACAAACAAACACAAAAAGAAACCCAGACAAAAAAAAAATAAAGTTGTAACTACTTCATGTGTTCCCAGTTTGAACTTTGCTGCCTTTTGGAGCTGTAAATTGTGTTGGGACTGGGTTTACAATGTGCCAGGACACATTTCTTGTAGGGATTCAGAACAAGTCTCGCCTGCTTTCGGTTTGGCACTTCTAATTGTTCACTCAACTCTTTCTTTTAAGGAAAGAGAGAGCCTAAGGGTGGCTGAGCTGGAGGAAATCACAGCAGCTCTTAGCTCTGCTTTTCCAAGTAAACAGAAGATAAGGAGAGTGGGGGTATTCTAGAAAAGTATTATCGTTATCAGATAAATGTTATCACATTGTGAGCCATAAATGGGAGCACAGGGGTCTGCTTATCCCTGTTTACCCTGGGATTCCCGTGTTCCCACGCTGTCTCTGATGAAGCAGGTTTGATGTCCTTGCCGTGAAGCAGAAATCCCTCTGAGAAGGGTTGGGAAACCGTGATGGGCTGGGCTGCTTTTGAAGAGCTGGGGATATTCCCAGACACACGTGAACGCCGACATTCCCTGCCTACATGCCAATTCCTCTGACCATCTATTCCTCTGATAATGCTATTTTCCACTGTTCTTCAGTGGAAAAATCACTTTCAATAAGTATTTTTGCTGCAACAAATGCAAAAGCTCTTCACCATTCCGGAAAACCATAGAGTGCGTTTGTCACTTTGAGTGATTCATGTGCTTCGTTTTCCTGGATTCACCTTCCTGCTGTTTCCCTCTCGGCCTGTTTGCTGAAAGATGCTTTCCTGTGTCTGCTCCATCTAGACCTTCCTCAGGCTCTGCTCAGCCCCCACATCCAGAAGAAATATGCTCTAGGCAAGCAGTTTTCTATACCTGTCCCCATCCATCCCTACATCTGGGTCAGCAGGTCCCACAGATACCCTCTATCTGCATCCCAGATGTGCTGTCAAGTTGCCATGTCTTGGAGATGACTTTGAATGACAGGACATATTCATATTAAAAAAAAAAGCCTTATATAGGCAAATTCTACTGCCATGTTAAACTGTTTTTGTTCTACAGCCACAGCCCTTATATACTCATGTGGTGTTCTCCGAGTAGCATCTATGTCACTAATTTGTGGTGTCAACCTAATACCTACATATAAGTAAACGCCAGTTGATCCATCAATCACATTCATCTGTCTTCCTTATTTTCCCATCTGTGCTTTATTTGCCAATTAGGCAATAAATGCATTCAGCCCTACTGTAATCTCTCATAATTCCGGTGCTAATTCCCAGCACACAGGTGGTGGTTGCCCCGTGCTGTGCCATGGGATAGTGCTCTCATGGGCTGGCTGCTGGGATGGCCGTGCAGCCTCTGATGGGGACGTGCTGCTCTCTCCAGGGCTGACAAGGGTCTGTTTCACTGCAATCAGATTAATTGGCAAGTGTGTTACTTTCCTTGAGAAAATGTCACGGAATTAGAGAAGCTAAAGACGGATGAGGTTTATTAAACCAGCCAGTCCATCTTCCTGCCAATCAGCAGCTGCTCCCTATGGTGATGCTCCAGGCTTTGGTCCAGAGATGCTTTAAAATCCCCTAGGATGCTCTGCCTGCAATGTCCTGTGCGCAGGAGGATTTAAGTGGCTGCCCTGGCTCCCTGCAGATTGCCCTTCTTGCCCATCTATTCCCATGTGGGACCTGCCCAAGGGTGCTCTGATCATTAAAGGAGGTTTTGAGTAACATTGCTTCTGGCAGCAGGGGCTGTGAAGGTAGGGAGCTCTTCTGGAAAGGGGCACCTCGCAGTTCATCGGGAATGTCTCCGTGAGCTTCCCCCAGCCGAGGTCGCAGCATTCTCCTCCATGCCAAAAAGAGATGAGACCCTCAGCCCCTCTGCTACAGCATTTAACCTGCTGGAGGAACTTTGCCTTCTAATCCTCTCAGTGAGAACCTCTGTTAAAAAAAACATTTTAAATTGCACTGGTCTAATTAGAAGTGCACTCTTCCTATCATCTGTATAAACAAGGGATTGCCAAAAGTGTCTCTGAGATTTGAGCAGCTTTGAAAGCCGCTGGGAGCTGGGCACTTCGATTCCCTTTTGGGAGGCTTGTTTGCAATAGACACAAATTATCACTGGGGTTTGGCTTTCCAGCCTAATCCAGTGGTGGTTTATTGCTAGTGCCCAGAGGATTGTTTTACTTCAGATCCTTGTTTCAGCATCTAAGGAAGTCAGAAATTAAGCAAACAGATTTCTAAAGAGAATTTGGGCTTGGGGGTTTCAGGCTTAGGATCTCTGAGGCCACCCAAAATTATGGGCTAGTTTAAAGCAGTGATGCAGAATATGGACTAGGTGAGCACTCAGCCTGTCCTGCTGAGCTGTCACGGGAGTGACAGGCAGTGATGACGGTGGCTGAAACTGTTATGGAGCAGCCGAGTCTCCAGGAGCTGAGCTGGAACCAGCAACTCGCACGCACGGAAGGAAATTAAGAGCCAAGAGGCAGTAACGAGCGCTGCGGCTGGCTGAGCTCGGCCGGAGGCTTTTGCAGGCAGGAGCTGTCACAGATTGGGGCTTTCTTGCCATTTTACTTATTGGGCACTTCCAAGCAGAGAGAGTTGTCATTCACTAGGGAAGATCAGCCCTCTCTTTCACTCTTCCTGAACCATATCCTCCACTGGCAGAGGAATAATAGATATTAACAGTGAATCCAGGCTCTCCTTTCATAATTTGCCGTGTCATAGTCACTTAGCCAACTCCTTATGATGCGTTCACAGAAAAGTTGCAACTCCTCTAGGAATAGATTTCCTCAAGCCTTTAGCATGGGCTCTGCAGCAGGAATGGTTTTGATGTCCTCTATGTGTTGCTCTTGAAAGACGTGTGTGATAATGCCTCTGAACACTGCATTTCACCCCCAGAATGTGAATTTGCAAAAAGAAAAAAGTGAAGCTAGTGTTTTCAGGTTTGTGTTTATACAACAGAGCTGCAACTATTACCAGCTATCCAGGACAGTAGTAACCTGGGAGTCTTGTCATCCTAAGGCACCTCGTCTGTGTAATGGGGGTAGATAAACTCATCCAAGGGGTTTGAAAGTGCTGGATGTGCCCTGCTTCTTGTTCTCCATGGGAGATATCTAGCAGGATCAGGTTCTAACTTGGGGGAGTCCTTTGTTGTTTATATTTTAGGTGAGATAAACACAAACCATAGGGAACTAAAAGAATATCAGTTTTGATACGGCTTATCCCTTGATGAATATCAGCAGAACCTGAGGTTCTGCATGTCTATTTTTTTTGACAGAGCAATCCGTGAGGCAGAGATCTGTGTTTTTTTTTAATATTCCTTCATATGACACAATTAATTTACCTCTTTTCTATAAATATACCATATATTTGTATTTATTTCCTATGGCAGCCTTGGAAGAGGAGTGATTATGCACAGGAAAAGCCGTTCCCAAGCGCGTGCAAAGCAAACCTCCACTCTCCCTGTCCGAGCTCAGCAACCAGGACCTGCTCCCTCCCCTTTTCTGCCCAACCAAGTGCAGCTCCAGAAAGCAGTGACAAAGGTTCCTGGGCACTGCTGGGTGCTGGCAGTGCAGACCATTCACCAGTGATGGTCTGGCCAAGGTATCTGCAGGGCAGCTTGTTAAATAGCTTTTCTTCAGATGCTTCAAACACACTCAGGCTTGCAGAGCATTCTGCTTGCGCCTGAAGATGATACAGGAACTTCCCCAGGTGTTGCAAGGCGAGTAAGAAGCTGTATTTATGCAGACCTGGCCTGGTTGGGAGAGGGAAGAGCCTCAGGTGGCCTCCAAAGGAGCTGCTCTCAGTGACATCTCTCTGCTTTCCAAGCCATCGCTTCCAAAGACCTGGCACAATCTGTGCTCTGAAAGGAGCAGGTGTTTTATATCTAGGCAGCAAAGTTAACAGTGGAAGAATTCCCAGCGTTAAAGAGTTTGCCTCTCAGTCTTCATTACGTTGCCTTTTTGGAGGTGTGAGATGATGCGTTTAGCCTCATTCTTTTCCAGATCACCTCCCTGTGCCCAGATCAGGAAAGAGGAGCTGCCTGGGAAGCATGTGTTGATGTGAGGAGTGAGGCAGACCCGAGCCCCTTGTTCCTGGCTCGTGACAGCTTGGAGCCTTGCTCATTGCTGGGCACTACATTCCTGGGAGCATCAGCATGAGGGAATAAATCTCCAGCCCAGTCTGTTGGATAGTGGTGCCCTCGCCAAGGAAATGAGATGTGCATATATATTAACTTATTTCCCTGGCTTCCCGGGCTTGCTGAGGTGAAGTTAATGGGCACAGGTACAGCCTGCTGTATTTATCTTATCTTCCTCCAGAAGCAGTACCTGAGACTTCCTCTGGCAGCAAGGGAAGAGCAGGTCACCTCCAGTCAGGGATCCAGCCCTCCTGCCTTGGCGTGAGGACCCAAAGTGAAAGCAGAATTTTCTGAGGAACCATCAGGGTCTGTTTGTGCCAGGAAAAACATGACTGACACCTTTGTGAGGTGATTGTCTCCACCTGGGACAGAGCTAATGGTGTTAGAAGTGCAGGGAGGAAACGTCTTAGAAACTATTGGAGCTTCCCATTTCCAAATGAAGTCCTTCTGCCCTCCCGCTTCCTCCTTCCTGCAAGTCGGTTTTTCATTGGGAATGTAATTCATGCATGGACATTTTCTTGAAGCTAAGTTACCTATTTTCCCTCATTAAAATAGAATGCTTTATGAACGACAGGTTCTAACCAGGTACTTACAATCTCCTTTTAGATAAAAACTAAATAACTTGTTTACCCTGACCTACCAAGGGGGAGAAAAATACTAGAAAAGCCCTACGGATGGAATACCTGTACCCAGCTCAGCTTGATGTATCTCCTCTCTCCTGATGGGTAGGAGGGGGGAAGTCCAGGCTTTGCTCCTGTTGCTCAGGATTCAAGCTCTGTCCTAACCATGGATTTGTGTGGCCCCTCCAGTCTCCTAAAAATAAGACTGTGTTTTGCTCATTAGTCCCGACAAATTGTGCATTCTGCGTTAGCCAGGAAAACATGAGGGATGGCTTTTATGCTGCCAAAACTGAGGTAGCAACACACGTGCACAAGGTCAATAAAATGCACTTTTTATTTTGTACCAATGAAAATATAGCCACATGTAAGTAAAGACGTGTGGAAAAAAAAATCAAAGTTGATCCTCCCTGAAGAAGTGCAGTTCATTGTGCTAAAACCCATATTCGTTTTGGGTTAGAAACAGTTGTCTGCCAATGCTTTTAAAGTGACCCACATTCTCCTTGTTGTTGAATTTTAGCAAACAGAAAAGTGCAACAAGAAACTTGCTACGGGTTAACCAAATTCAGTCTATATTGCGCACAATAATGTCCCCAAGTGACGTGGCGGCCACATGTCATTGGAGCGGTCCCGGGAGTGGTCCAAGGGAGCATCCACGCTGCACAAACCCATGGATGATCTCAGCAGAAAGATGGTCCTTGATGCAGTCCGTGGTCATCCTGCACATTTTGGATATGGTCGTGGAGGTGCGTTTTATAGCTGTTCCATTTCAAACGCTTTTTCTTTTTCTCTAGATTTTTATAAGCTTCCTGCTGTCAAAATACAGTTCTTAATTGCTTTGTAGAAATAATCCTGAAAGGCAGAGGCATTTAAAATCCTCCCAAATCCTCAGTATATTAACAACAGCAAAAAAGATAGCCGGGCTGTACCAAAATGCCATTCGTCACGAGTGCCCTTTGCTTCAGCCAGTGCTGAAAGAACAGCAAGTGGCAGCAAAAGAACCATCCCCAAACCCAGCCCCCCGCCCCAAAATTTTCCCTCACAAAAAACAGTTTTCTCAGGTGCTTTTTCTCCCCCTTAGCCCACATACATTCAGTAGCTGCAGTTACTCTAGGGATCAAGGTTTGTCCCATATGACTTGCAAAACCAGTTGTTTTAAACACTCCTCTCTAACAGTTACACCAAGAGGAAAGTCCTGCTAATTTCAGTGGGACAGAGAGCACGGACAAGGATCAGTGTTGCAGGATGGGCCTCATTAGGTGCTTGAGGCTGCAGGTGAGAAGTTGCGACCCAAAAACCGGGCTGGCAATGCAGAACTCCCTATTCCCAGGGGAAAATTAATTACATTTAGCTGCATTTCAGCAGAATAAAAAAGGAAGAGAAGGCAGGTTACACCTAGGACCAAGGGTCAATGTTCTAGCAACTCCTCACACAGCTCAGTCTTGACATTGTGGGTGTAGGGGAAGCCAAAGTGGGAGGAAAAGCTAGAAAAACAGTGCAATGTTTTGGCTGCCATGAGGCCATCTACCCCTACGATGATTAGTTTTGAGAAATATCCACCTGCCGCTAATCCCGCTCTTTGCCTGAGCCTGCCCCTGTGTGGATGCTGTTCCCAGTGTTGGGCTGGGGATGCAAGGGACAAATGCAAGGTCCTACCCTGCTCTTGTTCCTCTCTCCCACCAGGAAAGCAGCTGCCCCAGGTTTTTCCTTCACACAAGGTCCTGCACAAGCTGCTCCCTCAGCGCCTGCTGCTCTGCTCGGGAGCAGGAAACACAGATTGGGCTCAAAGACCAACATTTCAGACAACACCCAACCAGGAGAACTAGGATACAGCAGTATCGTTTGCTCTTTCTACCGTAGTATAATAAATAACTCTATTTTTAACCTCCCTTCTCCCCAGAGAGAGTTTGCACAGCTGATATACACATATCTGGCTCATACGAGGATATTCTAGGCAGTCATGAATTTTGAGCAGTTAATTTGAATGGAGATTACTGACAGTTCACACTTGGAGTATAAGTCATTTGTATTCAAATAGGTATTAATTAAAAAGTGCCCTTTCTGTGATCGGTTCAGCTGGTTTTATGGCAATTTCCGGAGCTGTCCCAAGCTTCAAACACACCCGCTACACTTCTGCATTTGGCATGCAGTGTTTTGTAGGTCATGAAATCTTGGACCCGTTGGCATTTAGAGAAGGGCCTGAAATGAAAAAGCTGGCCCCCAAAATTCTCAGTTTTGAGAAAACTCAGCCCACACAGGTACTTTTGGGTCCTGATATATCCATATACCAATATATTAGTATATTGGTATATTCTTTTGAACTCAAATATCAAAACAGATCATTATCTCACAACCCTACTAGTGCGTCGTTCCTCCTTCTGCACGTTGCTAGCCTGATGATTCTGGCAAGAAACCTTGCAAGAATTTAAGAAGGAAAGAGGTCTAGAAATAAAGAATTCAAATAGAAATGGCCTGGATGGAAGGAAGAACAGAAGGAAAGAAGGAAGGGAGTAAACCACTGCCTTTCAGCATGGAATACAGCCTTTTTCATGTGCTGCAGCTTTCAAAACACACAGAACCTATCACAAGATATGCAGCTACACCTGCCTTCAGTTGCTGTGCATGTTTTTTCCAAGCACAGCAGCAGTAAATAGGTAGGTGAAGTTTATGAACCGTGTCATGGCCTAATTCATGGGCTGCAGTTTGCCACATGCCTCTCAGCAGTACCGAGGGGGTCTGGCACAGAAGCTGTGCCCGCGCTCACTGCTGCATCCAGCCTGTAAAACGGGGTGAAAGCGCCACGTTTGCACAGAGATTTTTGCGTGCAAGTTTTCTGAGGCAGCCGATTAGCCAGTTCTGTCCTCCGCAGCCTGGGTCCCCCTAGTCCGAGGCGCAGGATTTCACTGGGATGGTTACGAGGTGCATTTATGGAGCTGCTTTGCACTTTAACACTAATGAGCTTTTTCACTGCTATCAATAAATTCTCCCGCTTTCATGTTGAGCCTCCCTTTGGCACATGGAGCACCGACAGATAAATCCTTTATTGTCTTCCTGGAAGCCTGACCAATTTCCTCCAGGCAGATATTGCTAAAGTCCAAATCCTGCCTTTGCGCTCGCTCCTGCCTCTCCCGCTCGATGAATTGAATTTGCCACTTGATGGGATTATGCAGGCGGTGGCGCACAGCCCTTCCCCAGAGTCAAAGCTCGTGGTCAGGGGGTGCCACCACCTCCTTGCAGCCACCACCGAGCCATGGCACGAGGGGGAAGACCTGGCTGATGTCCCCATGGCCCCAGAGCTCCCCACACGCAATGACAGCAGTGGAGGGGCCAGAGCTCCAAACAGAACGAGCTACAAGTTTAAGGGACATTCCAGCTCCATAGTTTACCACCTGATTAAACTTGTTTGTGACACCAGGACTCACAATTATACTTAAAAACTGGAGCAGCTGTAGCCAAACAGCACTTGGTGATGCAAGAGGAGACGGCGGTAATTAATTCTGCAGGGACAACAGAGGGCTAATGAGCAGCCGAGTGCAAATTTTGTTCTGCTCTGAAAAAGAATAAAATCCTCCTCTGTGACAGCTCGGCTAAGACACCCAATTTACAAAACGAACAGCAACTTAATGGTCTTAAAGCAGCCCCAAGTGCAACTGGCTTCCTGGGCAGTGTCCGGATGAGTTCCTGGGTGCTTGCCGTGGTCCTGCGTGTCCTCCCCAGGACCACAGGAGGTGCACGGAAGGTTCTTTGCTAAAGAATAAATGTGGTAGAGCAAAAAATAATGCAGCAACTCCAGAAATTCTTCTCAAACCAACTCCGAGACAGGAAAGCACTTGAGTGTCCTGGCATGACAGAGGTGGAAATGTTGAGCAAAACCCTTTGAGCTGCCTGAGGAAATGGAAAGGATTTTTACTAACCCTGCAGGGTACGAGGGCAAAGTGCTGCCTGGGCTGAGCTTCAGCTCAGGGGCAACTGGAGCAAGAAAGCAAATGACGTGTTCACATATGGAGATGCTAGTCCAAGTTTGAGGTTAGTTTCTCCCTTGAGCTCTCCTTCTCAAACCAGCTCATTTGAAAAGGTAAATTCTCCAGTCCTAGCTCCTGCTACCACACACAGTTACATTCAGTGTTGTATGGAAGGACCCCAAATAAAATAAAAGTTTTCATAATATAACAATGTCCTGAGAAGGGTAGGTTTATCCTGGTTGTCTTGATTTATTTGGAGACTTGCTGCTAAGCCAGAATTTGGAGGGTTTTTTTCTGAGTAACCATTTGAGGCATGATGGATATGTAGAGTTAACAGTGTCTGGACAAAAACGAGACATGATTTTTGGAAGTGCTTTCGGTCACCTTCCACTGGGGTGTGGATGGGGATGGGAGTGGATGTGGCTGATGCATCCGGATTAGCTCACCGCTTCCAGAACCTGTATGGCCACGGAGTCTTTATCTCAGCATCTGGCATGAAGAGTGGACATTAGCTGACGCTCAGTGAAGGACTTTTAATTTATTTATATGCTGTAGCTTCAGAATATGCCAAATTTCCCTAGTGTCTTACTTCATAAGTAACAGCTCTTAGAAATACTCTTTAACTTGAAAGTGGGCACCAGGTAGCTCAGCACTGGCTACAAGCTGAAAACGTACAAATTATGACACACAGCTAAAACCCTTCAAATTCCATCTCCTCTCTATCATCATCTGTGCTGTTAAAACCTACAGACTCACCACATGATACAAAAACAGAAGTTGGAAGGGCACTTTGGAGGTTACTTGATCCAACCCCCAGCTCAAAGCAGGGCCAAACTCAAACATAGTCTCCATATACGTTATGATGAAAAACAGCTCAGATGATATAATTTCACATGTTCCTTTCCCACAGGCTTTTAGAAGTCTCTCCTGAAGCCAGGCTGCATTTTCCCTGCAGACACCTCTATCTGATTTTCTTCAACTGGACCTGCCCTGTCTCACAGTTGTCACCCCAGAAATGGCAGACAGCTTCATCCTGTGTTTGACAACTCTACCAACTAAAATCATAAATCATAAATGCATGAACAGCCCCTATTCGAAGAGCAGTAACTATTGACTCCAGTGGAAGATTTTCACCATTTTCAGCCCATCGTTCTTTATCCTCCTGCTGCTCAGCAGGGTGCAGGGCCAGGGCTCTGCTGCCGTCTAGATGATCACCTGATGGTCGGTCGCGCTCTAACTTGGAAGCTCTCCACTACGTTTCTTCCCTGGCTGGACATTTCCAAGTCTTGGCTTGTTTACAGTGCAAAAGACAGCTGAGCTATGAGGCCCCTTAACATCTTGCACTGCTCCAGGGCAGCCAAGGATCCTCAAGATTGCTCTTCACTGGCTAAAATGCTAAAAATGACTAGTGACCACACACAGTGCTTTGAGATGACATGTGATGAAGAACATCACAACTGCCATATACCCATGAAGATGGGAATTCTGGTCCCTGGACTATCACGTCATGGCACTATAACCAAAAGCTACAAACCTGATCACCACAGACCAAGAACTAAGCATCTAGTGACTTTATGGATCTGTCTTAAGAGGCTTAGGAGCTCAACACTTTGTTTTAGCTGTGATATCCTTCCAATTTGCCTGTACTGCTGGTCATGTCAGTATAAAGGTGCTTCTGTGCTGGAAAGGTGGTAATTGGTGTCTTTCAGTGGCATCTTTTTATATGAATGGAACCAGGCTGGGATTTGACGTTACAGGTAGGTTTTACATATATGCATATCTATGTGTATATATACACGTACATATATAGAGATAAGACCACCTCATTGATTTCTGTACATCAAGGCATAAATACACTCAAACAACGCTTGGTATCTGCTCCGCATGAGATACCACCAGCCACACCAGCGTGGGGCTAAGTGTGACCTCCTGTTCATGGGGCTTTTAATTAAGGCTTAGTGCCACACCAGTGGCAGAGAGCCCGATACAGAGCAGGTGAACACCGACAGTCTCAGACTGGAGTCCAAACCAGCTTATATTTGCAAGGAGAAGATTATGAAGACACAGACTTGACTGCTTTACAACTAGTGGATAAAAAGGCAATTTTTACCCCACATGCCTGGTTCCACCCTCCTTGCATCAGGCAGTTGGTTAATATAACACCATAATTTATTTATTTATCTTGGCTGGGCCAAACCCTTTTTGAATGGCATTTTTTGAGTATTCAAAATTAATGCGTGTTTCCTTGTCCCACTGCGCAATACAAGGTCAATTTTCTGTACCACTGAATGCACCATCAGTAAGGATGATTTTATTTCACTTGTCATTTGTTAGGTATCACAAAGCTGATCATTGCACAATATTCTTTACAACAGTAAGAAAATACGATATTTTCTGCCAGAAATAATGTGCCCTTCATTTCTATTTTAGTTCCATTCAGCATTTAGTTTTAAGAATATGTTCAACTTTCCAAATTGGTACAACATATTAAAAATAAGAAAACATTTAGCAATTTTTGTTGGTTTGCACCAAAAAAAAAGGGTCAAACTATATAGAATAGTCTCAGAGGTGGAAACCTAGCAGTAAACTCAGCCTGATCAAACCTTCCCTCCCTGTGGACTCTGCCGAGGAGGAGCCCAGACGCAGGTGAAGGATTGGGGACATCCAGGAAAAGTGACAGTATCAACCACTCTACTTCTTTCCTTGAGTTCCCTGCAGGAATTCAGTGTTGAGCCGAAAGTGCCAAGAAAAATGCAAACTCCTGCTGTTTAATGTCCCAAACCTCTCACTGCTGCTCAGCACTGGGCACTCCTAGAACCCTGTTTGCCATGAAGAAGTGTCTGTCTCCAAAGGGAGCCCAGGGCCACCCCTTCTCAAGTGCTCTCTAACAGGTATATTTGCAGGAAGACTATAAGCCCATAGACCAGAAGATATTTGTTAACACAGGTGCTTCTGCCACAGGAAAAAAGAAAAAAAAAAAAAAGAAAAAAAGCCTTATAAGATGCAGCTTATTAAAAACAACCATAATAAACTGTTAAAACTCCCTTCTGTAGGAAAAAGGTACTTTAAAACTTTTTTTTTAATTAGTTATCATTTTGATGTTCTCTCACTTAGAAAAAAAAAAGAGATTTATTTTCACAAACAATCTTTTTAATTGTGACATATTCATAAGGACAAGGTTGGATTCTCTAAAAGCTATGTAAAAAAGTGTCAAGTTACCTTGTAATATATCCCAAACAGCACGTTAAACTTTTAGCTTTTCTTTGCTTTTTTTTTTTTTTTCTTTCAGGTCAGTACTTCTCTCCTCCTATCCCTCCCATGAAAAAACCCATCTCCAAGCTATTTTATGGGCACATCACCTGTTTTGTGCCCCTTGCATATGGTGAGGTCCATATAACAGTGCCAGGCACTTCTAGAGCGACTGCCCGTTATGCACAATGAGCACTGGGTTATTCCTGCAGCCGCCCGCTCTCCAAAATTGCTCTTCAGCAATCCAAATCCAAACTATACTTCAAGATCCAAGATGCTCATCAGGTTCAAACTGTTTTACAGTTCACACCTGTAAAACAGGGTTGCTTTTAACATGGTTGTAAATGGGGGCTAAATTTCATCTAGCAATGAAATGAGACTCCAATGCCAGGAGCAAAAGAAAAAAAGAGAGAGATTTACACACAAAAAACCCCAGGATAATTGTGGGATAAGGTCCTCCTAAATTTCGCTATGACAGTTATTTTCTTTCATCTGTTATCTTGAAGTGCTGCTCTACCTTGTACTTGTAATTTTACACTAAAATGTAGCTCATTTGCTTTGAAACAAGATTACTTTTCTGCACACATTTTATTCCTATTAATATTTTGTCCATAAAGATAAAATCCACTTGTGTGTTGGCAAAATGCTTTGAACATATTGAGCACGAGGTAAGTGCTGAGAACACAACCTATCGCCAGCGCGTACCAGAGGCATTTGTACAGGTACAGAGCTGTTTAGAGGAAATAAAACACGTGGCCAAGGGCAGAAGGGACCCATTGGTTTCCTTATTGCGCTGACTGAGGAGAAGTGGCTGCTTCCAGTCTAGTCTGAACGGTCATGATCCCTGCTCTAAATGCATGGGCTCATGCAGGGCCACAGAAGGACCAGGGAATGGGGAAGTAACCCAGGAACAACTCCATGGGACATTGTATAAAGCTCTGATGGCGAAATTCAGAGGCAAAGAAGCAAATCAGACAAATTTTCGGAGCAGGGGCCATTTTCATCCTGCAAATTGGGCTTGTAAGTGCAGCCCCAGCACATAAGACTTGGGATAACCCCTCTGCAGACACCTCTAGCATGCTTGCAAGAGCCTCCCCTTGCACTATCACCTTGTGCAAGGTACAGACTGGTGCCGCTCCACTAGTGAGATGAAATATCGGACAAGCCAAGTCGAAACGAGGACAAATAAATACAGAAACGCTGTGGTGGCTTCACAAACTTACTATTTTACACTATTTATAGCTTTTAGCCAGTATGCATTTTAACCACGCCTGGTTGTACTTGAACTGCGACAGACACCCTGGGCTCAAACAGTTCTCAAGGTCGGACTAATCCAGTCACTTGTGCTCTCTTTGTCAAGTGGCATAAGGTTACACCTGACTTGCAACATAAATCGAAGTAAAAATCCCTTTGCATGCCATGCAATTCTATCTAGAATTAATATCAATTACAGAGAGAGATAGAAAAAGGAAAAGTCCTTCATAAAGGCAGAGGAATGCCGTTAAGGCTTTCTAGCAAAGTCACCCCCATCGCCCTGCAGGCTGCCTTGCAGCATCCCAGAGCAGGGCAATTGGGCATTTAAGGAACTTCATCCGAACTCCAGCAAGAGGAACTCAGCTTTTCATCAGGCAGTTCTGGACACAGAAAGGAAGACGAATCCTCCCTGTTAATAGTACAGCTCTGAAGTTATCCCTGGGAGGGTAAGAGATGATGTGGGAAGCAGCCAGTGTCACCTTTGCCAGACCTTCCCTTGTCATCTGTGTTGGAGGGCTGGCTGGGTCGTGCAGGGACGGATGAGGGGGATGCAATGAAAGTGCCCTCACACTGTGTCCCGGCCGTACCGCTCATCCTCATGCTGCCTCTTCTTCCTGCACTGCAAAAAAACTCAGGTTCATGCATGGCCAAGCCCAGAAGGCCATAGCCAAAAGTCCAGCTCCGTGTTAGCAACCTGGAAAACGCGAGGCACATCGTACATCTGCTGCAGAAAGCAGGCGCTGTGCACCTGTCTTAAACAATAATTCAAATCGAGCAGGAGGGGTTAAATCTTTTAAACTTGGCACGTAAGTTGTACCCGCGAGGTCTGTGCAAAAACCAGCAGGCTGCAGAACGCCCGTGACTCCTCAGCCTACCAAGTGCGTGATCATTTCAGAGCCGCGGGCGAGGATGTGCAGCTGGACCTCACCGTCCTTCTGCTTTGTGGCAGTGGCCCAAGCGTCTTTGCACACTTAGGATTTGTCCAGGGTCAGAAAAGGGGCTGCAGAACAGGGCTGTGAATCCTGCCTGGGGCAGCTGCAAGAAGGAAGATGCGAATTGCCCCAGGGGGACAGGCAGCAAAGCCACCAGCCTCTGGCACTTGTCTCTTTCACTGGCCTAAATGGGCCTTTTTAATCCTTCTTGTCTATGTTTTCCTAAAGGAAGGAACTGGAGGAGGAGCAGAAAGGGGTTGAAAATTATCAACTACTAAGATAGAAGAGTGCTTTCCAAAACAACAACAACAACAAAAAAGCCTTCACGACTTGACACAACGAAAGTAATGACTTCTTTGGCTTTCTCATTTTTAGGGGGGGGGAAGATTTGGTTTTTGGATTTTTCACACTAGCAGAAATATTTGCCCTGGGATGCAGCTTTCTAATTGCCACTACTGCAAATGATATTTTGTTGTAATTTTTTTTCTTTTTTTTCCCCCGGCTTTTTACGAAGTGCTTTAGAGTAGTGCGGTTTCCTGATGTGAAACAATGGGTCTGGTATTGGTATCTGGTAATGATGTTCACTAATTATAAACATGCCTTTTAACTACCTGATGGCTAGAGATGCCTTGTGGTACACATATACTTACTCCAGGCACTTTTTAAAAACACCAAGTCTTGGTTCAAGGGTCATTAAAATGTGGGGAAATCCTTGGCTGAAGGAGCTGCTACCGCCTAGTGTACCAGCCTCATGCCACAACACTGTCCTCGAGCCACATCGGCTGCCTGTGCCTGGACTCTCAGCTGGCGTAAACTTCAGAGGCAACAAAAACCCACCACGCTCAAGCCTGGGCTTAGGCAGATCCCCCCAAAATCTCAGTTTCCATAACGGAGAGTTTCATAACGGAGTTTCCTAAGGGGAGGGTCTGGTGCAAGCAGCTGCTCCACTGCACAGCGAGGAGGGGGCTGCTCCAGGCTGGGTGGTGAAGGTGAGAGCCCAGCACGGCCCAAAACTGGGAGATGCCAAAGGGAAGGGCTCAGAGAAGGGCCAGAGCATCAGACCTAAATGTAATAGCCATAAAGAGAAAGACTGGAGCATCTAAGGTAGCCTAGTAGACCTAATAGCCTTAACATGCCTGATGCTTGGCTGGGGCCAGCACACTCCTGCTTTGGCCCACACCAGTGTCCCCATCCCCGAGTCCAACAACAACAGCAGAGACATCCACGGGGGATTTCATTTCCCCAGCAGACTCACATCTCCCACTGTCATCCTGATGCCATGGGGTGAGGGGACCAGCACCACGACCAACTGCACATCCAGACTTGGCCTCTCTCTTTCTCACAATCAGTTTTAGATTAATAAATGTCCTCAAAAAAAAAAAAAAAAAAAAAAAAAAGAGGAGAGGATGGGGATTAACTGCAATCAGTTAAGTTCAGACTTTCAGATCTGCTCACAAGGCTCCCAAGGAACTGAACTGAAATTTCCATCTCCTTTGCTAAAACCTCGTGCAAAGTCTTTCTGCCAGGAGCGATGGGGAAAAGCAATGCTCAGCCCTGCAAAACCTGGGCTTCCTAATGAAGATACTGACAGAGTCAGACACTGTCTCTGCATGCTGTGAAGAGGAGCTATGTAACGTTACTCAGCTACAGCAGTTCTCTATAAATGGCATTAATAAAAGGAGGCTTTCAAGAAACAGATTGCCCCCCCAAACCGGGGGAGCGCAGCTGTGCTTGTTCGACCCACTTCATTACATAAATCATCATTATTATTATTTCTTACGATGTTAAAAGAGCAGAAGGATACTTGAAATAAAAGGCTGTGCATGCACAAAACCCACTAAATTCCAGTGATCTACCCAGGCACCTGCCACAGGGCCCTTCCCTGCTGACTGAGCTGAGCCCTCCCTGTAAGGAGGAGGAGGAGGGAGATCTACCACCAAATATACAGAATATTGCAAGGGGATGATACCAGGAAACAACCCTAACTGGAGTCTGGACATGGGCTCCATATGTTAATCTATTGTTTAACTCGGCAGAAAAGACAGTGAGGAAATAAAAGCTCAATTCACCCGGCCTGAGATCAAATCTGTCACGGCAATATTGGCAGGTTAGACCCTGATTCTTTAAATAGTACATTGCCTTTGTTAAACAAAAGTCATTCTTTTATTACATAATAGAGATTATAAATAAATGTAAAGTGTGCATGCAGTCAACTGCATATTATACAAGCAATATCTATGTTAATAATTGTTTTCTTTGGCAGGCCAGAATCCAGCTGGACATGCAATATTTACATATCAAAACCCTTGGTGTGTTCAAGTCATATTGGATGCAAGTGAAAATATATATGTATATATATATTTACCGTATACACACACACATATATATGTATAAAGGTATATATACACCTCTGCATATATACTGTATACATATATAAACATAAGTATATGTTAAAAGTGGATTTCATCTTTTTCTGATTCGGGTGATGCAGGCCTTGAAACACTAAAAATATCCTGACAGGGTATTTGGGAGGGTAGCTGGGGTGATAAATGTGACTTCGGGGAAGAGATCTGGGGTACGTTCTTTTCGGACAATATTTTTAAAATTTCTGCCACCTGCTTCTCAAGGGCAGCCATCCTGCTGCTTAGCAGCTGGATATCTTCTTTGAGTTCGTGCTTCACCTCCTGCAGGGTGGTCTGTAAGGCCTGCTCAGGAATGGGGTAGAAGGGATGCCTAGCATCAGCCTGGATGGGGCTGTGCTCCAGAGGGCTGCGAGTCTCACCGGCTTTATCCAAACGAAGGTCACTTTTTGTGATTCCACTGTCACAAGAGTCCGTTTTCCTCAGCGGGTTTTTATTTACACCGTTCTCGGAGTCATTGCACTTGGGGTCCTCGGAGAGCAACCCCATGGACTCAGCCTTTGTGACATTATTCCAGTCTTCCTTCTTCTCCTCGTGGGTCCCCATGGTGTTCTTTAGCCGAAGCCACCCTTTGCTGTTCCCGTTTTTCACCCGCATGGGACTGTTCACTTTGAGACACTTCTGGTCTCCGTTCCCGTTGGGCTTGAGCTCCATGGCGTCGCGGTTGTTCTGCTTCACGGCCTCGCTGGTTTTCACATAGGCCAGGGACGTCTGGATCGGCGTGATCTGAGACACGGTGACCACGCTCGTGCCCGTGATGGAGGCCCCGTTCTGCATGCTGCGGCTTTCCACCTGCAGCTGGTTCCTCTCGGGGTCGATGTGGCTCGAGCCCTGGTTGCGCATCTCCTTCTGCTGCTTGAACTTCTGGAAGAGTTTCCGCACGGGGTGGTCCACAGGGATGCTCAGCGTCACCTCGTTCTTCTGGCGCAGGCGCTCCTCTTCCTCCTTCTTGACGTCGCTGATTTTCCGGAAGATGATCTACAGGGGATAAACCCAAAACAGAGTCAGAGAGGCCGCACACAGGACTGTGGCTAGTGTCACTGAAGGGGAGCACAAGGTCCTCATGGGGAATCAGCCATTTCTCCTTCCTTTCTATCATAACTTCCTTGCAGTGAAGTCAAACGGAGCAGATCACACCATAATTACCCAACACACAAGCCACTGCATAGATGCGGTATATGCACCCACACATATACGTACTTTCTTAAAGGTATAGATTCAAAGCGAGTTTCACCTTTATTTTCCATGCAGAAGACAGCCCTGAAGAACTAAAAACAGCCTGACAACAAGAGAAAGAAAAACTGAATAAAGGCAGACAGAAAGCGAGAACCCAAATACACTGATAGGTATCACCCATCACTCACATTCCTACCTGCTGAGTTGCTATTTTAGTGCAGAGCCAAAACAAACAGTAATTCAGCAGAGATTGCATTGCCACTACTATACCTCAACATAGACACTGGCCTGGAGATTTGGGTCTGGGATTTTGGCTCCTTTGTTAGTGCTGTTTAGTTGGAGGGTGCAGTCAGGCTCCCTGTGTCACAGCCTGAAGAGTTTATGTGGCTAATACATGTGGGTGCACCATGGAAAAACACGGAAGTGGGAATGTATCAGTATAAAAACTGGCAATATCCCCTGTTTCATGATGCCATGTCACTCAAGAGGAAGATATTTAGTGTTGCAGTGACTTTGTGCTGCGGCATCTCTGGCTCAATGAGCCCAAGCCTCCAACTGCAGCATTTTCAACAGGGGTAAAACTTTTCCAATTTTATCCGTGTCACTGGTAAAAAAATATTTTTCACCCTCATTTAGGTTTGTACAGTTTTACCAAATGTAGAATGGGGCATGATTAGGAAATACTGTTTTGATGGATGACAACAATAAAGTGGAAAAGACCACGCAGTTAGATGCAATTATGGACCATGTAGGGAGAGTGTTGCTAAGAAAAATAAATGAAAGCCCTTGGAATACAAAAAAGAGATCCACAAAGGCTATGATCGTCAAATGTAGGTTTTGAAGTATCTGTTTGAGTATCTATATTTCAGTATCTATTTATTTTTCAGAGAAAGGCTTCTCACCCCTGTCCATATTTGCTTTTATGTCTCGTGTCTTCCGAGGTCAGTGGCAGAGGGCCACAACAGCTACATCTACCCTCCTGCATCAATCTGCAGTGAGCTGGACTTCAAAGTTTCATTAGAAAGCTTTCAAATGCGGTAAATATATTCTTATGTGTGGCTGAGATGCAGCTGCTTATAATAATTTGGAAATTTAAGATGTTCATTAGAAGCCCGGTTAAAAAAAGAGAGAGCATGGAAGATGCTTTCATTGGACTCTCTGACCTAGATGCAACTCCAGATTTATCCATTAGGAAGCTCTCCTTCATTAGTGCCTACCCTCGTATTGCAACTCTCTTTCTCTTGGGCAAGCCACGGGGGACAGCAAACAAATGTAATGGAAGCTGCCCTTGATTCGACAGGGAAGTAATTAAATTTAATTGAAGCCACCATCTCTAAATTAAGCTTCAGAAGGTGGGTCGTGCAGCTCCGTGTGTTTTTTCTGTGTGGGCAGGGTGGCACTCCTGAAGCAGGCCCTTCCCAAAACCAAGAAATTACCACGTTTTTCTACACCAGTTGCTTCATTCCTGAACCAGATGTCACTCAGATGAGGTAAATCCAGCAGCACTGAGGGGTGAAACCAGAGCGAGCAGTGCTGCAGTGTCCCTGCACGCAGCCAACGGGAGGTCTAGGGAGCCCGGACACATCCGCACTGCAGGGACAGGCCACCACAGGGGGATGCAGGCCTGTCCAGGCAGGAACCAGGCACCTGCATGGCAACTTTTGCATTCCTGTTTTTTTTTGAGGAAAGTCATCCTCACAGCTAAACCTCTATGTTCGAAGTTGCAAGGCCTGAGCTCATGTCTCTGCTCTGCTCCTGACTTCTTATCCCACCAAAGGAAGCTCCTCTCCGGGCTACAGTCCCTGATCACAGAGCAGCACTTCCCAGCCTCCTAGGGACACCACGATGGGAAATACATCCCAGGGTATGAAAATCCCATGTGTTGGAGCACCAAACCATTGCCCAGCTTTGGTCACTCCTTGGGGCAGCAGGACTTCTGAGCTACTACCCCATAGACCAGCATCATAAGACTCCAGTGGGACCAAGAGAAGACATCCCTGGAATCCCTGCTGGATTTGAAGTGGTCTGAAGCTCACTGCAGAGCTCTGGATGAGACCAAGGACTCAATAACCTCCTAAAGGCCGGAGCTTTCCCCCTGCCTTAGACCCACATGGTGCAGAAGGCCCAAGATCTGCTGTCACTCATTCTCTGCCACCAGCCCCAGGAAGACAAAGTTCTGCTGCCTCTTGTAAACCCTGTCAGGATCTTGGCAAAGTTTGGCTCTTTGATAAATCCTTTTCTCTTTTTCTGCCTGCAACAAAGAGTGCTAAACCCTGGAATTACTATAGGGAGCTTCTTTGAAGGAGAGAGATTCATGCACACACAGAATTAGAGCAGAAAATACATAGAGAGTTACAAAATCCAGGAATTACATGGAAATCCAGAATTGTGCATTGATCTCTCTTGGTGGAGCCATAATTCCTACAGAGACATGTTTTCAAGGGAGCAAAGGCTGTCAGAAACATATCCTTCAATCCACTCCCCATCAGCTTCCTCATGGAACATGGATATGTCTGTAGGTCTTTGCTGTTTACAGGCTGGCTCTGAAATGCATAGCCAGACCTAGCCAGTGCTGAAACGTGTATCCAGTGTTATGCACGGCGCTTCTCAAGGAATAAAGAACCACACTCCTGTCTCGTGGCAAGCACTGAATTCAATAATGTGATTTGGTGTGGTGGGGATTTGGCAACAGAATTCATTTCCCTTGTGGAAGGGATTGCCAAAGGCCCTGCCCTGCGACACAGAACCTGTTTCGTGAGACAGGTAGCTGTTTTTCCGGTCTTTAATGTATTTATTTTAGGAAGGAGAGAGAATGGGGCTGACGCTAATTATCGAGCTGGAAAAGGTTAAGTAAAGGGTAAGTGATTGTCAGCCCTAGGAACTGAGCTATTTGGTTTAGTTAGAGGGCGGGCACAGAAGAGTAATTTGAGATTCTCCACGTCGATTCTCATCCTGTTCACCTTTCCCTCCCCAGCGCACTGAGACTGAGAGATAACTCGGTCCAGCCCTGAATCCAGCCCAGCACTAAGCAGAGACACAAAGCCCACGAAGCTCAGGCAACTGGTACATTCCCTTTGCAGCACCAATGTGTGCAACTAGAGTCACAGCTAAGTCCCAACACAGGTAGCAGGAGATGGAGAAAAGAGCTCAAAGCTGAGATGTGCAGAAGTTCTCCCGTGCTCTTCTCTTGCCAAATTAATCAGTAAAATTGGGGCCTTTTCAAACACTTTGAAATGCAGCCCTTGTCTGCTTCCTCTCTTTGCACCAGTACTGTGGAAACCATTGCTCCATGATGCTGTTCTGTTTGCAAAGACCATATAATAAGAGCTTTCAAGGAAAAAAGATGTGGACAGATTGAAGAACTTGTAAATGTCTTGAAGAATTACAATGCATAAAATGCGCGTTCATAAAAGTGGCGTATATTTGATGAGATCATCCTGTCCTATTCTTAGACTGTCGCACTGTTGTTACTGGGGTTCAGCACCTGACTGCCCCTCACCATGGAAATTCATGGAAATATGGAAGTGTGAAACAAAAGGGCACTCCGTTGTCATGGTGATTAGTACAGCCAGCGTGCACTGAGCGCAGGAGAGGGAAAAACAGGTAGGGCCATCAAGATTTCCAAAGTGACTAATTAATTTGGGTGCCCAAACAGAGATATAGCATATAAATAAGACCAATTGCCAAAGGAGGCTGAGATACTCAAAACCCAGTGGAGATGCTGCTCCGAGGGAATTTACTCAGAGTATCTCCCCATGCATTTCTGCAGCTCCAGAAGCTGAACCTGGGCAGGTTTGGGTTAATGCTCATCATTCCCACTTCCTAACGGCTCACTGTGAAGCCCTCCGGTCACAGCCAGGCTCAAACCCAAATTAAACACAACAGTTCAGCTCCTCCAGCTATTTTGTTTCCTGCTGACGTGTAAAGCAGAACGGGGAGCCCAGCTATTCTGCTGGATTCGATAACTACAATAACCCTGTTATTCCCCATTGCTGGATAACCATAATAATCCCTGCGCTCTCCCACAGGGCAGTCAAACCGCATGCTGGGGCTCTGTAGGACTATGTATCTATGGCCAGGAGATGCCCACTGACCAGCTGCTACCAGAGGGCTGCAGAGCAGCTGAGATCTGCTTGAGTTTTCCTTAATGATGGCATTAATTTAGATATCTAGCCAGCAATGGATTTTTCTAGAAATTTAATTATCTTTGAGATTTTCTTCCTCAAAGCTGGCAAACAGATTCCAAATTTTAAGGGTGACAGGATGAAGAGGCAGACCATGGATAGACAAATACTGCAAACACACATACATCACTCTTCTAGGGAAAAGGCAAAAAAAACCTGTACCTATTTCTAGGGAGAAGGCACAATTGAAAAGAAGAACAAAAGTTTAACATGCACCCAGGCAGAATGATATAAATGAAACTTTTATAAAGATGTTTGCAAAAATGCTATTAATTTGCACATCTCAAGAATGCTCTGCATAACAGCATCATTTTTCTTATATTAGTGAGATGGAATTGTGTCAGAGCCAACCCCAAATCCACGCCGCACTCAGACTACTGCCTTCATTCCCTGCTTCAAAGTGCAAAACAGAGCCCATTTCCAGAGTTCAGGAACACTGAACTGGGCTGCCCTACAAAGCAGATGCCTGCATGAGAACTCAGCCTCTAGGAGCCACGAATAGTGAGAGAGAAAAAGGGCCTTGGAGGCTGTGAGTCATTCTACCTGCAGCGAGACGCTAGAGCAGGTTAGCAGAGCGCTGCCCCGAGCCACCCGGCTGTCTGCGCTGGCTCTAAAGGGAGCTCTGTGCGAGCCCTGCAAACACAGACATCCTCAGCGCGCTGCAAAGGAGAAGAACCTCAATCCCCCTCACAGGGCAAACGTCAGGGTTTGGAGCAGATCGTACAAAAAAGCTTCCCTTAAAGTTTTTGTATTTGTGTGTGCAGGTGCATCATTGCCTTCACCTGATTTTGATTCCCTCTGACATGCTGGGCTATCGCCAGGTCCTGCTGGGATGTATTCCCCAGCCAGCCAGTCCTTCCAGACAAACACTATTTTCTTAAAAGCTGCAGAGGGAGAACAAGTGACGGCTGCACAGACCAGATTTATGAAAAAACAGACGTTTTGGCCCCCTGAGGAATCAGACTGCCCCCTAACACGGTGGCCAAAGACTCCTTCCTCACCTTATTTCCCAGGAAAACCTGTCCTGGGGATGCTGGTCAATAGGGAATTCAGATGGCCACCCAGTGGCTCCTGGGAAATTGCCACCAAAACAGGGTATATTTGGGGACTCTCTTAATTGACGTTCTTAGAATGAGACCAAGTCAAACCCAGTACCTCCCGTGTGAATTTTGGGAGACTTTTAGGAGAGGTTTGCTCCAAAACCAAAATGTTTTTTAGATGTAGGTAGGTCGCTCAGAACATGATTCATTGTTGGTACTTGCTTGTTAAAATGGTTGCAAATCTTATCCTTTTCAGATGTTAAATTATTACCAAATGTTTTAATTTTTAACATGCTAAGAAAAGGTTTCCATTTTAAAATACATGAATTCAAATGTACTTAAATTTAACATGTTAACCCATTGGAAAAAAAAATGTCTAGAAATGGATGAATAGGAAATTGCATTTACCTAACACTAGTTTTTGCAGTCAGACAGCAACTGGACCCCTGGGGCTTGGGCTAGCAGAGATGTGAAACGCCAAGCGGTCTCATACAAGAGCTATGAGCGTTGTCTAGTTGTCCTTCACCTGCAGGTCTGTCTCACAGAAGCCTCTTTCCAAATGCAAACAGCATTTAGGCAGCTTCACCTAACTTATCCCTGCAAATCTCCACATCCTCATCGCTCCCTTCAGTAATCTGCACACAGAGGATGCGGGAGAGATGGGGTGATGGTGTCACCCCTCTCCTGCTCTACCCTTGCTTCTGAGATCTTCTCTTTGATGTGAAATTTTATATTCCAAACCAAATTGCTCTAACAACTGTTTTAATTGCTCTCCAGTAAATTCTGCTTAATCCTTCTGTCCCAAGAACTGTTCTGTGTTAAACCGTTGCTCCAGCTGCGTGTGGGAAAGGAACCGCTGTCCTTGGCCGTGTGGTAGAAATGACTGACTGCTGAGCAATTAGTTAATCTCTGGGATAGGGATGTTTCGCTAAACAGCCTTTCATGCTGGATTTTGGAGGAAAAGAAGATTTCTGTAGGTTAGTCTGCTGGCTGCTTGAAAGAAACGGTAAATAATAGCCTTTCTGCACATTTTCATTGATCTGGACTTCACAGACACTGCAGCATGCAAAGGCAAGAGCTTCCTACCAAGCACATTTTATTTCTGCTGTGGAGAAACTGCATTTATGTAGTTTCCTCCTAAGCGATTACAGAATTGACTTGTAAGAGATGCAGAGATTTCCAACTGAAATGACAAAAAGATGTCATTTCAGGGCAAGGAGAATTATTTCTGTGAGGCTGAAAAAGCCATTTTAAGGGAAATTTAATCACATTTTGATGGGCAAGGAAGGGGTTAATCCTTTCATCATCACTTACTACTGATCTGTATCCCTGAGTTGAAAAATGGGCATGTGGGGAAAGAAAGGCAGCTAAGATCTCTCCTACAGCCTATAAGCAGAGCCCAGCCCTTCCATCGCCTCGTTCCTGCTTGTGCTGTGTTTCAGAAATTGGACACCGTAGGTCACATTTTAATCTGGTTCCACTTTGTGTTAGCAATCAATTTGCACGGCGCCCAGCTACTCTTGCAGAGAGACATCTGTGCATACTGACAGGCAATTAGGCCGCTCTGCATTTGCGGACAAGCATGCCTATTAACAAAAAAGAGTGCTTGTGGATTCGCCTCATCTATTTTATACCTGATACGGATCTGAAGTCACTCGGCATTCCTTTAAAACATGTCTAGATAGAGCAAGAGAGAGATGAAGAGAAGCAGGCAGAGATCCAAGCCACATTTGTCACATCCTGAAAGCATCGTGGCCCCACACGTACATATGGCACTAAAATGGGATTCAGGTGAATGGATTATACTGCTGGTCTGGTCTTTGGCCACCTGCAAGGTCTCTTCATGCCTCCACCTCCCCTTGCATAAGACAGATAACAATACTTGCTAGGATAGCAGATATTAGGAGAGCAGAGAGGCTAATGTTGAGGCTTTTTGACAAAACTGAGACGATTCATTAAAAAATAAAAACAAAACCAAAATGCACATGGTGTTTCTATAAGTTCAATTCAAGATTAGGCACTCAAGTCTGTAGTGCTGTGACATGGAGGCCAGCGCACAGTGGACATGCAACGTTCAACAAAGGCCTCTCCCGATGCCCTGACACAAAAAGTAAAAAATACCAAAGCCCCTTTCTACCCTATGCACAATCACATTTAGACCAACCTCAAGGTATTTGGGGAGAGCAGCTAAGTCTGCCTAAGCAGAGACTAAGCTGTGTCCATAATCCGAAGAGGCCCAGTCCCTTCTGTCGTGCCCGCAGGGGTGCAGGGAAACTCAGCTTTAGCCTCCTAATTCCCACTTAGGACCCTACATCATAACACTGAACCCGAGAAGGAGAGTAAATTGGACTGGAGGAACTGAAACACTTTGTTGAATCGAAGTCTATTTCATTTTCTTTATATAACATGAAGACGGTGAAAAATGGAGAAATGGAGCACAGCAGCTCTTCTGCAGTATCTACTCTCAAAAACTATTACTGAAAAATGCCTCATGGAGACCTTTGCTCCCTCTCACTGCTTAGACCCATCCACTCCACCTGTCTTTACCCCATTAACAATCCAGGTTTGTCCAGGGAAGCAAATCCACGCTCAGCCAGTCAGGCAGCTGGTGAGCAAACAAAAAGGCTCCTTCTACTCCCTGCCTCTTTCTCCAGATCCTTTCTTCTTGCAGATGTGCTCTCAATGGACACCATCAGATTATTCCTTGTTCTTCTCCTTTTCCCCTTCTATTCTTCACTGAAGGAAGAATGAGAGGGAGCACAGGGCAGGGGAGGAACTTGCTGGAATCCACCTGGATCTACAGAAGCGGACGCCACAGCTCACCAAGGTGTTTGTTCAGCCCATGCCGCAGCCGAGGGCTCCGCAACTATTGGGAATGTCCCAATCTCTCCCAGACTGACAGCAGGGCAATGTGCACCTTGCAGAGCTGCGTCCACTCACGAGGACAGTGTCAAGCTGGATCAGGCAGGCCTGGGAATCGCAGACTTACGCTGGTCACTGGATCAATCCCTGCTCTTGGCACCGGCCTCATGGAATGTCACTGGCAAGGGCAGCACGGTCAATTGATTAGGGCACTGCGGTGGTGCAGATGTGCTGTGGCCCATGCATTTTAGCAATAGATGATTAAAAAAAGAAACTCTTCAAAGAAGCAGCCCTTGTTTTGCCCAGCGCAGCACCTCTCAGAGTGATAAACTTTGGAGCACGGACAGGGAAAGATAGTTCAAAGCCTCCAGATGACAGTGGAGTGGCTGGAGCATGGGGCAGGCTGCAGAAATAGTGCTCCCTGTGACAGGGAAAAGTGCCAGGAGACTTTCCAAGCTGCTCTTCAGCCTGATTTAACTTGGAACAGTAAATCAATCTTCAACAGCAATATGCAGCACTAAGCTAGCATGCTTCTTTCCCCATACTGCAATGCTTGGGAGAAAGTCAGCTTCACGTTGCTGCCTCTTTTGCCAGATGTCAACAGCAGGATTTAGGGAGGTCATTTTATTTGGCCAGGATCTACACGATGCTTAGTGGAAAAGCTAGAGGTTGAACTAAGGTTTCCAGGCTCCCAGCCCAGAGCCCCCACAGCAGCGAAAGCCACACTGCAAAAAGATTAAATACATTAATATAAAGGTATATAAGAAATAAAAAGTTGTATTAATATAATGATAGGCTCTTTTCACTGCCGCTTAGCCTGGGATGGATACTGGGAATTGAAGTGGAGAGAGATTTCAAATAGCTCAAAGCTGCAAGGGTTCAACTGTAATTAATATAAATTAATTGGAGTCATTATGACTTATTTTCTTTTAAAATTACTGAACCAGACTATAAAGTACCTGAAATTTAATCTGAAATGTTCAGTTCTTAAAAAAAAAAAAAAAAAAAAAAAGGGTTTCTAAGTGAAAATTTGTCCTTTTTTTCCAGCTCTCTCAATGGTCTGACAAAAGATACCACCTCTTTGTACAAGCCTTGCTTCTGATGTTGAAGGCATTCTAATTCGCTTTAGGAAAGCGGTACTTTATACGTAATGTGCTGCGAGTTACTTTGTTCATTTAGTCATTTTTAAGATTGCATTAAATTATCGAAAAGTTTTTCGATCAGAGCTTGAATTAAAACAACGCTTTTCCACTGCCATGCAACAAAGAATACAATCAGTTTTGTTTGGAAATGATGAGTCAAAAATGAAGAAATTACTTTAAAGGGCAGTAAATACGAACAATAGACCCAAATGAAAGGGACACATCGATTCTATCTTTGCTGTGATCCAAGGCACCAAAACCTGTTCTGCCTTTCCACATTATGAAACAGAGATTTTGCATTTGTGCTGCTTTATCAGCTATACAGTCCTGACCCGAACTAGGAGCAATAGCAGTGACTCATGTGGTGAGGGAGCATCCCCAGCTACAGATCAAGATTCAAGCTAATATTCTTGGCGGTATTCTTGAGCAGAACAAATTTAGGAGTCCAGGTCAAGGACCTAATCTTGGCCCATGGTTTAGAAGTGAGAGCACAAGGTCTCTGCTCTAGTACAGCGGTGTGTCCTGCAGAACGGCTGAAACATCCAATAGCAGTGTAACTTCTTTTAAATTGAAATCAAGACCCAGCAACGGTGAACACCTCTGGCAGATCACTCATTAATGGAAAGACAGAGCCCATTGCATAACAGACACCAAATAACTTACGTCATTACCTCATTTAGATATAAAAAGCTCAGTGAAATAACCTTAACAAGGATCCCCGGGATTCTTCAAGGGAAACATTTTGCCCATTGCGGCAAAGTTTTTCCCCACTGAGAGCTCTCAGTTGGCAGCTTGAGACTAAGGCACACTGGTTGTTGAGACGCACTATAATTATCTTTAATATTATTACAGCCATGTAATCCCCATGTAGGAGGAGAGAGAAAAAGGTCCAAGACATAAGCAAAGATTGAGGAGTGTCCAGTCTGGAAACCATATTCTGTAAAAAGGACATGCAACCTCCACCTAAAGGTAAAGTCTCAGTTCAACCAGAATGAGTTGGAGAAGAGTGGCCACCACATATTGTAGCTCAGAGAACGGAAGAAATGCAGTTTTTCAGAGGAACAAGTATTTGTAATGGGGACCTTCAATTTATGACATATGAAAACTTTCTAGAGAGGAAAGAGTCCCTTTCAGTGATTTTGGTAATGTCTCCTTGTGCCTGAATTCGCACCAGTGAACGGCTTGTCCTTTCTTGGGTGGAAATTGTAAGTGAAAGAACACAAAAATTCAGCTCGTAACAGTATTCTTTGACCCAAATTGCTCATATTCAGAATAGGCTGAAGAATAAGAGTTATCCACCAACCAGACAGCTACATATGAAAGCATGAGTATATCACAGCAATCCTAAACAATTCAAGCACACAAGTCCACTGCCCCGTGAAGCTTAATTTCTGAAGATATGACTGAAGAACTCAACAACTGGACAAATCCACAGACTTGTGTGCTCATTTATGAAGGGTATCGGCAAGGGAAAGAGGGAGCACTAAAGGGTTAACTGGTGGGGATATGGGGATGGGATAAACAGATGGTGTGGTGAAGAGCCATTTCCCTGCTGCCTGCATTAAATCAATCTCAGGGCTTCTATTCCAATAAACTAGGGCTCTGCTGGGGAGGAATTTAGTGATTTGCCTCTATCCTAGTTGCGGGTATCGCTCTATTGTGTGCTGGCATCTTGCCTATTCTCAGAGAAATTGGGCCTTCCCGTTTCTCTACATTATTCTTGGACATCTTCCCTGATACTTAGATTGCAGTGGTTGCCTTTTCTATAGATGTGGATCCCTGTAAAGCTCATCAGTCCCGTTTTATGTTCCTATCCATGCATTTAGGCTGTAACACAGGATGCTCCTCAGGGGCTGAGCCTGCTGTTTTTGCAGCCTTAGCTTATCTCTTTGCTCCAGACCCAAACAAATTAGTTTGTAATCCTCCGTATTGTATACTTTGGCAAATCTGCCTTTAAAAGTGATCAGAAATGACCTCCTGATCTAAAATTGGAGCCAGTCCAGCTGATTTGTCCCCTCTCTTTGTCTGGAATTAGTAAGAAAACACTGTACTTGCAAACATAATAGATCTTTGCAATCTATAAAATTGATGATTTGGTACTTCCCTGTTTGTGACAATGCTGCACCCTGTTTAGACACTATTAGCATCCTTTCTACCATTCTCTGAGCAAGCACAATTAACAAAACACCAGCTGGTGCAGGGTAAACGCTGCTGCGAGGATGCTGAGTGGCTCCAGATGGAGTGAGCATAGATCTCTACCTCTGGCTCCGTTACCTTCTTGTCTCAGACACCCCATTAGCTTCCAACAGTTCCTTTCAACTCTAGGAGCTTGGCTAGAGCACTCTCCCTGTGTTTTTTCCTGGCTTGATTTTCACTGCACCTCAAAGCACAGCAGAAATTATCTGATGTCCAAAAAAAATCAAGTGATGGGTGCTGCCTCTCCCACCGCAGACAGGCAGTTTTCCAGACACCTTCTCCTGGAAACGTTTTGCCCAAGACAGCCTGACTTTACACAGTGCAGAGTAGCACCTGCCTTAGATGCTGGGCAATGCTCACAGATGTGCAGCTGTGCCAGATGTTCCACCCATGGGACAGGATTCAGAAGGATCCATATGACAAGGTTAAAGGAGGCTGTGAGGGATTTTGCAAGGTCAATCTCCGTCCCAGCAGATTCTATCTGCTATTCTATCTGAATTTGGATACAGTTAGTCTGAGAGGAAGTTCTTTTTTATGGGACACATTATTCATGGACCGCAAGGCAGAATGCCTTCATTCAAACTTTTGACAAATGCTTTAAATTAGGCCTGTTGTCTGTTTAAAATATTCATGTATGGCTGGGTTGTGCTTGTAAATTATTATTCATATACTTTTGCAGAACATCTTGAGGTTATTGGCATAAGGCCTTTCATAAAGGGGATAATTAATAACACATGAAAAACATGCATTTTTCAGTCCATCCATTTACCTTCCCACTGCAGCCCTCTGTGCCAGGTGGGCTAATACAGCCCGAGAAGCAGAAGGCTGGGAGAAGCTTGGTGGTCATTCATAACTGAGCTGCTTTTAACCACCACCAAAAGACTACTTAAAAATGGACTTGTTTTAGACACATAATGGAGATGGACATTCATTATAATGGCAGAAAGTGGAGAAAGGCAACAAAGTGGAAATAGGGGGCTAGACCTGGAAAAGAAGTGCTGAGGTCCCAGGATGCTCCAATAAGAGCTCTGCTGCCCAGGCCCGGGACGGGGAGAAGGGAACGTGGACATGTGTGCCCTGAGAGGCAAGTGATGAAAAGCAGAGCTAATTTCAGTTGACTAGGAGAAATAATTAGCTTAGAAATGGCTGTTCTCTTGTCAGAAGATCTGTTGACTTCTGAACTCCCCATCTTAAGGATTTGTAAAGGACAGAAAAGGCTTCTGGACTCTCAGGAGAAGCCAAAGTCTGCTCTGGTGGAATCAGAAGTGCTCTCCATAATAATAATAATTTAAAAAGGCAGGAAAAATAATAAAAAAGAAGACTATTAAACAGCAGTATGTTCTCAGAGAGAGCTGACAGATAAAGCTCTTCCTAGCCCCAGATATATAGTGGTTAATAGAAATATTTAGATAAGAAGCATTAAAAAAAATCTGTTTGGCAGCTAAGACATCAACTATGAAGTACCAATAAAATAATCCAACTTGCAGCTAAAAATCCAAGGGGAGGCTCCAAGGTTCAAATGGTCACTGACAGTTTAATTAATGAAGAGAATCAGAGACTCTTTTAGTGCTTACACTACACTTTTTTTTTTTTACATTAATTTACATCTGAACATCATATTCTGGTTTTGTTACCTTTAATAAGGGAAGTAAATTAAGACTAAGGGCTGTGAAGACTAAGTAAAAAGGTGAGAAAAAGACATGACTTAATAATAACTATTCTTCCCTACAAGCACTAAAGATTTTTGCCTCTCGGCATGTTGCTCAGAAAGGTAATAAAAGAGGTTTGGGATTATTTTGGTTGCTTCCCAGAATCCCTGTTTCTCCTGACAGCTATTCCCACCTCTGGCATATATGTAAATCAGCTACTCCAAAAATTGCTCTTTCAGACTTTTATTTGATGGGCCCTAAACTGAGGCAGCTTCCTAATCACAGCAACTGTCTGACAATTAAAAAAGGCACAGTCAATCAGCTATCATTAAGTTGGAAGTGACAGGCTGGGTTTTATTTTTAACTAAAACTCGTGGGATTCACACTAACTTCTCCACCAAGTTCCTTTTGCCCTTTGTGTACAATTTAATGCTTTCCTCCATGCAAGGTTTCTTTGCTGGAGAATGCAGCCTAAAAATAGCTTTCAATTGAAGGTAATTCTTGTAGGATTTGTACTACCGCAACAATTATCCCATGCTGATCCAGCAAGTTTGCGTATTACTCCATCTGCGAAGCGTGTGCTGCAAAACAGCAGACAGATGGATTTATACTTGCACGGGAAGGGAAGACATTATGCAGGTAGTTTTATTTAACATTTTACAGGTTTATAGGATGCAGCTGCTGAGGAGCCTTTCTATGCAAAGAACTGTTTGGAGAGAAAGGGCAAGAATAAATCAGGGCCCTCTCCATATTAAAACAGCTATGAAATGACTATTGATTGCACAAAACTGATCCCTTTTGGGCACAGCCAGAAAGCTGTGGCGAATGCTAAAGCCCTGACTGCTCCTTGTGAAGCCTATTTAGTTCGTTTAGAATGATCCCAGTGTTTATTTAGATGATCCCAGTGAAGTGGCAAGGGACCTGCCTGTTCAGGACCCAGGGTGCCTTCCAAATGGCGTTCCCAGTCTTGCAGGAGCAAGGCTTGGAGGAATGAGAAGGATGCTCATTTTTATACCTGAAAGTCAGACTGAGTTGCTAAACCGCCTGGAATCTGGCTCCAAGAATCAATGACAGGCAGCTACCTCAATGGTCAATTTGGAATTGACCATCTCAGCTTTGCAACATTTCCCTCTTATTCCGTGGTTGCTGTATGGGAAAAGTTGTAGATCTACCTTGTAATTAGGCTCAACAGTCCATGCAAGAAAAAATCTATTTCTCTGATACTAATACTCTAATATTCTCAGCATCCTCTTGACACCCTGGACATGGCAGGGAGGTGGAAGCCCTAGGAAGGAACTTTAGTGAGTACTATTTTCACAGACCAAACCTTTGATTTTTTTTTAAGCAAAATTCAAGTCATATGCAAGAAACACTGCCCTGAATCAATACTAACAGTCTGTAGAATTATGACAAAAATAATAATATTAAAAAATATTAAAATAATATTAACAAAAACATTAATTCACAAAGAGCACATCAGCAAATCACCCTTATTGTGGGGTTCCTCTCTAATGTAGCTTTTGGTTTTGTTTTGTTTTTCTGCAGATGCTGCCAATCTTTGATGTTTCCTGATAAATGCCTTGCCCACATGTACCCGTACCTTTACAGGTGCCAGTCGGAGTCTCTGCATGCAGAGAGCAGCTCACCTGATTGCTTTTCTGCATGCCCAGTTCTTTTTTTCTGCAGCCATATCATCCTGTTCAAAGATCCCTGAATGACAAGTACTCTAAACTGCCACATGTTTCTCTGCAAAAGCCAACAGTAAAATAATGGTCTGACAAATGAGATCAAATGCTCTTTTAGGTTCAGATTTAGACAGCAGTTATGTGTCCATGATAGGTCTACTCTTGTAACGCCAACGGATTACAAGGATGAGGCTCAGCACTACTCTTAACAGAGCTAGTGTTCTGCCTCTCACTCTTAAAAAAGCAAGATCAGGACCCCATGGGAAGGTATTTAACTGAGGGACTATATTCAAAATAGAAGAGGAGGCTGCTGGTGCCCTGCAGGATTAATGCGGCTCTGAAACACTATTCAAGATAACAGCGCATTGCTTCATCTCTACATCTTTGTGCAGCCTGAAGGCAAAATAGAGATCCAGACTGTGACTGCACAACATGCGGTCGTGCCAACACCACAGAGACTGTGGAGTGCCCTGTTTTTCAGGTATTTAGCGAGGTACCCGAGTGCTCGAGGTGGTGAGGAGAGGGCAGGTCCCTCACCGCTGCTCCAGCAGCCCATGACCACGGCCACAGCCAAGGGAATATCCCGTGCTCCTGGGTGCAGAGAGAAGCTCCTGGGTGCAGAGAGAAGCCCCTGGGCTCCTGCTGTGCCTCCAGGGAGAGATTCATAGAACAGCAGCTCCCACCCTGCCAATCCCCTGGGGACCCAAATGCAGCACAGAAGAGACCACGGAAAGAGCTGACAAGAGGAGCTGTATAAAGGAGGAGGAGGAGAGGGAGGGAGTTGCAACAGAAGAGTGAGGTTTACAGCCACCTAGGAAAGCGAGAACGAAAACCTACAGGCTCTGCCCAGAGACAGATGTCCCAAGTTGTCACAGAGCGGTGACGATAACGCTGCCGTAGCCTCCCCTTGGAGTTTTTATGCTGCTCTTGCACCTGGCAAAGTCATGCAGTGCCCTCCGAGGACTTCTCCCTCACTCTGGCTGCCTCCTGCTCAAATCCCTGCGGCCCAGAAGAGGAGCAAAGACCCAGAGAGCTGCTCGGGGGAGTAGAGGAAAGAGCAGCAGAAAGACTGCCCTCGAAACTGTAATTCTTCCTCACACGACAGCACGAGGGCCTCAGCGGAGAGATGACACTGGGCTCCCCGGAGCCACGGAGCTATGAACACACTAGGAATTACTCTGCTCTCCATACTGGTAAATTCCTCACACGATTTTGGCTCAGACCCATTAGCACTTTCTTCCAAGATTGCTGGGCACAGCTTAGGCACTTTGGATTAGGCCACGTTGTGTTAAGTATTAAGTTCAATAGCACAGAAGTAGGCTCTCCTACCTCATGCACATTTAATAGACAAGTCGAGGCACCACCAGAGATATTGCCAGATCTAAATGAAAAGGAGACCAGTAGTGAAATGGTCCTCAAGGAAATAGCATAATGAAATGTTAAGAGATCGTACTGCCATTTAGATCCCTGAGATTACACCCCATGATCCTGCCTCTCAAAGACTGCTCTGAAGAGCCACATGGCACAGAGGATCCCAGAGCAGGAATCTGAACCCAGGTGGGAATAGAAGGAGGCTAGAAAATAACATGTCTTAAGTGAAAGGGTCCTAGATCAAAATGGAAACTGCTGTTTTGTTCATATCTGTTAAATGAAACTACATCGATTTTTGAGGGTATAAATTATCTGCTCTGTAAATTCACTGAACTGTAGCTACAGGTGAACCACTGCTGTAGGACTTCATTTCCTGGGACAATATGTTCACATGAAGAGAATTAAAAAAAAAAGTAAAAAAAGTAACTAAAGATCAGAGAAAGAGAGAGAAGAAAGGGCAGGAGCATCCTGAGTTGAAGTAAAACTATCTTTCCTTACTCACATGGAGGTGATGACAAAAGGAATTTGATGAAATTCAAGCCAAGGTGAGACTGAGGTCTCCTGTGCCACTGGGACAGGGAGTAAGAGGAGGCAAATTCCACCTTTATGCCTGAACTGCTCTCACCTCGTAAGAAAAAAACAAAATGTGTGTGAATATATATATATAAAAGCCATAATAGAAAGTGATTGGCTAGATCTGCTCTTCCAGAGGCTTGATCCTCTCTGTGGCACTCTGGCCACTGCCTTTAAGCAGCAGAGGAAGAAGTTGCACATACAGAGAAGTATGGAGAGTAAGATGGATGAGAAGGGAGTACAACCTGGATCTTCCTGATTTCTTGTCATTAATATTCCCACAAAAAACATTTTTGCCCAGATAGACTTTGCTATCATCACTGTCCCAGATGGAGGAAGCTCCCAGTGAGATTCATTATTGAGAAAAAGGGTCCCTGAAGATGGACCACAGGGAAGAGGATGTGCCCAACATGTCCTGCTCCACAGCGATGCCTTGCAGAGCTGCCCACGGACCATGCTCTGATGCTGTCCTATGCAGACAGGTCACTCCCCAAACGTGAACAGGACAGAGTGTGACAGCTCGCAAATACGGAAACAGTTCTCACTTAAGCTGCCGTAAGAGTGCATGGTTTTTGAAGCTCAAAAGCTGCAAAGGTCTGCAGCATCACCGGAGCATATGTAGGCAGCGAGGGGAACCAAGGACACCCAGGAGTAACAGCTAATGCAAAGAGCTGCACTCGCTGCCCAGCGTCGGTTCTACATCTGGATACTTGCTAACATAGCCTGCTTACTGAGTCTTAAACACGAGAAGAGAGGGGATCCTAAGCAAACACAGGCACAATCTTCACTTTTAGTACACGCTAACACAAAATTCCAACTAAAAGAATTTTCTAAAAATTCGATGACATATTAATGATGTGTGATTCATTCAAGGAATAACACGTGATTTATAAAAACCTCATGCAAAAGAAGAAAATCACTTTGAAAAGAAATTATTCTGATCTGAAACAGAAAGAAAAACAGGACTTTCGTGTTAAGACAGTCTGATGGCCTCAGAGATTCACACTGTATTGGAGGAATTATGTAACTTTAGTCACTCAAAGGGCTGCCCCTGGCCTCCAGAGCCTCTCAGAGATGAGAACCAAACTTTTCTGGATGGAATTTCATTGCTTTAAAGGCACATGCTTCTCTTTGTGCTTCCAAGACTTATTCTCCAACACACTTTCCAGGAGCAAATGTTCCAGAGATCCTATATGTTCTCTTCACCAGATGCTCCTGATTCATTTCTTTAACACTGCTCCTTCTGAGCATGGTAGCAAACAGAGAAAACAGCAGTATCAATGACAAATCTTAAAATCTATAGGAGAAATCTTTGCTTTGCTGAGATATAAGACAATTTTATCATTGATTTCAGATGGTCCACAATTTCACCTTTACTTTTCCGGCACAGGTACCCACTCTGACAGTCTAGCAGCTATCTGGAAATGCTGCAACAACTGGTGTAAATGGAAACAACCATGAGAACAGCGGGTGGGGAAAAGCATTACAAATATTTCAGCTGAACCCTTGTTTTCTGCAAGATAACCCAGGGCAGACCTTCCTTTATGAATTTTTATCCTCAATAAAAGGTACATTCAGTCATACATATCTCTGAGTCTCCCAGAATCCTGTTTCTCCCTTCCTCGAGCCAAGCTCCATGGCTCAGGCTTGCAGGGAGAGCCCTTCACGCTAACTGCGTAAAATCCTGAAAGACGCTTAATGAATTAGACATTATTAATATTCCTTCCAACATCAGAAATCAGTAATTAACTCTTTGAAGACCCATCCTAAGTATCACTTTGTAACTTCCAGTCCTCAGAAGCAGCTATGTAATCTCATTGCGATTTCAATTAATATCTTTCCAGATTA
Source organism: Crypturellus tataupa (assembly GCA_034781795.1). Lineage (NCBI taxonomy): Eukaryota > Metazoa > Chordata > Aves > Tinamiformes > Tinamidae > Crypturellus > Crypturellus tataupa. Next base: position 5,451,412 of record JAWLRI010000086.1, read on the forward strand.
ATTATTTTCCCTATTTGGAATGAAAAAAAGTTCAAAGTCCTGGTTCTGCCTCGGAGTGTGCATTAGTGAAGTTTGATGTGCCATAAAGATCGCAGTGCACAAAGCGAGATATGCTGCAATACTTTGCAATTACAGATTAAAAATCGCTTTGCCATCCTGGAAAGGAGAGAGGACTGCAGGTTGAAAAGTGAGTGGGCACCCTCATCTTATGGGCTCATAAATGCAGCGCGATGCCTGAGCAACCCAGCACACTGAAAAAGAAAACAAAAATCCAGAGTTGCTAATAGTATGCTGAGCAGATGCCTTAAGTAGGTCATTCGACACGCCAGGCCTCTAAATGTTATTTGGGAGTGAGAAAACACTATTTTCCCACTTCGGTGTGCCTGTCTCTTTGCTGTCATGTGGAACTAACCTTTTGCGCTTAGCACTATTATTAATTTATTAGCTTTTTGAACATCTAAATTGTTACACAGTCCACGGACTGCAGCTTAGAGCTTGCTGAGGGAGAATGCTTTGGCACTACAAAAATTTGTGTGAGTGCATATACCCACACCCAAGCAGCAGACCTGATGGAAAAAACACAATTCTATCTACATATTTCTGAGAGTGAGAACAAGCAGGCACTTCCCTGAGCACAGACCTGCAAGGAGTGTATTGTTGCTATAATTAAATGTCAAACCTTGCAAGAGATGACTAAATAGGGGAAAAAAAGTGCTAAGTATATTTCCATTGAAATCAATTAAAGGAGACAATGATTTTCTTTCAATTTAGGTTACAGGGCTCTGGCACAGGCTGCTGCTGCACAGTGCTGCTCTGCACCGTCAGCCCAGGCTCTTGTTACCTGCACAGCTGCCTTCTGTTCGCCTGCAAAGCACTGTATTTCCTAAGAGATGAACCCTTCCATGCCCAACAGGGAATCACATATAGTTTTGGCAGATACAAGGTTTGACTCAATGCTCTGGATACTCTTCTGCAATAGCACTTGGGTTGTGGCTCTGGTGTTGAAGGCAAGGTTATCTATTTTGTGTCTAGAAACAATATATACAATTTTTGCCAAGTGTGCTCTGGTTGAGCACGAGTTACTGAAATGCTAGGAAAAAGCCTTCTTTTCCTGAAATATCACAGGTGCAGATCATCTGCTGTATCTGTGTTTAAAGCTAGTGATCAAGGACTCATCAAAAGTCTACAGAGAGAGCACAATTTCTCCTTCCTAGTCTAGGGACATAAGAGTAGGGAGATGTTTGCCCTTTGGAAGTACCATTTTTGATGGACTATGAAGGTGACTGGTGATTAGCTTGGATACAATCCCTCAAATCTGAGGGGAAATAAATCTTTATTTGACACTCCACCTGCTCTCACCCAGTGCACCCAACACACATGCACCCAACAGCTCTGCATCCTGCTGCAAAGTCCAGCCTCTCTTTAGATGTGCTGTTAAGGTCCTATTTGCTTTCAGTTGCAGCCACGGTGGGGAAATGCATGGATCTAACAGAGCATGGGGTGACCTGATGTCCCCGAGCATCGCCACCAAACCTCCAAGGCTTGCAGGACATCTTAGCAACAGATAGGGAAAAGCTGGGAACGCCGAGCCATCCTCCAAGCCTTTCTGAAGGTCTGAAGCAGAGCTAACAAGCTGCAAGTCAGAGGTAAGGTGACAAGCTGGAACCGAACCCAATTAGAGCTCAGCTCTTCCAGACCCCAGTCCTATTGCAACCGCTTCGGCCAAGGGTGCTTCGTGCCACATTGGGTGTATTAATGAGCACAAGGAAAGCACTAAAGATTAAACCTCCTTTGAAAGAAGTATTGGGAATCTAGGTGCAGATAAATAAAATTCTTGTTTCCGCAGAGCCTGAAACTGTCTTGTAAAATATTGAGGGAGCTTCAATACATTATCAAGTGAGATTCCTTAGGTACAGCTACAGAAAGAGGGAAAAAAAAGGGTTTCTGAAGGTAAAGGATCTCTGTTAATGCTCAATAATCTATAAATCATTGTTCTGAGATTTCTCTATGCAAATGAAATTTATATAACCGTCATCAATCTTAAAAAAAATCATAAAGATTAAAATTTGCAGCCGCAATGCGCATTAAAGAGTCCCTTAGCCTGTTTTCAAGATACGTCTTTACAGCTAATTAATTTTCAGATGAAGTGTTCTTTGAAAGGACTAATGGTGAGTGAGCACTGCTGATTGATTATAAAATGGGTAGCAGGGCTTAAAAAGTGAGCCCTGAATGTAAAATCACCACCAAGCTTTATTAATCTTCCCATATTAAAATCCTAGGCTATGCAAGCAAGAGAAGCAAGTATTAAAATAATACTTTTGATGAGTAAGCAAGAGAAGTAAGTATTAAAATAATACTTTTGACGAGTACCATTTATTTTTTAACATCAATAAATTTATCTTAGTTGGTTTCTCTTAGTTGAGAAGCAAGAGAAGCAAGCATTAAAATAATACTTTTGATGAGTACCATTTATTTTTTAACATCAATAAATTTCTCTTAGTAGGTCTACATCAGGCATATCTACCAGGTTAACCTCCAACTTATATTTGTAGCAGATGAGAGATTAAACCTCACCTCACAGGAATTCAGCATTTGGATTCTATCAGACCATAAAATTTAACTTTATCACTATATAATGGAAAAAAAAAGTAAAAGCAAGTGTAAAGGAAAAGGAAGGGTAAAGTAAAAGAAAGAGTAATTCCTATGTCATCCTGCTCGAGCTGCTGCTCAGAGCTGAAAATTTATGGGTAGTTTCTATTGAGCCATCATTAACAACTAGAGCATTTATTGAAGGGCCAGTTAATCTGCAATGACCTGAAAACACGGAGAGTAAACTGTGTGTCATTAAATACTGCCAGAGTCTGCAAGTGTTTCCAGTGTTTTGCTGCCTAGGAAAGACGAACCCGAGAGCAGCTGCCTTACCCGCTTCCTCAGATTGCAGGTGAGCGTGAGATTCCTCGAGAAGGAGTTGGCGAAAGCGGTGTAAAAGTCCAACACTTTAAGCAAGGCTTCCCGTTTAATAATATGTAAATCGCAGTATGTCAGAGCCCGAACGTTGGCACATGCGTGGGCTAGACTAGTTTCTTTCCAGAAGATATCACCAAACACGTCACCTTTACCTGAAAAACAGGAGGAAAACTTTGGTAAGGGTTTCTGCTTATATCTTCCCCAAATGTCTTCTGCTTCCAATTATTCTAACATCAGCTTCGAACTCTGAAAACGAATACAGATACATTTTTTAGAAGTACCTGAGGTACCTGAGTAGACTTTGCGGTAACCTCAGGCATTTAAGATATATAGAGGTTGCTCTGTGAAGTGTCCCAGACCATACAAGCCAGACTGCAGAGGTCTCACGGTAGCTGAGGATGCAGGAAACAGAGTTTTTTCAAAAGCTTCTGGACATAATAAGCACTAATGTGGATTTTCTGTTCAGGTGACTGAATATTTCAGTGGGACCCTGACTCAGGAGCCCCAGTCTCACTGGAAGTCCCTGGCATTTAGGTTCCTGCATCACGGCAGCTTTGCAGCGTTGACTGGATAAGAGCCAGTTTCCAGGGCCTGAGGACAGCATTTTAACATGTTTAAACATTTCCACCTCGGTGACAGCACCAATTTTCTTCTGAAAACCCACCAAAGATCTTCCTGGCACTTTAAACCTCTAAATATCTGTGTCTCAATCAAAAGAGATACATGAGTCTAGATCTGAATCCAATCTGATGTATTTTAGTAGAGTCTAACACTGTATTTAAATGGTTGCTCAATACAGGTTTGAGCCCTTAAGCACCTGCACATATAACAAAACTTTGCCTCTACACTGAGGTTACGTCCAAAACAGGGAATGTGACCTTCCCTCTGCACACGTGGAGGACTCGGGACTCGCTCTGCTCTGCTCCCATGGACAGGACAGCCCAAGCGGCAGCAGTGCACTAGGTGCTTCTCAGCACTCTCCAGTTTCCCAAGGATGATGATGAAGGACATCAACTTCAAAAACACACTCCTGACCCAGCAAAAACACCAGTGTAGACAGTGCAGACAGCAGACACGTTTTCAGATATCGCCACTACGCAGAGAGCTCATTTAAGTGTCCAAAAACCTGCCCCTTCTTGCCAACCTGCTTGTGGACTACCACCACGACAAGTTGCCACCTCCGACCCTGAAGCAGACACCACAGGACGCAGAGAATTCACAAAATGAGGTTCTTTTCTTCTACTAGAAAGTAATATCCAAGCTCTTTATTTTAGTAGCTGCTAAAAGGAAACTAAAATGAATCAAACAGTGGTGGTATCTCTATTGATTCTTGGTACCTCAAACAGTCCTCTGGTGAAGGTTAGAGGTTTCACAGTCTTGGGACAGAAAAGGCAGTATGTTTTAACACTTCCTTCTCTAAGACCTTGCAGCATTTCTCTCAACTCTATTTTGGGAAACAAACCAGAGTAATAATTTATCCAATCCTATTGCTCTTTGTGGTCAGAGACTCTATTTCTGCTTAAGGTATTGTATCCATCAAAATCATGACTAGCTTTTCTCACATGGTGAGTGAAATAAAATTTGCAAGTACTTAAATTCCCTTGTTTTTATTTTCCAAGAAATAACACAAAATCCATAGTGCAGAATCATCCCTTGGAAAGGTCATAACTGCATTCTCATTGAATTGCTTTTAAACAATGCCACGTGTTCTGAAGCAATTAAGATTAACTACAAACACATAATACACCTGATATAATTTACAAAGCAAGTTGCCTTAAAATGCTCTCCTTATCACAGAGCATTTCCTAGTAACATAACATTTATCTAATGCACTGCTTGAAATTACCCTTTACAGTTAATTGTCCTTGCCTATAACCACAATTCAGAACCTGGGATACAGACGTCCTCAGCACAGTTACATAATTTACAGAAAATAGACCATTTCTGAAATGCACAAAATTGCTTAATGGATTTGCTCTCTGAGGTGGATGCCGGACAGCTCGGAGTTCTGCTTTCAGCAGCTGCAGACTGCAGTTAACAAGACAGAATTCAGTAATAGGGGCTGTTATGATTTTGCCACTGAAATGTGAGGAAAATACCCATTTCCTTGGTAAATTTGAAGTAACATATAGCTAACTTAAGCCCAGTGGTTGGAAGCAGAGGATACTCACTGGGAAGCCAGAGTATAGCAAAATCAAAATAAATTAAAAAAAAAATCACCATTCAAAATTGACAAGATCTTTTTCTTGTCTTTGGTTTGGGGATATAGTAATTTATAACAGGGTCCCCAAAAAGGGGCTGAGATGCCAAACTCCAAATTTATCCTCATGAGACACCAGCCACTGATTTGAGTGGGAAAGTGGTTATTTGAAGAGACAATTCAAAAGGTGAAGCAGATATCTGTCCACTGTCAATGCTCACTATTTTGCACAAGAGGGACATTATTGCCAGAGGATTAAGGTTTATCTTCAGAAAATATAAAATCTTGGAGGTGCTTGAGGCTTTCTGAATGTGCTATTTTCCCCCCACACAAACACTTGGGAGTCACATTTGTCTGTTACAAATGCACCAAGAAATGGACTGGATGAAAACAAAACTGAGCAAATCCTCTAAAACAATGTGTGTTTTCTCATAAATCCAGAGATTAATGTACTACACTTTGGCTCTATTAACTGCAGTTCATGGTATACACAGTGGTAATTATTCACTGAAGTTTTATTTTACACAGCAAAACTAACTGAAGGGAAAAATAAAAACAAACAAACAAAAAATCCTCACCTCTTCCATACAATTTTAGCAATTTAACCGCTGGGTCTCAAACACCAGCTACGCAAAGCTGCAGTCCCAATAAAAAAGGACTAGAATGGGGATCTTTTTGCATACATTTTGCACTGGATATGAAGAATTACAAGAAGGAAAGGATAGAGGATCTCCATTGAACAGCTGCTTGGAATCTGTCCATATCTGTGTAAAGACAAAACGTATCCTTCTCTATTTGGGGACAGAAACTGAGCTAGGAAATATCCTAGTAGACGTAAGAACTTGATGGGGCCTTAGGAAGAAACTCCTTGCCTTGAGGCCAGACACAATGATTCACAAAATGACGGGTTGAACTCATGGAAGAAAATCCAACTGCCATTACTAAACACAAACTCTCCCTCTGGATGAGGAAGATCCTGAGACAGAGTTTATCAGAGGATAGGAGAATATACTGGGGGTTAACACTGTATGGTTTCTTTATCTTTCTACTTTCTCCTATGCAACCATAATTGGCCATTTTTTGGAGACACGCTACAGGGCTGGCGGGATTTGCGGACCTAGTTGTTTGTGTCCAAAGAAAGGATTTGGAGGCAAGCAACGACATGCAAAGATGACTAGCAGACTGTAAGAGAGGGCTCCTCACCTCTGCCAATGTTTCAGCCAAAACACTCCCTGGGTATGCAAAACTCCCTTGAAAACCAGTTTAGAACTGGGTACTGCACATTCAGAAATGCAGCTCTAAAGGACACATCTTCCATCAACACATGGAAGTGAGGAATGATGGGGAAAAAACAGCATTTAGCATTTGAAAGGTTTTCCAAGTGTCCAGTAAAGAAATCAGCAATAAGTGCCTGTCAAAGCCCTCCGTTCATGCTGGCAAAGCTACCTGGCATTATTCAACATAGTGCAACCTTACCCACCAGTATCTAAAAAACCACAACAAAACAAATTCACCTTCCTTTAAACAAGCAGGTCCAAATGACTGCTCGAAGAAGAGCAAAAGGTCCATCTAGATATTCCTCTATTAGTGAAAGACTGATCGTCCTCATCTCTCATCTTTTCACTGCACCTTTCCTAAAAGCTCCAGCTCCTGGAGACGGGGAATCTGTTCTGATTTTACATAGAAATAATTTTATATCCTGGCTGAAGAAATAAACTCGAAAGCATGATCCTTCCCACCATCCTCAGAACTCATAAGGCAAATCAGATTGCCTCAAACTGTTAGTCTGATTTAAAAGAAATATATCACATGATTTTTAATAACTTTCCCTTTCTTGGACTGCCAAGATTTTCTTGGCTTTGGCAATGAAGTGTGCAGGTCTAATACAAAAACATCTCAATTCAGGGGAAGGAATCTTTCTGACACCAGCTGTCACTAAATCAAGATTGATGCTCCTTATTATATTTAACTATTGTGCAGATGGAGATGAAAATATTCTAAATTTACAAAATAATCTAAAAAAATAGAGCATTTTCTTCTGTCAGTAGGAGCTAAGAACACCTTTGAAGAAGTATCACTAGGATGAAAATCAGTAGTTACGTGGTACTACATATGCTAAACTCAGCCTGGAAGATGGGATGGTGCATTATTATAAAGAATTATGTTTAATAAGAACTGCAAGTCACAGCCATTGGTTCTGACATCAGAACCTCAACCAAGTATTGTGCTAAATACTTTATAAGCACTTAGAAAACAACTTACATCACCCTAATTTTTGCAGTCCTGTCAGATGAAGAAAACGCTAATCCATAAGCTATTGCCAGGTGCACACTGCTCACCTGGGGAAACTCTCACAATTAGTTTGTCTTGTTCTATTTTACATGAAAAAAATAAAAAAAAAGTTTACTATAAAATATCAGCAGCTGTTTTCACATAGGGGCAAACTGTACTGCTTTCATTCCACTTGAAAATTAGCCTAAGCTGCAGCTAAACCAATTAAAATAACAGAATTAGCGGCTCATACCGTGAGATGGAATCAGACCGGCAGCTTTTCATGTCACAGAGTGTATCACGCACAGCCAGTCCCATCTTACGCAAAGCACAGACCCAGCAGTGTAACACCAAGCAAATCCTAAGTGTTGACGTATGGATTTCTAATACCACATCATGATACCCACTGATGAGAGCTATGGAGCTCATGAGTTTCCTGCTCATGTGAACAGGAGTTACTATTTATTCAGCCCCTAAAAGAACTCTTCCCTGGGTGATTTGGCAAGGGAGTTAATCTTCTGACTTCCAAACAGGTAAATTTAAGAGTGGAAAAAGGCTCATCCCTACTTACAACTGTGTTACCAAAACCGAGAAGTGGGCTCACTTGCGCTCTTGCCTTCCTGAATGTCCCTAATGAAGGGAAATATTCCCTTCCCAGAACAAACTATCAGAAATAATTCATGGAACAGCACTTTAATAAGTGAAACTCTGGCTTCTCTAAAAATAATAAATCCAACGTGGTTGCACTGGGACCATATGCAGAACATGCTTAGAATTAACGTACATCACATACGGGAAAGGAATTATATTAACTGAATGCATATGGGACTAGGACCCTAAGCATGGTTAAAACATGAGCTATTAGATCTATATGCATCCTAGCTTGGCTATCAAAATTCAATTCATGGAGCCACAGTCCCCACTGGGAAGTCACTGCTCAATATATTTTTATTGCAAAGCTGTTTGAGTAATATTTTTGATCAATTCCTACAATCAACATTTGAACGTGGTGGGTCATTAGTTTTCTGGCAAAAAAAAAAAAAAAAAAAAAACACAGACTTCTTTAAGCCTTGTTAATCAATCTTCACGGTTTAAGGCACTGCACAACTTACGTGGCCGGCAGTGCGACCACAAGAAGCTGGGAAGCAGCTTCTAGAAGCCGTCGGTTGGCACTGCCACCTACACGAAATGCTTTGCCAGGAGAAAATTCATTAATTGCAGCAGGGTGGATTGCTCTCTGTCTGCCTTCATTAGCCTGAGGGGCTTCAGGTCTCTGTCCTTCCTGAGACTTCCTCGCTGATAACACCTCCCCGAAACTGTTTACTCTTAATTGAGCCGGTGGAAAACTACAGATGTGGCTTCTCGGGTCACCTCGCTTATGCTGACAAAGTTTTGGGAATCGGAGTTGAGATTCTTTGCCTTTCTCTATTATCATCACTCGTCTTGTTGCCAGGATAAAACTTCTGGACGTTGTTTTCTCCAGCAAAGCTGCTCCTTCTCTTCTGGACCAGCAGTTGAGCACAGGAAAGGTAGGAGACCTAAGCAAGTTCAACAGGATGAAATGGGTGACCATCAACTATCTACCAGTCTCTCTTCACGTTCTACCCATGCCTGTACCACATGGTAACTGTTACTCAAGTCACTGAACTGTCTGTCAGCAGTCACAGCAAAATCGAAGGCACTTTCAGTAATTAAATCTATTCACTTTAGATATGGTTAAAGGTCCCTGTCATCAAAGGCAGAATATCATAGATACTAAATTCACAGTATCTGTCAGGTACAACAAACTCTTGCCGTCATTTCCAACACAAAATATTCATTAATAAATCCAATAGTTCTGCATGTAATCCATTTAGTGATGGTTTCCAGTTCAGTAAATTGCACATTTATTGTTTGTTTTCATTTTAACAACCTGAAAGCCTTTTATTTGGTTAAATGCTTCTACTTATTCTTAAGGCTTTTCTTTTTTAAGCAGCCGTAAGCCAAGATAAGAGATCCTGTTGTCACTAAGATTAATGATAAAAATGAAATGGCCCAGTGATCTGCAGTAAAAGGAATATTTTACTATGGAAATTATAGATTTAGGAGCTTTCAGCATACTGCCTTTACATCTCAATATTCTAAGATATTAATTCTTATATTAAATTTCACTTTTAAAAAGACTTAATACATTCTAGAATATAGAAAACTGTACCAGGTATTTCAAAAGAGTGTGAATATTTGAATATCCCTCAGTTCACACTCCCCGGTTGGGTAGAGTTGGATATAAGCCCTTAGGAAGCTGTTCCTGTGCAGTCCCATCCACACACCCACACGCACACCCTGTCACTGTCCATGTGCACAGACTTGTAGGGCATCACGTCAGGAATTTGCTTTGGCTACATGTTGGTCTAATTTCTCCTTTCCTCCCTCCTCCTGCTGCTGAGGAGGATCTGAAGCTCTGATTCATGACCTCTATTGATTTCCAAGACCTTCCTTCTTTTTCCACACAATGCACAAGTGTATTTATGTACCCCCATCCCCACAAGCAATGGTCCCCATAAAATATAAGAGGAACCCAAGAGGCCCTACAGAACCACCCCACTAAGCTGCCCTTAAAGAAAAGCAGCAGTATGGAGACTCTGTAAGGATGGAAGTGGCCTTCAAAGAGCCACAGCTCTAACTTGAGAAGCTTAACAGCTAATATTCAGCAGGAAACCGGTTCTGCAGTCTAGGAATCTATTTTAAACAGCCCAGATCGGTTTTGGATAATTTTCAAAGCCAGCATCACATTGCTGTAATCTCTGAGGATGATTCCTGCCTCAAAGCTACTGCTGATCAGTCAGTCCCAACACAGACTGGTTAATGAGCAGTTTGCATGACGCCCTTCCCCACTCACTGCTGGCGTGACCTGCTGACTGACCTGGAGCTTCCCCCATTATTGGGATTTCTCCCTCCCTGCTGTGGGTCAGGCTGGAATAGATGGTACATTCTTATCCTGCCATAGTCAAATCCCACTGCTTGTATTTTCTAAAACTAGCTGGCTACAAGTGACAATTTTGCCACCTCTGAGAGTTATTCTGGGCTAGAACACAGGCAAATGAAAAGCTCAAGGTGAAGGTTAATGTGGAAATTTTCCCAAGAGACTGACACAAAACCATGTGCATTTCCTCAATAGGCTATTTAAAGAATTTCAAGCACGTTCTCTTCTGCCTGGAGACTCTATAACTGAGACACCAGTAAGGCATAGTGGGCAGGAAGAGCATTTTCAGTGGAAAGAAAGATGAAGGGTTTGTTGCTAGATCATAACACCTCCATCTGTGACAACCACTAGTCACCTGCAGTCAAAGTTGACACTGGGCGAGGGTAGTTATTATCTGAAGCCACACGGAAGGAAAATATATCCAAATGACACTCATCTGAATACCCGTGCTTAGACAAATCTCACTGAATGCAGAACGTGCTGATACTGCTCTGTTCGCTGAGATACCAGCTACTTATTCTAGGAGCAAACTGGTCTCAAGGTGAAGCTATAATTAGAATGATCGAAGTTTTTCAACGCACATTTGCTTTTCACAAAGTGCAGTTTTCTTTTCTTCGTGTATATGCTGAGTTACTAAAGCTGTGTATAATAATTTGGTTAGTGAAAAAGTATGGGGTAGGAGGAAATTTCTAAAAGTAATATGTGAAATAACAGTAAATTAATAACCAACATCAAAATCCAGACAGTGTATTTCTCTTTTCAATGCCACGGTTCTCCTTCCAGAGTAATTCAATTTACATTTTGTTCTTTTAAAGTTGCTACTCCAGCACAGTTAGCTTTTGTGCTTAATTGAAAGTTCCTTCATGAGTGTGTTTTCACCTCCCTTATTGCAGTGCTTGCTCTAGCAATTTGTTCCTACTATTTTATGTTCAAAAGGAAAAAATTCCTACTATACGAAAATATGTATTTCATTTGTCTCCTCCCAATCTAGCCTCTACATTCAGGCTTATGATATGGTCCGTATGATACCTCAGCTGGAGCAGAACGAGGTAAGACACTAAACTACTAGACAACAGCACACTGAGATCTTTACAGACATAGACCATCTCACTAGAAGATCAGTAGACCTTGATATATCTATTTCAATGGAAGACCTAGCCCCTGGTAAATCTTTTTTTCAGCCACAGTGTAGTAATAATGTATTCTTACACCAAAAATAGGGAGGGCAGAGAAAGAGATAGCATGAAAGTGAAGGGTAGGGAGGGAGAGGGAAGGAGAGGGGAAAGGATCGGAACAGATGAAACTGAATTAATGCACAAGTGAAACCAGGAGGATGTCACTGCTCAGACTGTCTTCAAGAACAGCCTCAATGGGATATAGGACAAGCACATGCTGTTGAGATGAACCATTAGACAGTCCCAGGTAGCATTCATATCATGCAGAATGTTTAGATGAACCAAAGTATCCCATACATTCCTCAGAGTCAAGAAACATCTCAGTAGAGACAACAGTACCTAAAATAGCCACCACCTCGTCGTCCTGGATGACCTCTAGAGATCCCGAGACCACAAAGCAAAGAGCATCGACGCTTTCCCCAGCGTGATAGATGAGGTCTCCAGGGGCGCAATGGATGGTCTGAAACTCCACAGCCAGGGCCCGCAGGCAGCCGTCGCTAGCCAGCCGGAAGGCAGGGTGCTCATTGAAAACCTTCCGGTTTAGGTGCACGCAAATATCCGCTCTCATGTCCTTTGGGCAAATTGAGAGAACCTGAATAAAAGAAAGATGAAAAATAATGAGCTGGGAACATGACAGCGGGTCAAGGCATGCTTCACAGAGTAACCGACAGCACCGTTTCAGTTGTGTTGATCTCAAGCTTCCAGCAGAAATTTTATCTAGAATTGGGGTAGTATTACTGATCTACCTGCTGTCACTTTGAGAACTGCTGATGCAAGAGTGATGTAGAAGAAAGAGACTATTCTGTTATTCGGCTCTTATTTCTAACACTTCTTACACTTGTTTTTCCAGATTCGCAAGATCCCTTATTGCATCTCCCTTTAGACCCAGTGCCCAGACTATCTGCCACTTCAGCAGCAGAGAATGGATGTTCAGAGCTAAAGCGGTTTCAGGACATACAGGGAAGAATCATTCACAGGGCAACCACGATATTCTGCTCACATATTGAAACTTAGATCTTCAGACGTCAATGACGCTTACGCATGTGTATCTAAACACAGTTTCAGTACTGCACAGACAACAAGGTACCTGCCCTGGAGGGCTTCCAGACCAAAAGATCCAAAGAGTTTGAGACTAAAGCAAAAAGAAAGTGGTATGAAACTTTATGCAAAGTAAAGGTGAATGGAAAAATGCCCTGTGAACCTGGAGATGTTTTCACAAGAGATAACTAAATAAGGCTTTCAGTTAAGTTCTTACCTTAAGAAGTTTTCCCTATTGAAATAGTAACAAAAAAAAACACATCTGAAGAGAGAAAGTGAAGACCTGGGGGTTGTTAACGTTGTAAACTGTGTGTTTAATGTTTGCACGTCCTCCTAGAAGCACTTATGTTCTTAAAATGTAGCTTTAATGTAGTTAATTTCACAGAGAATCATGTAAAATCTTTTTAAGTTTTATTAGGCTAAATAACAGAAGAAGGTATAACATTAACAGCACTCTGGAAGTCCCGTATAAAGAAGACTGCTGATCAATAGTACGGACTAATTTCTCATGATATGGAATTAAGCTAGCAGCTGCTGTGGAGCCAATGCAGAGACAGGGTCATTTAGCTAATGTTTTGACTGTCACTGATTTTATATTCAGCAAATAGAAGGCAACTTTGGTAACCTGGGTAAACTTCTAGAGAAGTGGTCATGCCAATATAGAAATAAATCAATGGTTTTAATTTCTCTTTAATAGGGAAGAGGTATAAAATATATTATTATAAATTACTACCAGAAGTTCCAAGGCATAGTATAGTAAAATAACAAAAACCACTATTTTAATTAATAACATTTCGTTCTTTTCTTATTTTAAGCTATCAAGACCGTCTTGCTGTCAAGGACAAAACAAAGGCAAAAAGGAAAAGGAGAATTCATTTTTTATGAGGTGTACTACGGCAGTGAAAATATGTGTTTACACATGGATGTGCAAGAAAGGGCACCTGTAAGCATCTACACTAACCTCTTGCAATATGAGTCAACTCAGAATTTTCATATCCACATCAGTGCACCTAGTAAAACTATAACTTCATTTTAAAAGACCTTGATTTCATATTTTCAAATGATATAATTAGTTTCTTTCAAAGGATAGCTATTCTCTCTTTTAAAAGGTGTGTGTTGTTTCCGAACTGATTTTTTTTGTCTTATTATGCTCATTTGATAAAAGACCTTCAATCATCAGAAATCTCTTCCATATGTAGGTGTTTATAAAACGTCACCAAGTTATCTCCAGATCTTCTTCAGTCTAACACTGCGAGGCACAGGACGTCCTTGGAAACATCCACATAGCATGATGCCTCCTCTCTTATAAAACCCTTCTGAGATCAGGCAGCCAATTAGCTTTTATTTGATTTGATAAAGACTAAGTCAATTTTGCCTAATGTTATTTTCTTTAACAGAATGCTGCATAGAAAAGGTTCAAATCTCTTCCTAAGTCTACTTGATCATAACAATTAATAAATGTTTGACATGACATATTCTTCATAAACCATAATTTGCATTAGTAATAATGCCTTTTCATAGCCTCTGTAGACCATGTCCCATATCACCTTTTCTGTGATTTTATTATGGGGTAGATGTCAAATTTACTAATTTATACTTACCTAAATCATTCCATTTACAGTTTGAAATATGGACACACATTAGTCTTTCCAGTAAAAAAAAAAAAAAAAAGTTTTCACCTCAGCTCTACTTGTGGATCATACCGAAAGGTTTTACTTATTACTGTAAAAGAGAAACATGGCATCTTTCCTCTTTCCAATAATAATTTCATGAAAAAATCTGCTTTCATTTGCATCATGATTGATGATTCTTAACACTGATATCTACTATTGGATCTAAATCATTGCTTGGAGTTTTTTATTTGCCTTTAATGCTTTCATTGATGTAAGTGCTTTTGACTTAACAAGACCATGAGATATGAATTCTCAAACACTACTCTGTTACAGAAAAATGTGTGTATTCATGCACAAATTCTGATTTCCAATTTAAGCTTCCAAATTTTCAGAAAAATAACTAAAGATTTTTGTAAAATTGGTAAAGATATCGCAAAGGATGCTGCTGTTAGCATCCAGTGATATTCCTCGAAATTACAGGACTTTGCTTTTGTAATGTAAGTGAAATGTGTTCCTCCATTTGGATGCAAAGCAGCATATTATTTCCTCACAAATAGAGTTAAATATAGAGCATTAAAAGTGCTCCAAGAGTTACTCTTTTATAGTCACAACAACATATCAGTGAAGACCCTATTGCACTGAAAAAGCCAGACAGTACTTCAGGACATCAGTACATCAGTAAATACTGATGTCATGACAAAGAGACTCTCTTAATGATATACTATTGTATATAAATGGAAAGGGACATTCACTAATAACTATAGTGGTAAAAGAGTTAGCTATGGATGAATATTCTCCATTTCAGTGTTATTGTGTGCCACTCAGCTAGTATTGAGAATAGAGAATGAAACAAATGACAGCCATAATAAATATTCATTATTAAAAGATTTGACAAAAGAGCTCTGATTTGACAAAGAAAATGTAGATGTATTTACAGAAAAAAAGGAGCAACATAAACAAACTCAATATTAAATTGTGTGTTTACTTTATGCTCCAAACATAGGACTTCACCTACTCTGATTTGGCTTTATGACTCTTCTTACAAAAAAATGTCATGAATCCAAAAAAAGTCTTGCAGAGGCCACCAACTTCTCTAGGTAAATATTAGTTGTACTTTAAAAAAGACTTGTGGTAGGAAAGATTACAATCTGCAGTAATTTTCTTGCTCCCATAATAGAGGCAAAATATGATATAGGACCACAGATATCCTACAAGCAGAAAGAGATGCAGAAACTGAGCTCTTCAATTTCAGATAAAAATTCTTCTGAAAATAACCCCCTATTAGTGAAACAAAAATTGGACACTTTTACTGCGAAATTCTCTTAGAGATTGCAGCATTCTTAATGCAGCATATATCTAAACCTGATACAAGTTAATAACAACGTGTCTGCATTTGACTCCAAAAGGTCGCATAAATACATGTACATAGGTGTAAGACAGAAATTCAATTTCAGGGAGAGCTAACCTGTAATGTTCCATCTGTTGTTTCACTATTAGAAAAATGCCCTCCAGCACTTCATGCTGATAAAGTTTTTCTTGAAAACTTGTTCTATTCTGTGGATTCTTTCAGCAGCACAGCAAAAAAACACTGAGACAAATTTCCAAAGAGGAAATTTCCTTGGAGATTTCAAGACCCTTCTGGGTGAAATCTGCAGTTTATAAATAAGACAGGCTATTAGGGTTGCTGACTCCAGTGCTTTACTAACTGATAGTTTCGGATCATGCAACTCAAAGCAGACGCTCTGCAGGGACCAGATGCTTGCGCTGCTGCAGAAGTTGCTCTGTCATAAATCTGTAGCCACGGACTTTGCAGTCAGCTTTTCCCTATGCATCCAAGTATCATAAAAGGATGAAACTTGCTATATTTGAAAGCAAAACCAGAGGAGAAAGTTGCATTCTCCCTAAAGAAAACCCTTCGTTGGCTGGCTAAGCTGTGTTTCTAGCAGAAAAGAAGCCAGGTTCCATGTCACACATGAAAAGTGCGCATATGTGCACCAAGATCTCAACTACTATAAAGTTGAAAGATGAGAAAAAGATGCCCAGAATAACACGTATCACTTCCCTTCTCCACAGGGAAACCGTAACCCACTCAAAGCCATTATGGAACAGTTACTCAGTTCTGCTATCTTTGCCCTGAACTGATTAGTTCCCAGCAGACATGAACCCTAGGACATCCACCATCAGCTGGGAGATGGGACACACGCAGTCACCTTGGGCAGAACGTGCAAGGAAATGCTGGTGGCAAGTAGACAGTCCGCAATAGCTCTGGAGGACTCAGAGGGACAACACGTCTACCCATCTCTCCTACTTCAGATCCGGGAGGGGAGAACACAATTCTCAGTAATCTGATTTTTTACGCTCCCATCCCTTTCCACCGCACGCTCAGGCAGTTTAAGATAAGCCCCTAGAACAGTTCAAAGAGCTCTACAGGGAGTAGAGATTATAAAAAACTCCAGGAAGAGCAAATGAATTGAAACAAAAACTGTATGGATTAAGCGTGTATCCAAATAATAGCCTTTAGGAAGGGTTTAAATATTTTTTTTTCAGAAGTCTTCTTCAGCTTCAAAACACTACGGGACAGCTTAGCAAATATTACAGAATCCGTTAAGACTTGTTAACAAAGGGGACAGACGCTGCTGAATGATGAATTATATCTATTTGCAATTCTCATTCAGCACACAAAATTCTCACTTTCTCAGACTTCTGCCTTCAGGATATATTGACTGGTGTTCAAGCAAAGAGCTTAGATGGTCTTAGTGGTGGAATAACGGGGTCTCTTTGCCAAATGGGTAATAGTAACAAATCCGGGAGATATTCAGAAATGGCAGTCAACCTTGACACTAAAAAAAGAAATATACTCCTCTGACTTCTAATCAGATAAAACCCACAGATCAGGTCACTTTATTTCATGGCAGAAAGTCTCTCTAGGTCTTCAGCCATTCTCAACAGTGCTAATCAAAGTCAGATTTCTCCAAAGAGCGTAACACCCTCTAGACACCTGACCCAGTTATCTGGATTTTTAGAAGGATTTGGCTCGATGAATGTTGAAGTCTTCAGCAGACCTGGCTTAAATTATTACATTTGGCACTGGACTGGGGCCGAGGAGACAAAGGTAAGCAAACAGCTGATGGACAAATCACAGAGTATTTTGCTATAATAATTAGATAATTTTCTAAGTAGTTCAAAGGTGATATATAGAATTGAACGGTTATTAACCCTGTATGCATTAGGGTAATCTTTAATATATCATATTGAATGTCTTGGCACTAAGAGTTTAATTTAAGCAGGGATGGTGTACTCCATTTTAATTGCACTGTCTAAAATCCAAGGTCACTTGCATTTGAATACTCAAATGCTCAAAAATGCAGATTCTGAGAATCAAGTCTAATTATCTCAGTTTCGTTTATTTTTTATTAGCGATATGTGAGCTGAATCAAAATGCTTAGGTTTAGTGCTACATTAACAAAATAATCACTTGTTAGCTGAGTAATAACAAGCACTGGAGATATCCAAAAATCTCTAAGTACAGGGTTTAGATTACATTAAATTCGGTATTGGCACCACAGCTAAAATTTGGCTAAAGCCTAAAAAATATAATAAAGATATGTGAGTTCATCATGTGTTTTAGGGAAATGATTGGTGCACTGGTTCAATGTCTGCTATCTTTTTCTGGTATCATTTAATACACTGAAAAGCATGGCAGGAAGCACATTAGTAACACCCACTCATGACACAAAGTAGAAGACTCTAGGTGGTCTAACACTGCAAGAGTTTGAAAATAGTAGGTTTTATCATTTTCAATTTTGCTAAATATCACAAACATAGCCCTTATATGACCTCACTCATGATGGGCAAAGGAGAGTAGACTACCAGCAGTTCTATTGTTACAAATCAGCTTTTCAGATAACAGAAAGAAAATATCAGAAAAAGTATAGCCTACATCAAAGAATCTCTCAAGTTCCAAGCCTGGACTGTCAAATCTTGGTAACTAATTATCAATCTTGGAAAGACGGAGTTGATTCATGGGCCAGTTCATCTTGTGCTTGTGGTGGCTCTATTAAACATGCAGCATTAACTAAGGAAGTCACGGAAAGGTGCAAGGATTAAGAAAAGAGATCTGGAGAAGACCTTCCTCTAGACATGATCTCTGGAAATACAGCCCCTACATCACCTTGGTGGTAGTGCTCAGGAAAACGCATGGCTCATCCGTGTAGGTATTTCCCCAGGAAACAAGTTTATGAGGCATTCTATCATCACGGTTTATAGAGGTGGCTCTTTTACCTCAAGCGTTAGAGATTCACACTTTTATCTATGGCAACACACCTAGAAGTCAAGATGACTGAGAGTCAAATCTTGCCCGGCTCTGCACAGCGCGTGCAGGAGGAGAATCATCCATGCCCTTCCGTAAGACGAGAGAGAGGGGCACAGCAGGGGCACAGGCCCTGCTTTCAGGCCCAGGTGAGATGCAGCGGGTCCGGGACCATCTCTCCTGTATCCCGCTCTCCAAAGAACCGTGGATTCAACTGTACCTGGTCCTAGCTCAGCTCTGTGAGGTGAGGGGAAGACTTCAGGTTCACCTGTGCCATCTGCAAGGAACGACCAACACCCCAGCCTCTACAATAAAACAAAAATACTTGTCCAAACGATTTTTACCTTCCCTTTTCAACAGGGAATTGTATGTAGCTGTCACACCTAATTTTGCAGATGTTCTCTTTGGCCATGAAGCTTGGAAGCCTTCCACCTCCGGTCATCCAGGATGAAATCCAGTCAGCACTGCACAGAAACCTCTTTGTGATGGGACAGCGTAGGAAGAGCAGCCTGACGCCCCTACTCATGTCAGGATATCACTAATGCTTCCTATGGCTCCTGAAGACCTTATTAATAGCAAACAGGACCAAAAGGCACCGTACTTTCATAGATTAAACTTTAATAGAGCTGTAACCTGGATCTATTTACCAAAAATCTCTCTCTCCTCTATGGAAGTATAGCGGCCCAATAATGAACAGTTTTATATTGTGTTATGGCTTTTCTTAAGGAGCAGACTATTAAGACATGATAGATATGTACTTAATTGCTTTTTGAGCAAACCCTAAGCCATATAATAGCACAGAGATTGAGGGGAGAAAATCTTTGGGTTTTACTGACATTTCAGAACGTTATCATTAGATGAAACCTTGAGACATTTGCATCTAAGTTAATGTTTTTCTGCTTTCATGTACAATGACCTACTTCTTATAGGAGAGCTAATATCTATAAATGTTTCATTTGCTGCCTAGCAGATTTCAATAAAAAATAGAAAGTTTAAATTCAGGGTGTATATTTCCTATATCAGATTAGGATACTGCAAAGATTTTTTCAACTGCTTAAAAATGCTCTGGCTTCTTTTCGTTTTTCAAAGGACTCCAGATTCTGCTAGGTGAGAGATACTGCTTAAGTATATAAAGGCTTCTTAGCTTCGTTTACCTCTGCTTGTTACCAGGAGAATAACCCAGAAGCCTGTACTTTTAAATATAAGAGTAAATTCCATCTTATGTTTGAGCAACTGCTACTACAGGAGATAGAGGCCGTGTGCTCATATTATATATATGATCCTAGTTGTCAAAGGAGGGCTCTGGTGTTCAAGTGATTTAAGATTATGGATCATAGGCCACTTACTTCCTCTTAAGTACTACTAATAAATAACCCAATGCTCTTAGTGTCATTGTTAATTCCTTATTTGTGAACATTTAGAGACAGGCTGAAGTGCCTTGGTTTGAACATAGGATCTGAACACAAGCCATTTTCCAAAGAAAACAGTGAGGCTTAAACTGTGCATTTAATGCTCCATCTCTTCAGTGTGGGAGAATGAGGCTTCTCCCACACATCCTGAGGACTGGGCTTTAAAACAAAGCTTTGATGGGACAGTTTTTCTTCGCAAGCCAGCAAGCACAAGATCTTCATTAACTTCCTCAAACCAACTTCCCCTTTGCCTTCTCTGCATACCTAAAACAGGACCTCCTCTGCTCAGTTTTAGGCAAGATCTTTATTGGGACTAAACACCACATCTGTCATTCAGGGATATAAGCTCTGATGCAACAAAACTACAGACGTTAAATCATAGTAATTCCAGTAGTCAGGCTATTAACTTGCATTATAATTTCAATCATAAGAATTTAAAAATTTTAGTTAACACGTACACGTGTTTATTTTTTCTAAGTCAGCTTGCTAGGATTCTTCATCATCATAGGAACCTACTGCAATACTCGAATAGTCAATCTCATTCTTTGCTAGCACAGGAACCTTCCTGTCTTTTGAATTTGGCTTTCAAAACAAAGCCAGCTCAAAATGCTGAACAACTAAATGAGATGGACTCAATTTGTGGCAAATGGTGTTGCAAAAGACATTCCAGTGCAGTAATGCAGAGAGATTTGGAATAGCCAAGGATGTAAACATCCCTGGACAATGAAACTGTCAAAGAAATTCCCCACTAGTTATCATGTATCATGTGCACATCTTCTGCCGAATAATAAGCTTATTGAAAGGTTCATAAGAATTAAGGAGAATGGGAAATTATGTGATACAAAGATACCAGGCAACTGACTGGTCTCTTATTGGAGCTCTTATAATTAGACTGGAAGGAACAGCTAAAGTCACGTCCAGGCTGTCAAATAGAAGCACTGCACAGAAGCTAGTGAAGACCCAGACCAGGAATTCCTTATTCTAACATGTTGGAGCACTGTCTGTATTTACTAATTCAGTTACAGGTGCAATGTGTTCCCATTAGCTTCAGTGCATTTAAAATAATAAATCTGACTTAAGTCTTGGAGGTCCCTACATTATGTTCCCCTGCACGTGCTGCTCTAGGGACAGTACAGAAGGAGACAACTCGGTCAGTGAGCGCACGCTCAACAGATGTTTCCTCATCATTCTTGAGATCTACTGCATTATGGCCTGCAGGCTGACCAAAGACCACCACCAATCTTCCTTGCCTCTTCTGCTGCAGGGTTAAGGATGTCATGACCAAGAGATGGAATATTTTTCAGGGTAGAAAATGTATTGGGCCACAAGGAAAGGGCATCAGGCCCTACTAAGTTATTGACCTCTTAGCTCCCAAGAGGCTTATTGAGATATCACCTTGCCTTCGTTGTGACTGCTCCAGTGCGAGTGCTCCATGTCATTGAGACAATATCCATCAGATGAAAAAATACCAGGATGGAGTGACAGATGCTTTGCTTAGTATACAGTTTATATGAGAGGATCTTACAAGTCCTGCTTTGTATCCTGCAGGTCTTCAAAGCATTATGAAAGAACTGACACAAAAGGAATGATCCACTCCACATGATTAGTCTCTGGGACCACAGCACCAATCCTATGATTTATCAGATGAGTTTTGCAACATTTTCTCGTTTGTTTTGATGGAGCATATCATAACACCTTCCAGAGTGGAGGTATGGATAGGAAAGCTGCTTGGCCACCAGACAACCACAGATCTAACCTTCGCTTTGGCTAAGACCCGGCAGCTCAAAGCCCGCTGCCACCTCCTTACACATGTACAGACCCAATGATGCTCAGTGCAGGCACTACAGGCCACTGGTGCTGTAGCTTCTGCAGACTTGCAGGCTGTAGGGGGATACAAAATACCAAAATATTCAAACTAGTGCCCAAGTTATGCTTATCTTGTCTCTATTCTCCTATAACATTGGTTTGAGAAATTCACTTATATGCAACTATTAACATTCCGATCCAGAGGTTACTGAAACTCCTCCGCTAGCTTAAATAGGTTTTGGATCCAGGCCTAGGATTTAACAAGCCTTTACCAAGAAAAAAACTGATAAAAAGTCACAGATTTTACAGCCTTATTAATTATCTAGCTAAGCAGCCACTACTACCTTATAGACCAGAGAACACTGCTTACTATGAACCAATGATTATGGCTCTGACTGCATTTTTATAAACTATAAAACTAGGCTTGCAGAAACTATGAGAGGAAATTTCAACAATTACAGCAAAAATTCTTCTAATTAACTGCAAAATATAACTAAAATCTAATGAAACTGTAGCAAAATAATACAGAATTCTGGCTTCATTGCAAGAAGATATATACAAATTAAATTTGAATTTTCACCTTTTTTAACACAATAAGACTGAAAGTATTTACAGTAACAAAGCTCATTTTGAACACTATATGGATCATCATTTAGAAGTTAGCAAGTTAGTGTTGAAGAAATTAATATATCAAAGAATGTGGCATACTGAGGCAGAAGAAGAAATCAAAATCCTTATAAATTACTAGAGTCATATTTAGGAGAGTTAACCAAATTTCACAGCAGGTGAGTAATATGAGAACTCTTGTTTCATAAGCATGATGCAAAGTGAAATTTTTCAGTGCAGAAATTTCATGAGGGCATATCTGAACCAGGTGCATCATTATCACATACCATGCAATAGACGAGAAGGATGCAAGAATTTCGAAGATCTGTTAAGTGCTGTGCTCTGTAAGACACTATTTTGCCTTGATCCCACCCCTGAGACAATCACCTTTATAGCTCTTGGGGAAAAAAATCTTCAAGAAAATCGTCAAGACCTAATTCTAGCTGATGTAGATCCACTCCAGAGAAGTCAAAGGAGCAATACTATGTTTACTGGACAAAGATTTAGTCTTCAAACTGCTGTATTTTACTATATGCTCAAGGTATTGCAGGTGGCATCCATCCCATCTACTGCAGCCCTCTATAATATACATAGGCTATACAGACTTATATACATACATACCATAGAAAAAGACAGACCTAGAGGAGAATTCAGTGGGTCTGTTTTATAACAGGACACATCACTCTCTGAAGGTGACCTCCTCTTTCACCGAGCTCTTGAAGAAACCCAAGTGGCCACTTTATATCCCCACCAAAAAACTTAAGTTCTAGCTGCGAGATTTTAGCTCAAGGAGGTCAATTTACACTGTCATTAAATCCTATACTAATTAGGCTGATGGATATATGGATGCCCTGCGCATCAGCAGAAAGTACAAGCCAATCAAACTCATGTCATTGTGGATGCCAACACTTTTCAGGCTAATACTGATATAGGCTTGATACCAAATGAAATCCTAGGACTAATCTGAAGATCAGTTTTCAACGGATGTCAAGAGTTGAAAGCATTAAGGGTATTTAGTATTTTAGTAAAGTCAGATTAGAAAGCATAAAACGTTGACCATAATGAAAAATTAAGCCGTATTTCCAAAACAGCAAAACAGTCCTCAAAAAAACAAACCAGCCAACCAAAAAAAAAAAAACAAAAAAGTTTTTTAATCAAAATGCAACCATAAGAATGGAGCAGCATGCAGTTAAGAAGTTTTTGACAAGTTACTTGCTTTTGTACAGTCCCTGTCTCTAAGAAAGCATACAATCCATACCATCTACATACCATTAGCCATCTAATTTGTTACCTCATGTATTCATACCTTCTCCGTGTCAATTCCTTTAGACATGGACCACGTTGAGACAATATAATCCATGACTCGTTCGCTAAGGCCCTTCGGGACTTGATATAATTTTAGGAAATCCCGTACATTGTTCAGCATCTCATGGTATCGGTTGGTGTTGGCATACATTTGCTGGAAAATGGTGGTGACGTTTCCAAAAATAGTTGCATAAAGAAGAGCTGAAAGAAAGAAAATGTAGTTAAAAATAAATATGCCCCAGTAAAATGTTGCCCATAATTCAAGAATAACCTCAAAAAAGGGATATGTGGTTATAAACTATTTCAAACATTCTGAAAATTTTCATTTACACACACAGGCACACAGTTATTTATTGAATTTACCCATACAATTCACATAGTCACTCAAGGTGCATTCATTTATAAAATCATTCATACAGAGAATGACTATGCACAGAGCTATTCAAAACGGCCACTATGGATTAATTTTTTATGACATATTAATTCAAATTAATCTTCGGATGTAGCTGTAGACTACCACACCACTGTCCAAAGAATCATGAGGCTGATGCAGGCATCAGCTCAGCAAACTCATTATATAACAGAGAAGGGTGCCAGTCCCAAAGGGGTAGCGTAGAGAAGGAAGGAGCCTGGGCTGCCTAGAAAGAAGTCCATTGAAATGGAGCCCTGCACCAGTGGTCAAGTTGCACACAGCATAGATCAAGTGTTGTTGTATTTCACAGTTCTATTTTGCAGACAGCCAAAGCAGCAGACTTGGATATGTCAAATCAGCTCTAAATGCCAGTTGTTCATGATTTCAAAGGGAGAAAAGGGGATTAGCAAGCCATGTAATGTCCTGAATTTATCACATTGCTTGGGGCATAGCCCTAAGGCTGGAAGAGGACACAGCAGAGGAGGAAGTACTACCCAGCTGGGAGCTACCGTCTCTTCTGATTCGATTCTCCTCTTTCCAAACAAGCCACCGAGACTGTCAAGCTCAGGCAGGCGAGTGGTGCAACACCAAAGAACCACATTCCATAAACCAGAAAAACACTTCTTTGAGCAAGCCTTCCCAATGGAAGAAGTCACCCAACTCACTATATTATTATGTGTGATACTGTGAAACACTATATGATGAAGAATGACTAATTTCTCCAGCCTAAATTCAGTAAAGCATTTAGGCAAATGTATAAGTGAACACCCTAGCCAGAGCTTTCTTGAATAGCATTGTATTGAAAGATACTGTTAGAGTCAAGCAAGTTTAAGGTGCTATATTGAGTCACCATCTAATTACTCTTGCAAGAAAGCCCAAAATGACATTCTTCCATTAGGCATTATGGATTTTGCAGAAAAGAAAATTATTCTGACTTCGCATAACCAATGTGCTGCACTTTATTTCTGCTCTTCAGAACGTTATCAAATACACAGAAATGTGCCTGTCATTTTTAATAATCTCTACTTGGAGATACTGTACAGCAAAGTACGGCTATGTATTTCCATACAGCGTTTTTAAGAAAACATCCACAGCCTAGGAATGGTAAACAATAACCCATTGTGAAAGGATAAATGCCCTCCATCTCTCAGTGCGTAATGTCCTTCCCTCTATACAACACATTTCTCCCTCATTTCAGAAAACTGACTTTGTTTCATACTCATTTACTATCATTTATCACCCTAATGTGAGAGGTGGCATTTCTAAAGAAATATGTTCGTTTTCTTAAAACCTAAATAACTGGAAAATTGTACCTCCATTTCTCACGGTGCCTTTTCTTATGTCAATATAAAAATTAGATGTTGAATTTTGGCTGAAACACAATGTTCATCATTTCACCAGACAGGGGCTTTTTTGCATCCCAGCAGACAAGATTGCATCAAACAAGGTCACCCCGTGGGTAGCACAAATGAACACAAGGTTTCAGTTTTGGAAAGCTCAGTAGATTGAGAGCTCTATATATTGTCCAGAAATAAAGCTTTGCACAAACATTTTTTCCCCCTGATTTACTGATTGTTGAATCACATCTCCTAGCTACTAATAAAAGGTTTTCTGTATCTCTGTACCCATTCATATATAATAACAACTCATAAAAGACTACAGAAGCCTGTGGATTATTAAAAATAAGATGGATGAATGTCACCTGACTTTTTGTTTGTTTTCTTTGCTCCCCTGGACTTTCCAAGTAGGTCAAACCTGATGAAGTGTCACTTCTTGTAAACGTGACAGCCTTCATGGCTCTCAAGAACATTTACTGATTTATCATGAACTTACTTCATCAGATGTGTGAGTCCAGAGTACTTCCCCTCTTGCTTTCCAGTGTCTGATACACCTGAAGCCGATCGTGACTATAAATGTAAAGAAAAATCGTATCTATCCCAGCACCCCTGTCTTTCTGCACAAGTAAAACCTGTAACTAGACTGTGTAGGCAATTGCAATGCCTGCAATTCAACTGCAAACCTGCACAGCAGATGAAGAGGCTGATGTAAAACTGTGACCCAGTATGCTGTTAGATGGGCAAGAAGAGATTCAACTCTGATATCTGCCAGGTTGGAAAGAGCCAAGACTATCATGGTGAAAAGAGCTTGTCTGAAATAACTGGTATTTATTTCCTTCTCTGCAAAAATGACTCTTTGTCAGAGAAAATTTGTAGAAAATATGCAGTCAGAAGAGAAATTCTGTCCCATTTATATGTCTCTTAACAGAGGAAAAAATCCACCTCTTTCTCGAAATGAGCTGGGAGCTCTATATGACACCTAGCAAAGAGGATCATTTGGAAAAGCTAGTGTTATTGGTCCTGGTTTGCAATAAAGAAAGTTTGTGCATTGCATTTTTTAAACATGTTGTCTGCTATAGGTAAAGGTTTTCTTGGGAGCATTTAATGCTAAAAGATTTAATCTGCTTTAAAAATACAAGCTGCTGGCTTTGCTATTGCCTGTCCAGCATCAGGCTGGAGTAAATTCAGGATCAGAAAATAAAATCCCCCCAGAAATGGAAGTGAGGTAAGTATCTAGCTCCTTAGTTGGCATAAATTAATATAATAAGAAAAAAAAAAAAACACACATTACTTAGGGCATTTTGCTTTTGCTGTTTTTTAATTATTTTTGGTGGAGGAAACTGGCAGTAAAGATCATTTGCAAAAAGTTTTGAAGCTTTAAAATACTTTGCTTTTCCTGACAGTAAGAGGATTTAAACAATCTATAAAGAAATCTCTGAAAGTATACATAGACCCGAGTAGTTTTAATTTAGTCTTTCCTTTATTCAAGAAGCTCTGGGGAAAGAGAAAGATTGTGCTCCATGCACTGAAGGGGAAATTATTTTATCCAATTTCTTCATTTGACTAGTTAGGTCAGATGGTGTTTATTCATCTCCTCTTTAATGATTCTCATTTCTTCAGATTTTTCCTATGCTAGCAGTACCAGATTTTATACTGATCAATTTAAAATAATGATGCAGTGTCCCTGCTGGAGCAAGGGGCTGGACTAGATGATCTCTAGAGCTCCCTTCCAGCCTCAACCATTCTGGGATTCTGTGATTTTTTTTCACAGCCCTAAACATGAGGCAGGTCGCTCAATAATTATTTGAATTTCTACTTCTACTTTTCAGTGTTGAAGAATCTCCTCCAAATTATATAGAGGGATCTAAGTGCTATATATATTTATATGTAAAATGTGTGTTGCTGTATTAGTACATATATAAAATATTTTTGAATGATTCAGTAATCGTGTTGCATAAATCTTTATGCCTGTTTAAAAACAAGCAATTTTCTTACAAACTATGACTCTAAATTACCGAAATTATCCCAAAGCATTTCATCCCGACTTATTATCTTGACTGCACTCTAAGTATGGCCAAGTAGGAACATCTGCCTTTAGGAAACCAAGGCTTAATTTTCCCAACAGTCCACTCTACGCCACAGTGCTATTGAGTCTCAGAATAACTTTAAAGTGTAATTGTAAAGAAAAAGAGATGAAAAAATGTATATTCATTTTTACATGCTGAGGTTAGCTACAACTTCCTCAATTTTGGAATTAGGCATTCCTGCAAGAGTATTGGAGCCATATCATTTAATGAAGAGATCAGATATAAGGAATATCCAAAGACTTGATTTATTTTAAAATTTGAGCAGTTTTCTATTACTATATTCCTCCCCGCCTTAACAGACCTGACTATACCACAAAAGGTTTGCAGGCTCTGAAACACAGCAGGGATAAGCTGCCACTGTTAAAATAAACAGCTTTCCACAGGCCCATCCATGTGAATCAACAAAATGTATAGTCCTTGCAAACCCCCTCCTTAATTGGAGTGGTTTTCTTGTATCTTCTTGCCCTCTCCTGCCCCACAGGCTCAGCTTCACATGCTCCATCCCTCAGCCAAACTCCTGGTTCTTGTGGTTCATCAGCTCAACAAAAGCACCAAATACGACCTCATTTTATAGACCTTGGTCTGTAAAAGTCCGATTTTCATGTTGAACCCTTGGGTCTTACATGAACTGTGCCACTAAGACACACAACACCACTGCAGCAATGCTGACACCAGTGTCACAGCAGCATTCAGGTTGTATCCTGATTCCTCCTGATAGATAGGGATGGGGTATCAGCATCAGACCCTATTGGCTTTCAAATTTTACTTCCATGAATGCCCAATCCAAAGTAAACAAAATCTCCTTCTGCCCCTGTTGCGGGATGGCTGCAGGAACGCAGCCAGGGAATACAATTGCATGAGCAAAGCGCTTAGCCTACTCTGGCTCCGGCAGATAGCAGGACTAAGCCGGAGTTTGTCTTTGGCTGATGGGCCTTTGTCTTTGGCTGATGGGCCT
>JAWLRI010000086.1:5479963-5516843 GCA_034781795.1 Crypturellus tataupa
GCGGCTATTTCGGGCAATAAACGAACACGACTTATCACTCATATTGAGTCGACCGTCTGTTCCTCCGTCGCCTCGCATGCCCCAACTGCAGCCAGATTCCTGTCATATCCACATGCCACACCATCTGAAACACGAATCCTCCCAGAAGTCCTGCATCCAGCCATACATCCTCCCCATGCATCCCCATCCCCACACTGCACGGCTCCTCCTCGCCTCCATGTGACACCAACTCCCCTTCTCCCAACCCTCCTCATGCTCCTGCAACACCAACATTAACCTAAGAGGATAATGATAGATCTGCCAAATCTCTGCTCCCTCTCATGGCATGTTTGTCTGATGAGTACTAAAAAGTAATGTAATTAAGAGATCATCAGCAGTAAACTGCAGGAATTCACACTCGCGGTTCTTCCCTTTATAGGGGATATTGTTTACATAACAGAGTGGAACAGCTGCTTTGGATGCAATTAGGCATTTTGCATACTTTATGCATAAATCCTGATAAAAATAAGGGCTTTCAGCTGCACTTGTTCAGTCACTGATTTCTAAATGGTGAAACTGGGAACAGTTTTTTTTCAGAAGAGCACTCAAATAATGGAAAATATTTATTTTAAAGGTCCAGGCCCTACCACCATGGAAATGTGTTGCAGCTCAGAGCTTGTGCACATACTGCCACCCCAAACTCGCTGAATTGCTATGGCCAAACACCATACAATGCTCGAACAGACAATCTTAAAATAGGGCTATCAATGCTCATAATTATTAGCACGTTTGGCTCCCAGCCATGATGAAATGATGGGCACTGGCTGGGGCTGGCTAAGGTTACTCAACAGCATCGACAAATCATACACATTTTCCCCCTGAGGCTACAGGCCAAAGGTTTCCGGGCTCTGGGAAAGCAAAAATCCCTAAGAGGGTTGAAATCCCAAACTGCACACATCAACATCCCCTGCCACGGCCACTCCACGTTGCACAATTTTATATGTCTGAGAAATGGTGCTATCCATGTAGTACTAAATACTGATTCAGCTGCCTCCTCTCAGCATTTGGGTCACTTTCCTGCATTTTGTTTCATTTAGGATGCCTTACATGCCTTGGGTTTGCTTATCCCTCCTCTTGCTATTTAAAGGTGATGAGCACCACAGAGGAAGCCAGACCCTCACATGAGAAATGGCAGCACCTGCACTGAAACCTGCAGCAGGGCAAATGCCAGCACCCTGTGCTAATTAAGGGGCAAAAGTCTTGCTTCCC
This sequence comes from Crypturellus tataupa, assembly GCA_034781795.1. Lineage (NCBI taxonomy): Eukaryota > Metazoa > Chordata > Aves > Tinamiformes > Tinamidae > Crypturellus > Crypturellus tataupa. Next base: position 5,481,212 of record JAWLRI010000086.1, read on the forward strand.
CTGGCAATCCTCATTTTTGAGTAAAGGGGCCTTAATTTGGGAGGATTTTTCCCTAAGGCTGTGAGGTTTTAGGTTTAAGGTTAGGGGTTTTTTTGCTGTATTCCATATCCAGTGCAAGGCAGGTCTAGCGGGTCACAGCTTTGGGGGACGACTGGGCTGCTATCAGGGCTCTGCCCACTCTTGGGGGGTCACCTGCCCACATCCATTCATGCTTCCCAACACACCGCCCAGAGCTGCTGAATACAAAGGCCAATAGAAAGGCAATATTGAAGTGGGAATTTATAAAAAGAGTATGATTTAAACAGAGTATAATTAATTAGTCAAAGGAACCAAAAAACATTTCCTATGCTGATGCTCCTACACCACTCTTGTCACCCCAGAAATGTCTTGCCTCGTGGCCAAATGGCAAACTGAGCATTCAATCTGCTGTATAAATTAAACCTATGTCCACCATAATTGCCTGAAAGTCTTTCCCTCCATCGCTTTGTTCCATTTCTTACTTATTTTCTTCATGTTGAACCATTAGCCTTAATGTTGCCTCATTTCCAACCAAATCCCTCCTATATTTCAAGAGTCTCAGCTGTGTCAAGCAAGCATCGACCGGTCACACGCATCCTTCTCCTCCCTTTCTCCATCAAAAAGAGAGAAAATTTGCTTTTCCTGAACACTCATTTTTGGGGTTCTTCTTGGCCAGTTCTGATATCTGTGTTGGCCAAAACTGTTCCGTGCTCCTCACTGGGCCACCAACAACAGGGAACACATATGCAATGTGCAGGGTCTCTAGCACCGTCACATGGAAGCGCGGAGTGTCTCAAAAGTGATCACTCTCAGAAATAAAAAGGTCTCACAGAAAAGTAGGCAGCTGTCACTTTTACAGTAGGAAACAGCCTTTTTCTCCCTTCTCTTTTTCTTTAATATTTTTAAAGGATTGTTTTGGTGGGACACCAAGTTCTTGTCACATAAGGAGGAAACAAGGAGAACAAAGCTGCTTGAGGCGGGATACCAAAGCAGCACCTGCGTCCTGCAGAGCACCATGCAACTTTGTACCCTGGTAAAATACGATAGGAATGCTGCAAAGGTATCTTCAAAATACTGCACATAGACTGGAAGATGTTTGGGATATCATTTCCTATATTATAGCGATCCAAAGTCTTTACAGATCGGTATGTGTTGGTGTGTTTTAGACATACAAACATATATCTAAATACACGCACAGACGTATCTATATGTGAGTGTGAATGCAGAGCATTAATAGACTCGGACTCACTGCAGTTCCTAATTTTCCTTTCACACTTCTAATTTGTTCTTTATTTCCAGCACACAGTCTAAATTTGCTTATTCATTTAATTACATATTCAATTTTATCTCAATAGAATTAATGAGAATGGATTTGGGACAATTATAGAAATTATTCCCACTACAAAATGCAGGGCATGCAGGTCCTTGAGCAATATGGAAAACATAAATGTTACTGTAACAGTGCACTGGTTATAAAATATCTACCCCATAATATTAATGAGATAAGAGTGCAGTTAAAAGTAATATCCAGTATTTTGTACTTACTGCATTCTGCATTTCAACTTGCCAAACTGAACTCTGCATGAGGATAGATTTTGTATATAATTACTAGCAGGAACAAAATCACATACTTAATAAAACTTAATATTAAAACCCCCAAATTTGGAACTTCACATCTCACTATTTTCAGAATAATTCTGTTTCATGAGATGGCCACAAGACCAGCTTCATGGAACTGAACAGTAATGTCTCCTGCTCATCTAAATCACCTGCAAAAACAGCTTCTATCTCACTCTCAGTCCTGCAAATGAAGCCTCTGCTCCAGATGGAGCCGAGCAAAATTCAGTATCCCGAGTTGTCTGTGGCGATGCCAAAATTCTATCTCATCTCAAATTAAATCTGTTTAAATTTGCTTTCCCTAAAGGGTGTGCCAAGAGAAAAAAAAGTTCACAAAAAGCTGAAACAATTTACCTCAGGGTGTTATAAATCTAAAAGAATTTGCAGCAAAACATTTTTTCTTCCAGTCTTTTGATTGCAAACCTTTGAAATACAATTGATGGAAGAAAATATTCTTTTTTAAATGTAATAAAAAAGAAAAAAAAAAGAAAAAAACCACATCTATGGTAAAAGCAAAACGGATTGTTTGTCACCTTCACACACGCGCACTAGATTTATAATATTCAGGACTGATTCACAGTTTCTTTCAGGAACGTCCATAAAATGCAAACCCTGAGTTCTCAGCCCACTGCTCCCTCTCAGGGCCAACCCGAATCTCTTTTTCTCTATTTCACTGGCATCAGATTTTCATTTCAGCAAAGCCTTTGTGCCTGTGATTGACACAACATCTGCTCTTCACTTCCATTAAATAATATATAGATTATATAGATTGCTAAACACAGTAGGATGTTTAACACTTGCTAAAAATGGCACAGTTTTTGTCCAAAAGAATTCACCTACATATTTTTAGACTTTAGGGGAGAAATAACTTTCCTGTGTATTGATTATACACTTGGGCAACCTGAAGTTGTTGACTGATGGATGCTGAACTGTCACTGGGGCCTGACAGCTTTTTCCACAGTTGTCTCTTAAAGAAGAGGCTCATAAGACAAGAACAATAACATTGACGAAGCTGGAAAGACTTTTAAGCCCCTCTTGCTGTCCTGTCAGACAGGTTTTGAGACCATTCAACAGAACAACGAAGGGTTACGCACCTTTCGATGGCAAGTTAAAATGAACAAATAAAGCCTGTCTCTTCATTTCTGTCTCCACGCATGCACCATCCATCTCCACACGAGGATGTGAGATGGGAAAAGCATCTTCTCCTTCCTGGCAGCAGCTCTTGGCGCTCTCCTCGTCCTGTTCCAATTCCCTCTGATCAGCACTTGTTTCTATCCAATTACCCCCCTGCTTCCTTGCTCGCTATTCCAGGAAGGAGATGCCGGAATTAGATTTGTTGCATTTCCATTCCTACATTAACACTAATTTCACTGAAGTCAATGAAATTATACTGATGTCTGGAGTGTATCAGAGGAGAATGACTGAGTGCATTTTATCACTTCCCTTTGACTCTTTTTAGGTCACTTGGCAGAATTTTCAAACGTCCCCCTTCACTGAGGTCCAGTTATTCATCTCCTGGATGCTGCAATGAAGTTATTTGACCTGGGACAAGACTGTTCCAGCTGTGCAGCCCCAGAGGCCACGTGAAATATCCATAGGACACATCTGGCGCACTGAGCTATCTACATGGGAGAAGTGAGACACAACCCCTAACCACCTAAGCCAAAGGCCCTTCTACTACCAACTAGAACCCTTCCCTTGGAACACCTAATTCCTTCCAAAGATCCATTTCTGCTTTTGCTCTCCACAACATTATGGACCAAGGTGTAGTTTTGCAAGGGCCCACAACCCCTGTGAGAAATAGTGAGCAATGGCTCCTCGTTACCTTCTGTGATCACACCATTTTTTCAAGCTTCCTTCAGTGTTTTTTTTACCGTGAAGAACCCTCATCTGTTGGGTCTTTCCTTCTGAGGAAGTCATTCCATACTTCACTCTTATCACTCTTCTAGGTATCTTTTTTTTTTTTTTTTAATTCTATAAAATCTTCTAGAACAGTGCAGTGTGGTGCAATGATGTTTTCTGATTTCATTTCAATTACCTGCCTAGAAATCCCGCTTGCCATTTTGGCCAGTAGTGATTATTACACTGATATTTTCAAGGAATAATCTGCAATAACAGTCCAACTCCTTTCCTCTGTGGCAACTGCTAATTTAGAACCCATTATTTTATAGGGGTAGCCTGCTATTTCTTGTCTCACATTTATTAATTTGCAAGTACTGATGCTGAATTTCCCCTCTCCCTTCACTACTGCTTCTACAGTGAGGCTGATGCATCAGTGAGGCTGATGCATCCAACCAGCAATTCTGATTTCACGATTTAACAGAAAAAGGACATGCAGAACTAAGGAAAAATAACCAGGAGTTAAAAAATAATAAAATAACTTCCAAATTAAATCATTCTTTTTTTTTTTTTTTTTTTTTAGATTTATGCCAGTATCACAGCTTGAGTCCCATTGTTTGGGAAGATTTTATCATCCTTCTCCTACAGACAGGATTGACCATTTTCTGGAGTAGGGCAAATCTGGGTTGGATTTTATCCAGGAATGACTAAGCCAAACCCGAAACTCCAGTGAAAATACATCAGAGATTCAACGGAGTGAAAACCTCAAGATACCACATGACATTTTTAACAGATACAGAAACTTTTTTGAACATTAACTCCTTAGCCACAAGAGTAAAAACTACTACCTAAAATTTGTTCTTAACCCTCCAGTTTCTCCATCCTGTTGTCATTCCATTACATGTGCCATTAAAATAAGGTGTTAAACAACTAGAGTCTTTATTCAACCAACAGGGACATTTGTTATGAATGCAATAGGTTGATTTAAGAGATCTTGGTGTCTTCAACATTTTTTTTTATGCTGATGGCTACATGAACTATTTATTGCTTCAGAGTCTCTTCCCCTGCATATTTTTCCAAACCATGAAGCATTCTCAGCTCATTCAGTTGTAACGAGATATTAAGAGCTGAGCATGTATTCCATTAATGTCCTTTGTTAGGGCAATTTAAATACACAGAATAGGGATATATATGCAATGGGGAGTTTGACAGTATTTTCAAAATGGGTCCCTCTGTGTTAATGCTAACATACCAATAATTGTAACTATCATTAGCATTAAATTGCCCCACTGACTACTTGTGTGACCAAGAAATTACTGTGTCCCTGGCAGGATAAAGCCTTCAAGCCCAAAGGAAATGAAACTCAACAAGTAGCACATCTTCCCAGGCCTTCTAGCCTGCATTTCCCCGGCCTCTGCAGTACGATTTTAGACAGAATTATTAATTGTGATTGACTTTGCAAAGATTTTTTTAAACCTTTTTTTTTTTAATTCAGCTTTCAAAAATCAATCTCAATAGAGTTCACTTTATTCCCCACAGTTTGTTTGATATTTTCTTTAATCTTATAAGACACCAAGATTTATTATCTATGGAGCAAAGCCTCTTCATCTCCTCTATTGATGGCTTCAGAGAAACAATCTTTCACATATTTCTCTTTTTATGCAAGTATTTACCCTTGCATCTATTTACTAATAAGCATAACAGTAAAAAACATTTAGCTAACCTAAATAAAAATGCTTTGAACAACATTTGCAAACTAACCTGCATGGGTGCTTTGAACAACACTTGCAAACTAACCTGCCTTGGTTCTTAATGATATTAAGCCGAACGTTTTTTTTCCCAGAAGATGTGATCCAGAATTCACTGAGGCCAATGGAAAGTATCTGCTGAGCGCTGCGAGTTTTAGGATTAGCAATAAATGTATCATTTCCTTCGAGACCATGTACACGCAGTTAGAGGCATGGCAGAAGGCCTTTGGGAAACTATTTGCATTCTTTTAGAGTCATTTCACTATAACTTTTCTGCAACGTGGATACTGAGCATGCATAAAGAGAGTTATTGTAACTAAACAGATTATAAGGATGGGAATTGCCATTTTTTCCTTTTTCTTTCCAGTGTAAAAAAAAAAAAAAAAAAAAAGGCAAGAGAAAGATCTTTTATGTTGTCTTACTAAATATATCCATAGTTGGAAGCAAAAAGAAAAACAGATCTTGTTAGCCCTAAAAACTATTTTTCATCAAAATTAACATTTTGCTTAAATACTTTCAATGTTACATGCATAAGGTTTAACAGCAAATTTCTTTCACTATCTTGTAAATTCCTTCCATTCCTTCTTCTGCTCCCAGCCTCCTTCCAACCTCTGAAGTCTTCCAGAAATGACACAGATCTTATCTGTTTAGAAACTTAACTGCCTCCCATCTGATGTTATATTCCAAGCTGTTTTCCTTCACTTTACTCAGCGTTATTCCTATTTATTTAATGAAACTGATAAGACACCTCCTCTGGGTAGAACTGTTGCTATGACACTGTAAGAAATGACACTGTATTTCTCCTCCCCTGGATCTTTCTGAGGAATTTATACTGCAAGAACACCTTGCTTCCACCAACTTTCCAGCCTCACATGCATCCTTTAAGGGATAATTAACGACCTAATTCTTGCCGCTAGGTTTTATTGGAGTAATAGGGCTAAAAATGGTCCTTTCATAAATATTTTTTCTCCCGGTAATAATGAGCAAGATTCTCCAGCATGAGCACTCTGCCATGGCACTGCACACCCTTGTTATACAGAGCTAGACCAGCTACCAAACAGGCAGCTCTCATCACAGGGTGGGTTGTTTAACCCTTTTTAACCATAATTATTTTAAGTATAGTTAACCAGAATAACTAGCAACCATAATTACCAGCCTCATCACCTTCTGTTCTGTAGCTCCTGCTACAATTTCTAGGCACGGTGAAGGCTCAGGGCTGTTGAAGGACAGAGCTCCACCAGGTTACCCATCCCAATCTCCAGCATCTCAGCACCGCCTGGAAGTCCATGACTTCAGGCTCAGACAGCAGTGATAAAGCCAGTAGACAACTTGCTCCTAATAGACGTGTTTTGGATGCATCTAAGAAAACAGGGGAGTTTCTAAGAGTTTTCTTTCAAAAGGTTAGGAAAAAAAAAAGAGGTCCCTTTTGACCATATCTTTCTTTATTACCTAGGAACTACCTGGAAGGTGGGACTTATTTGAAAGTTTAACAAGTGGCTGCAGAGGCAGAGCCATCATGGGCTGCTCAGAAGTAGAACCTGGCATCCTGCTAGCAATAAGCTAAACACACCCAAACCACTACAGCTGAGCGGACAACTCGTGTTGTCACCCCTGTTGTTTGAGCTGCTTGATGAGAAGGGTCTTCAAAAGCCCTTGATGGCCGGAAACACACTTGGCAAAGCAGTTTCTATATAGAAAGTACCCTTATTCACCCTGCCCAGAAACACCTACAGGCTGGTAGAAGATTTCTGCAACATAAGCAGGTTGAAGGTTTCTCTTTTTTCTTGGTTTGTAGAGCACCTAGCACAACAAAGTCCTGGATCCCGACGGAACTTGTGCGCGTTACCATGATGCAAAAATGACAACTACATTTGTGCTAAGGAATAATCTCCATCCGGATCTTGTTTTCTGGGGCGTTAGAAGAGGTGAGTCAGCTCTGCATCTGTCACCAGGACGGCCTAAAAATAAACCTTTCCCAAAGGACCGTCCCCACTGAACGTGGCCTACACGACCAGCGCTCGAGCCTGCCCCATCCCCACACATTGAGGCCCTCCAATCTGCAACGAGACTGACCCTCATCCCCATAGCTATTCTAGGTTAGTTTTTAGTAATAATAATACTGCCTACAGCACACTGCTCTGGTCAACCAGGTACAACGTAGAGGGTCACGGTCAGTATCTAAGGCAGTCTAAAATATACATGCATGTATAGCACTCATAGTGCATTTGTCTCTCTGAGTTGTTAGTGAAATAAATTATTAGCTATATCAACGTTTTATTTTATTTACACATACCACCAAAGTTCCTTTTCTTTCTCTAAGTATGCATTTAACATTGCAGAACTAAGATAAATTGGGGATAGACAAGCTATTTATGCTAAGAAAACAATCATTTGTTTTCATTTTCGCATTAATATGAAGCTTGCTGGGTAAAAACCTGCTTTTATTGCTGTTGATGATGATTTATCAACAGAGCTGGAATAAGAATTGTGGCAGAAGCTAAAGAAATCTTAATAACCATTCAGTAATAATAACAAATTTGTTCCTGAACTCCTTGAGGCTTTTTCCATATTGCACTTTAGAGAGGTAAGGCTATTCTTAAATTATTTTTTATTATTTTGGGTAGATTCACACCTCATTCATGGACTCTGATTTATTAACCCAATGTATTTATTTTCATTTGTGAAAGGGGTGCTTGCAAGTACTCTGACCAAAATAACAACAAATCAAAATACTCAAGATCTAGTTTCCTCAAATATAATTAGCAGAGCTGGCTCATTTACTACCCCGTTTCCACAAAATTAATGTACAGTCCATTTCCAGGTTCATCCTATACCATTAATTAGCCAAACACTAAATACTTTAGAGAAAACAAGCTGAGAGAGACTGAGCGTGGGATGAGAAATGATCCTTTCAACCCTGCAGAGAATCCATAGATAATTTAAGCAAATCTCAGTAAGTAAATGTAGTACCCTCCAAGAATACCATTCCTTGCCAGTCAGCTCTTACTTCTGATCCAGGGCCTTGGTAAGTTATTTAGATCATCTGGAAATAATTACATTTAAAAGAAAGTACACCACCCAGAAATTCCCATAGCTCAAAATATATTATATCTGAGTGTAAAATCTGTGTTTTCTCCCCTCATTTTTCCCTCCTGAGACGGTGGTCAGGATGTTACTCTAGAGCTCCCAGATTCTGCTGGAACTAAGTATTTTGCAACACTCTTTGCCTGGGCGAGTTAGAAATTCAGAATTTGACCTCTACCACCATCAGGTTTTATCTTAATTCCCTTTGTCCTCAGTAAAAAAATGTAGAGCTGCATATGGATCAAATTGTTTCTTTCTCAGGAAAGTCTACGAGGTCAAAATGGAAGGAAGAATAATTTTTAGATGTAAACATTCTGGGGGAAAAAAAACAACTGCGGTGAAATGAAGTAAAATTAAATCATTCTGCACCATTTTATAATTCATTATGCAACATTAAAGAATACAAAAAAAAAACTGAAAGGAAAGGTTGCTTATGACAAAATTGATAAATTCAGTATGGAACAAACTGACCCTTCAGGACATGGTGGAAGGAAGAGGACGTAGAGTACAAACAGAATTTTAAAAGATAATTTGGCAAGATCAGTTAAATGTTTCCTTATTGACAAATTAGTATTTTATTCTTAGAGTAATATTTTCCCTCCAAAATTTTGATTAGCTGTAACAATATGCCAATTTACTTGCTAGCAGGGATTTCTACAATACTCCAATGGGCTTTGCATTCAGAGTATTCAGATTCAGTTACTGTATCAGCTCAACCTAGTACCAAATTATTGCAAACGGTTTGAGGGTAATTATTCCTAAAAGAGATTTGATTTTTCTTAATTACTGGATGAAGAAAAACCTTTACTTTGAATCTGACAATTCTCACATAGGCTGAGTTGACATCTGGGAAAAGCTATCACACACATTTACCATGATGGATCTTCTACATGATGTCCTATATTTTCCTTGAAAGAAAAATAAAAAAATGTTGTCTCTTAGTATCAGCTACTAAGAGCTAGCCTTTTCGCTAGCTCTTCAACCATAGCAAGCAGTTTCTTGGGTCATGGTCGTGGATATACATTTTTTCATTATATATTTTTTTACAGGACGGATTGGACTAGAGGGAACTTGGGAGGAAGAGTCAGGACATGCCAGATCATCTGCACACCTTTTGCTAGGCAGGAAAGGCTGAAATCACAACTGCTGAGGAAATGAGGATCTGCTCTGCAAGATTATTGTTTTCCCCAATGAAAATATCCTGACTATAGTTGTGGACCTGACATTAATAACACAATGAGGCTTTTGTAATTAATTCTTTTGTAAGACACAAGCTAAGTAGCAGCAGGGCAGTCCAGTAAGAATTTTAATGAGTCTAGTAACATCATGTACCTCAAATAAGTTGCGATAGAAAAGCCTTAAAAAAAATTACTTTAAATTTTCTTCATATAGAGAGAAAAGAGAGAAAAAAGAACCCAGCACCTTATTTCCATAATTAAAAATAATTTGTAACGGGATCTAAATTTATAGTTAGTAGTTGTATGGTTATTAATGGTTATATTTAAATGACAAAGAGAAAAAAAGAATCTAGACTAGATGTCATGTCTTCTATTTAAAGAAAAGTGACAATAGCACTTTTGGAGATGTATGTTATATAAAACTGGCATCAGAAAATCAGGTTGCAAAGTTTGCAACAGTCAGTCCCTATAAACTGACAGCTTCATCTCGACAATGCCTTGAAATGGCAGAAAGGAAAGCAAAGGGGTAGGAGGAAAAAGATGAGGAATAAGAACTCAAGTTTCATTGGCAATATCTAATCAATTTTCACATTGTTGGTAAAATACTGCTGGCTTAGAATCCCGTTATCTTTATTACACGAACATTGCATGATCCACTTGAAATCAATACTGAAATGCTGCCATCTATTTTAAGGAACAAAAACCTGTCTAAATCCAGACCATTTCACATTTTCTGCATTATTGGAGGTGCTGAATTAACATTGTTCTGACAGTAAACTTGTAAGCTGATTCCTTTGCCTCGAGCAACTTCAGAGATGTATGTGCGAGATGTCTATTGACTTGATCACCAGTAGAAGCGAAGAGGGAATGACAGGAAAAGAGAAAAGAATTTAAGCACCACTTCGCTTTCTTGCCCAAACACAATTTTTGACTGAGGAGAAATGAAAAATTAGGGTGATATTCAAATTCCAACACAGCTCAAATTCAGGAATCCGGACTCTAGCCTAACCCCAATGTCACAGCTCAACCTCAGCTCCATCACCCAAACGCCACAGCTCCCTCAGTGCAGACCGCTGTGGAGGCAACTAAAATAAGCATCTATATTCTATCCTCTGCCTTAATCCAAAGATAAAATGAAACAACAACAACAAAAGCTACCTAATGCTTTTAGAAAGGAAACTTGATTAAAAATGCAATAATGCACTCCCAGTTGTCTAGAAGATGGAAAGGTGCTTTTAATATGTCAGCTACTCTGGGATTTAAATACAGGGGGACCTTTCTCCTCTCTGTCCTGACCCCAAAATAACTGACAGATGCCTATTTTCAGCTACATGTCTCAAGAAAGATACTGGATTTGCTCCTTCTTCCCCTCATGAGTTGGTATCAATGCCAACTCCTACCCAAGCTCTTCCCTATATTGCAGTCCTATGGGCCTGACTTCAGCCTTGACTCTATGTTCTATAGCCTATATATGCTAAAAAGCCTATTACATATGCTAAAGAAACACTATTTTCTAAACACAGCATTTTTATCACTTCTCCTCTATAGCCATTTTATAATCTTTATGAAGAAGTTTGAGATGCATTACATTTTTGTACTTTAATGCATTCAATAGCTTCAACAAACTTGGAAAAAAAAATCAAAGCAAGCATTTGCATTAAAAATAAAGCCTTGATTATTTCAAATCTTCAAGAGGCAGAACTTCTCAAAAACCCAGTTTTGGGGAAAGAATTCAATTGAAAAATGCACTTTTTACATAACACAATTACATAATTGAATGTAATCAGTCAGTGAAATTTTGAGGAAAAAAGCAAGACAGTGAACTGCAGATTAAACTAGTCTGTACACACAGCTTCACCTGGATGCCAGGGTACTTCAGCAGAAACATTCAGAAGAGAGAATTTCACTTGGACGAGTGCCTCACAGAATGAAAAATGGATCCTTGTTAGGTTCTCAGAACACCAGGGAACGCATCCAAACAAGAAACGCAAGCATAAAAACAAAGGTTAAGCAACTTCAGATGCCGCATCCTTGTCTCACAATAAACACTAACCTTGGAGATGCTCAGTGTCATCAGCTGCTTTTCTTTTGAACGTTAAGTACACCCGAGTCACCTTCGGAGCTGCTTCTGTGAACACCCAGAGTGAACAGTTTTACACACCACAGTGCTAGCATCCCACCCAAGGCAGAGTGGGATCTAGAAACACATCTGGGTGGTCCTTGGAGGGGCCAGAGATGTGCTGAGGAACATGAGTGGCACTAATGGGCTAATCCCAGTGCAAGATGCAGAGCAACAGTGTAAATATATGGAGAAATATATATACATATACACATATATCTCATATACACATATATCTCATCTTGAGAAGAGTCTCGTAGTCAGAGGAAACGGAGACCTGCTTTGAGCCTCATGGAGCTCAAACCCCTGTCTCCAGACTCCCATTACCACCCATCAGGCTTTCCAGAGAGAACAGAAAAGCATCAAAGACTCATGCAAGGAGAAAGCAAAGGGCAGAATGACACCACATATCTCAACAACGAGGATATTCCACTGGGAGAGGGGAGTTTTCTGCACCCCATTTTGACCATTTGTCCCTGGAAAAAGTTCCAATATTCTGATCCAGCTTCTCCCCTAATACTCAGGTGACAGAAGCCACACTGTCACAGTGAGCCCTTGTCGGCTTGTTTCCAACACTAATTATTGGTTCCAACACATCCATGCATTTCAGACGGACAGAGGATACTGCTGGCCAGCCTGCCTTACAAGCCTCTGTTCTGGGTATTTTCCAAAACTCATTTTTGCATTGTGTTTAACAAACTGTCGCTGCTGAATCAAGTGTATTAGCTGAGCACAGAAAATAATTTGGCCGATTCCATACCACTCCTGCACAGGAAGCAGGGAAAAAGCATATTTGCAAACTCTGGTGTTCATCATTGAAAGCAAAACCTCACAGAAAATCCTATGGATCCATGTCAGCTGTGACTATTTCCTCATCCTTCTAACAGAAAAGTACTTATTTTCTATGTGTCGAAAACCGATTACTCTTCTCCAATGTATCTCTATAAAATTCACTTCTACTTAAAGATGCCAAGTCCATAGCTGAGGAATTGGAAAGTGTTCTAATGGAATTACTGCCCTGAGGTGGCTTGAATGTCACTGTTTCCTTCTCCAAGGTAAGAAAATCTTGACTATCACATTAAAGATAAAGAGCTAGAATAAATGCTGCTGGGTTTTTCAAAGGAAACATCATTACGGATATTAACACCTTCTGTGTTAACAGTAATACACGCATTAAATATAGCTGCCTGAGTGACTGAAATGCCTGTAGAGCATCTGCCACAAAGATAAAGAAAACTTTGGGCTGAGAAACACCCTGGAGAACTGGAATTAAAGCAATATCTTAAACATACCTACATTGTAACCTCCATCAGACTACAAGTACACACCACTTCAATTCATCTTCATACTTAAGAAATTGCCTCAACTATTTTGAGGTTATGCAGCATTTATGCTTTTGTCACAAAAAAAGCTCTCTCTCTCCCTTTTACTGTAAATACCCTGGTGCACCAGAAACAAAGTCTTTCATGTTCTGTAGTGCAATTTAATGGAGAAGTTAAATGTTCTCTCTCCTTTCTGCCGGGAATGACCTTCCCACCAGGACAGGGAACACAAGCCAAGATTCAATGTTTTTTGTGCAGATGCCTGCAAAAGGTGCTGGATTTGACACTCCTACCAGGACAGCCCAGCTCTCCTCCCATAGCCCTGCCTCTCCCTGGCCATAGCACTGCACACACCGTTGTCTTTACCCCAACACAGCACAACATTTCCAGGGACTTTAAGCATCGTCTAAGTCTTGTTTTCCCTACCGCAGTGTTTGTATGCACAGGGGTCCTCTCCACAGCTCTGTTTCTCCATCACCATTCTCCCAACATAGATACTGCTGCTTTTCCACTCAAGTCTTCTCAGTCCGGCAATTTAGAAATTTGAAAACTGAGTGCCCATACCACATAACTTCACCAAGCCCCTGCTGTGAGGGACACAGCTGAGCTGTCCACATTTGCTCATCTCCCTGCAGGACATAGGATTTCATCCTGGACCCCTCTGCACCTACAGTAACATTGGAAACACATGGACAGCCCTGCCAGCAAGTGAGACCTCTGATCTCAAACAGACTTGGACTTTTGCTGTCTCTGACAGCACCTTTGCATTCAGCAACGTAACATGACTAAGATTGCTGCTAAAACCTAGGAAGCACAAATATCCTGGGTTTTGGCTAGCCTGACCCCATTTTTTTTTGCACTACAGCTCTATTCCAATGCATCATCCTGGTAAGCAAATGTACTGTGTCAGGTATTTAATATTTAAATTGCTGAAACTGGTGAGTGGATCCAGAGTTGACATTTAATTTTTAAAAAAGGAGAGGCAAAAAAAAAAAGGGGGGGAGGCGGGGGCACAGCAGACAGAATCTTCTTTGTAATTAGATGGTACTATTTAAATAATAATGGCAACGATAATTTGCATTAAGGAGTTTTAAATCCAGGATGGAGACTTAGCTATTTAGGAACTGAGTCACTCAACAACAGTGGAAAGGAAGGAGAAAAAAATTGCTGAAGAACCATTTTAGCAATAAATTCCCACCTCCTCTCCATCTGATATTCCTGATGACCCTTTTCTCAGCCTTTTTACCAGGTAGATCTATCACTGACCAAAAGGCGGGATAAACAAGCAGAAAGGCTACCCTGAACGCCATCTGCACAGCATCTCATCCCTGCACCACTGCCTGTGTGGGCTGGGGGAGTCAATACCATTCCCAGCTGCACATGCTTCACGTTGTCCTTGGAAAAATCAATCCTTAGTATCAAGCACACCTGGAGCTACTAGAACTTACACCCTTATTGCACCTGCCCATGAAAGACTTGCCATGGGAGGAAAAAAGCACCTTTGACTTTCCAAATGACACACAATTATTTTTGCAGAGTGACCGCCAGCAGGGAGCAAGAAGAATAAAGAAAGGAGGCGAGCACTGCAAGTGACAAAATGTAAATAGCAGGTGGCTTTACATAACTGGTCAGATTTTGCTGAAGTGAAAGGGGAAAAAAAAAAAAAAAAGACTTCATGGAAGGGGCTAGAATATTGTAGCTTAAAGTCTCCGTTTAAAAATTAATGCACTGTGGGAAATTGAACAGTTCAAAAGAAGAAAAATAACAGCGTGCAAAGTCTTTCGTTCATCTTTACCTCCCTGGCCTGCGCTAAGTGCTGGTCAGTAACTTTATATTCCTCGCTGGGTTCAAGTGCAGGCAAAGTGCACTCAAAGCCAAAGCCTCCCATTGCTCTGGGAGCCTGGATGCACCTGAGCATCCAGCTCATTTACAGATCCTCCTAACTCAAACCCTCTCGGGGGACATAATTGCCATGATATGGTAATTAAGTTCACAAGACTCATCTTTGAGTAGTTTAATGCTCATCTAAGCAGCTGACATCCTTGTTAGGGTAACTTGTATTGCCTGGCTACATTTCCGATCTTTCTCACAAGTAATTCTGGGCCCAAAATTAGTTGGCTCTCCCTCAAAATACATTTGGATAAGCAGCATCTTCTACTTGTTCGGCAGCTGTTTCAGCCCTTAACCAGAATTAAGGCAAGAAGACCCAGGAACAGAGGCCACCACCAACTCCAAAGTGCCACATTCAAAACTGCACTTGGACAAAACTCCCCTCCAGCGAGAGCCCAGGCGCGGAATTAGCAAAGGGATTAAAACCAGGCAGCCAGGGAATCAAATCTGTGATGGGATTAAACCGAGTGGTTAAGGAATAAAATTCTCAAGGAGATTAAAAGTAAGAGGTCAAGGAAGAGAGGAATTAGTGAAGGGATTAAGACTGTTCCCTGGCCATTGCTGGAAAACCTTCTTCACCAAAGCACTTTGGTGCAGTTTAAAATAAGACTGCTACAAAGAAAGCAGGAAACTAGGAAATTGGAGCAGGGGCAGTAATAAATATTAGGGTATCCTAATATACTCTAATATTTACTCTAATATACTCTGCTATTTACTACTGCCCCTGCTCCAATTTCCTCTAATATTTCCTTCTACTGCCACTGTTCCAATTTCATATATATATATAGGAAATACTCTAATATTTACTACTGCCGCTGCTCCAATTTCCTCTAATATTTCCTTCTACTGCCACTGTTCCGATTTCATATATATATATAGGAAATACTCTAATATTTACTACTGCCGCTGCTCCAATTTCCTCTAATATTTCCTACTACTGCCACTGCTCCGATTTCATATATATATATATATATGAAATATATAGAGTATATATATAGATATTAATATACTCTGTATAAGAGTATATTTACTCTGTGATTGCTTCATCTGATCCAGAGGAAGAAGTGGCTCCCACGAAACACCACCAAGGCTGTGCAGAAGGCACCAGCAGACTGATTCTTCTTGCTAGGACTGCAGTAAAAGCATCCCCTGAGCCTTCTGCAACTTATCTGCTTCATTTCCCCATCATCTCGTTTCAATCACAAGGCAACTTTATTTCTTACTCAGACGGGTGGTTCCTTCATCTATCAGGATGCTGAAAACTTGCTTAGAAATCCTCTTTATTACTGGAGAAAAGTTTTTTTTTTTTAAAATAGCTGACATTTTTAGGATATTTAAGCATTAGACATTTGGGCCAACACAGCTTTGAAATGAGGCAGTGCGTTAGTTACTGCAACCTACAGCTCTTCCCATTGCCCTGCTGTGGCTGGAGGCACGAAGACTGTCCCACTAAGACCTGCCCTAGTGGAACCTTCTGCCATGGTGATGAGCACCCTCACATCCATATCGCACCTCAAAACAAGAAGGAAAAAAAAGTTGATCTGGTGCCTTGGCGGGTGATACCTGGTATGGTCCCATCTACCAAAGGTTTCGCTATTGTCCAGTAACTGAGCATCATCACAACCTGACGACACCTCCCATACCTCGTCTTTCAAAGGCCATTTTAAACATAAAATTGTGTTGCAAACTACCATGATGATAGTCCTCCCTCCAATCTTACGATTGGAATATATTTATGAGAAAAATCTTGAAATTACAGGTTAGCTGCTTAGAGGAAAGTAACTCTCCAAGATTCCAGAGTCTCCTGAATCAATTTTTATTCTTCTTCTCTTTTTCGATTTGTTGTCAAGCACATTTACTATTGGCAGGTTGAAAAATGAGTTGGTGGTAGGGAAGTATTTCTCTGCTCAGTTTATTATACGTTGGATAACAAAAATAGTCTTCTTTTCTATTTATAACTTTATTGCCATTGAAAATGTGCAAACATTTGCGGAGAACTAACTGTAATATTTGTACAAAAAAAGTGATGTTTTATGTTTATTGCTGCTGTGCAATCCAATATGCACTGTAATACGTTGCTAAATGAATAACAGCATTCAAATAAGTAAAACTTAATTACATTTCTTACAGGGGAATTATAACATAGAAAATACTAGGAAAGTGGCCTATATTGCTTGACATATCATGGCTCAATTCCTATGGAAAAAATGAACACTTTTAACTCTATTTGAAAACAAGTAGGTTTTGCTGGATTGCAATTATGTTGTGTTTTCTGCAGGGGCACAACCATGGGTTTCCCTCTGCAAGGGCAAATGGCACCTATTCCTAAACGTGCTTATTGCAGGTTTCATGCCTCCACTCTGTGGGGTGTACTCGGATAACAGTTTAATCAAAGGGTTCCTCAGTTCAGCAATCTTAGACTATATTCTAACATACTTTGTGCCAAATCAGCATGTGAAACTTTACTGTGGCTCTTATGGCATCTATTACATGAGGGACTTAGTAAACCCTAACAGTGCGATGCTGTTCAACGCCAGGGAAGTTACCCACTAGCATCAAGTGCCAAAAATATACAGAATTATCCAGCAACTCAGAAAACCAAATACTTTTTCAAAGAGAGAAACCAACTAGCCAGCGCCCAAGCAAATTACAAGTAAACGGGGGCTGCATCCATGCAGAGCAGGGTAAGGTAGCAACAGTCAGATCCAATTAAATTAATGAGGATTTGGGAGTGGTATTGAGTGGCTCTGCTGAATCAAGATGATATTATCAATTTTGCATTCACTCTCAAGGTACTTATCAGTTTCCTCCTAAGCTGTTTTTCTCCCAGCCACGCAGCACCGCTGCCTGCCCCACTTCCCTGCAGGAATTAGCCTGGTGGTTATTGTGTAAAGCAGCATTCTCAGCTCTCAGTCACATTTACCATTTCTTAGGAGATTACCAAATAACAAAGGAAAACATCGGCAAGGCAGGAATTCATCCCCGCTGCACAAATCTGCTAAAAGAGCCCAACAGCGAGCTCGTAATTACTGAGCTTGACTTATATGATACGGTGACAATGAAGCTGTTGATTAAGAAGGTGCTATCAGTAGGCTGAAATTCGGTGCTGCTTTTCAAGAGAGGATAAAATAAAATTTCAGGGACACAAACGACTTCAATTTTGAGGTTTGTGATTTCTCTGAGTAATCTTTCCAGATATCATACTTACAATAAATAACTCTGATCCAACCTAAACTCTTGCAATTGCAGACTGCACTGCTACATGTCAAGCAAGCGTATTTCAAATGCGGCAAGTTTGCACTCATTCTTCTTGAAAGTATACAAAATTTTAGGCTATCTTTAAATAGAGTCCACTGGTGATGATGGGCTGCATATAAATATATAGAACAGCAAAAACAAATACTCCCCTATGATTGAGGGAATGGTAAAAGAGCAGCAATTATAAAAACATTCAGACATACATGAGCACTGAGTTTATATATAAATTCACACCCACCCACATGAGCTCAATACACATACAAAGAGAAACTTTCTCCCTCTTTTTCCATAAAAATATGCCATTTTGGATCCACAAAGTTTTATGACACAATATTTACTGGCAAAGTGAAAAATCCCACATTTCATGATGTGATTTTATTTCAGCACCACCGCATTGTTCTTTTCATATACGTTATTTGTGCTTCAAATGAAATGTGGGATACAGATATCTCCATCTAAGTTAGTCACCTTTATAATGAGACTCTTTTAGGACATAGTTTCAGCTCATTCCGAAGCAGACACCTAAAAGAGGTCACTTGGATTCCATACGGAAACGGCCCATTTCTTTCCACTGAACACAAAAAAAGCCCAAAGGGGGGCTAGCAAAGATGGAAACTATTTATATTATACAAGTCTTATGTTAGGTGAGATGAATTCCAGGCAAAGCAAGCATATTCTGGATTATGCACTAAAAATAACACAAAATGCAATATGCTTTTTAAAGATGAGCGAGAATTGATGTTTATATACCCAGCACCACCAGGAAACTACTTTTCCCTAGGAAAGCAAGGCTGCTAAAATAAGAAAGATCCCACAGGACGATTAAAAACTACAGCCTGAGGTCAAAAAAGAAAATCACATAGCTTTAATTAAAGATATCAGTCTTGTTGCTGAATTATAGATACACTTTGAGCCTCTTAAGGGACAGACTTACTTTATGCCTCTACCTGACCCCATCCTTATATGACATCCATAAGTTAAGCATCTGGACTCTGATTTAGCCTACAAAACACCGCTGGGACAGCACAGAAGCGCTAATAAGATATTTTTTTTCCAGGGTACAGACCAAAATGAAGGTCAAGTTTCGTGCTGAGAGCAGAAATGATGATGTGCAACTATTACCTTAATGCATCAGAAACACTGCCCTTCTCTGGAGCTGCTCGGCTGATAAGGCATTAAGTAAAAGTTTCTCATTAAGGGCACCTTAGAAACTGCACTGCGTCCTTTGCCATAAGGTTTAATCAGATCCGTAAATCCCCAGGAAAACAACCCCGTTGAATAAAATCCCACAGTGTTTTTGCAACGTTGGCTCTAAAGTCAAAGAAGGAGAAGCGAGGAAAAAAAAGTAAGAAAATGAAGGTTCAAAACCATTTTATTCTGGTAATTCTACAAGAACCTACTGACCACAGGTGCCTTGAGATTTCTTCCCTCCACGCTGCAAAAGGAGGACCCACTATGATCCTCTCCCCCATGAATTCTGTCTAAGGGAAAAATAGAATCTGCAAATTTTATCTCAGATGATCTCGCTTCTTCCCTTTTGCTCCTATCACCTTCCATCACGGTGGGGAAATCTGTGGAATCCCCAACGAAATCAGAGGCAGGAGGAAGCGAACAAAATCCTTCTCCTTGGAGAATTTAGCACTTTCTATATTTTTTCATCCTCAGAGATTTGTCGAGGTGGGACACCTCACGCTGATATAGCCCACCGCTGCACTAAGCGCATTGCTAATGGCCAGCTCTATACGCACTCATTATAGAAAGGTGGGAGCCACTTTATTTTTTAGGTGGGAAAAGCACGCATCAAACTTTCCAGTGGAAAAATGGGCAAGATCAATGCACAAACACGACTCCCATAAAATGGGCCCAAAGTGCTTTCTGAATATATTTTTAACATCTCCAGCATTCTGTACTTAAAGACTTTGACAACATAATTTTGCAAAAAAAAAAAAAAAAGTGTATTTATCCCACATAAAGAGAACTAACTTCCCAGAGGAAAGAAAACACTTATGCCTCTTGCCATGATAAGTGTTTCAGAAGACAGCAAGACAATCTCTCTTCCAGTGAAACACAGAGAACATAACTTTTCGCCAGCCCTTATCCCTGCCCATTTATACACTCAGGGTTGGAGAAGAGACAGCAAAATTCCTGAGTGCGCTTAATTTCGACCTTTACTAATTTCAGCATGATCCACACTTATAAACATTTTCATTCACCATCCCATACAACACTTAGCTACATACTTAGCCTAATTAGATTATGGAAATGGTTTTCAATCAGGAAGGTTTAATTAGCAGCAATTATTCCACATGCTATTTCCACTATGCTTATGGGATGGTACGGGTAATTTCATAATGAAACCAAAAAGAAAAAGATATTTCTTACCATTTTGTATGCTATTGCTATATGCAAAACACGCTTCACTTTTGGGAGAGACAAGTAGAGGCTGCTAAAAGGCACAAATAGTAATGCTGGGTTGGGAAATGTTTATGTTCACATCTCAACATCACAAGAACATCCTGATTTGACCCAGGTGGCCCCTCATAAAAAATAAATTTAAAGTAAAATAAAATTAAACAGAAGTAAATAATAAATTGGAGGGGGGTGAAGTTTTCTCCTGTTTCAATGAGAAAATGCAACATAGCTTAGAAGATACCATGTTCCATCTTATCCCAAAAAGTGAGTTCAGCATCAGCAGGACACATTTACATATTCAAGCCTATAGATTCTGTAGGTCTTATCTCCTGGTCAAAACAACGGGGATAAAATTCTGTTTGCCCTGAAATAAAATATCAGGATTTTATTCTTGAAGAGCATAGATGTCCTTATCTAGTTATTGCTGCACATAACTACCTAGCCATATGCTACGTCAACAGAGCAGTGCCGCTTCGGAGATCTTTTGGGGACAGATTAGGGAAAAAATTGAATTTTCATCTTCAGAGAAATGGTTTAAAGAAAAAAAAACAGTATATCAGGATAGAATCTCTGCAAATAACAATACGATAATTGTCAAAACACCTTTATCCTATATATCAGACTTCCAGATGAAGAAAGTCATGTATTATAAAACTGACTGTAAAATTTTATTTGGGGCCACATAAATGTATATGCTGTGTTTTTTTACAAAAATAGGATGCT
Organism: Crypturellus tataupa; assembly: GCA_034781795.1. NCBI lineage: Eukaryota > Metazoa > Chordata > Aves > Tinamiformes > Tinamidae > Crypturellus > Crypturellus tataupa. The sequence continues at coordinate 5,502,420 of JAWLRI010000086.1, forward strand.
TATCTTGGAGGGGAAAAAAAAAAGGTATTAAAATATAATTTGCTGAGTGAACAGTGCATTTCACAGTCAAGACGGGGCTTCACCTCCCACTCTAAACTTCCTTCCTTTTGTCAGATTAATTTATTTTGGCCTGATATTTATCAACCTCAAAGTGAATGTTTTTAAAAAATTTAAGGAAATTGAGTTCGGCTGTTTTTCAATTTTTGTAGTTGTGCTTGAAAAACAAATTACATTCCTGGAAATATATGCAAGAATAACAGCAGTCAGAAGCAGAAGTATCAAATTCAATAAAATTATTGATGACACTGTGATGAAACTTTTATAAAGACTGTGAAAATATCTTTCCAGTGTTGTAAGAATTCAAAAAAAAAAAGGATCAATTTTCTCACCCACAGTAAATCTGTATTTATTATGCTTTTTTTTTTCCCTCAGGCTACCACAAAATTTTTTGAACAGAAGCAGGTTGAAAAACAACCAAGAAAGCAAAGTAAACTGCTGCAGAAAGCTTGGCTCAAAGACAGTTCTTAAAATTTCAGTTAAAAAAGCGAACAGCTATACCAGTTATCTTGTTTTTTAAGGGAAAAAATAGTAGATTAACCTTATATATAGATATATATTTCACATATAATATTATATATATCTATATATAAGGTTAATCTACTATTAAGACTTAGCATTCAAAAATCTGGTACTCAAAAGTTCAGTGAATTCAGAGCAAAATTTATGTGGTTAATCTTAACCCTACCTGTTAGCAGCTTCTGGCTTCTTCATTTCAGCCATATATGTCTTGCCATTCTACTGAATATTTACCCCAGTTTTTAATAAGATATTGCAATAATTAAAAAGATTTAAGATATATTGGGCTATTATACTTAATGCCTACATAATTTCAATATATTTTTACCAAAAACATAACGTGGATACTGATTTCAGGACAAATCTGTACTGTCTGGGCTATGTTCACCCTGGAAATCTGATCCATCTAATTTCTTCCCACATACTCTGCAGCTTGGACCCACCTGAACCCCTGTGTATCACAAAATGCCCAGACTGAAGGATACTGGAGTGGCCAGCACAGCTGATGAAATTCTGCATTTACCTCTGGCCTCATCTCTATTTTAAAATGTAGATTGGTAAAACCCAGACGTCTACTCTAAACCTACGCGTTGCTCCCTCAATCTGACCTGAGATCTGAACAGTTCTCAGTTATGTGCCCTGGAGTCAACAGGCATCATTTTGAAGAGGAAAAAAGAATCACAAAATTCACTGAAGGCCAAATTTCACCATTGCTCACAAACATCAAAGCTAGAAATGAAACTAAAGGCCTTGTAAACCCAACTGAGAGCCCTAATTTTGCGATGCCTCTACCCAAAACCTCTTGTTCCTTGTTTTAATTGGTACTACCAATTAAAAGAGACTTCAACAGGTCTCTTCCCACGTATGGATGAAAATGCCATCAGTTAGCAGCTTCCACGCGCTCCTATTACGCCAGTACATGAAGATGTTTTGTTCCTGGAGTTATAACCTGAAAGACGATAAACTATGCAAAGGTCTGATTCATGCTGACATTCTTGCTGTAGCAACACAGAAACCATTTAAAATGTCACACCGCTGCAGACGCCTGTGTCATATTGGCAAAACCAAGTGCCTTCACCCACAACATGCGTTTGGGGCTGGAAGTATTTGCGTAGTAGGGAAAGGAAGGAAGGAAGGAAGGAATTTCTGACATGGAGGGAAAGAACACAGAACTCTGCTGTTCCTTTTGCATTTATAATCACAAAGTGATGTATTTATGCAAACATCCTCTTTGTCACTTTTCAGCTGGCTGAAAATGGATCACGAGGTGAGGATGCCTCACGTCCCCACGGTCCATTGCTTCCTACCAGCCTCCAGATGGAGCGGGGCTGCTCATTCACTCTAATGAAGAGCAGCGCTGTAGATGCCCAGCTCCTCGCCAGTCTGTTTGTGCATCACTGAGGGCCCGTAAGAACAGCAACAATCTGACTAATTAGTCTAGAACAAATCTGCTCCACTCCGTTACCCATCCCTTCTAATCTGTGTTTGTGGGTTGTTCACTACTGCGGCAGCCTCCCTTACGTTCTTTCCAACGCCTCCAGTCACCCCATACAATATTGCAAACATTTACAAGTCTTTAATGGCTGTAAGCTTGTGTCTATTTAAATAGAAATACATCAGTGTTTAAAGCTTATGAATAATTTTCTAGCTATCTCGTCTCTAATGCAGGAGAGCTGGAATCCCTCTCCTATACTAGTTATAGCGTTTTTTAATTGGGAGGAAGTCTAGCAAAGCACTTCCACTACAAAGCTTTAAAAATATAAAATAAATACCCTTTTTTTCCCCTACTCAAAAATAACCAAGGCAGACTGTGGGATTTCCTAAGTCACCTGAGCAAGTTACCAAGAGAGGAGGAGAAGTGCCTTTCCTCGGATATATTCAAAAGCCATCTGGACACTCTCTGAGGCAACACACTCTATGCGACCCTGCTAGAGCAGAGGGGTTGGACTAGATAAGTCCAAAGGTCCCTTCCAACCCCAGCCATTCTGTGATTCTGTGTTCAGCTTCCTAAACGCAGCTCAAAGCCCTGTTAACTTAGCACAGATAACGTGCACCCATTATGAGTCTTGAAAAAGACTATGGAAACTTTACCAAAGAAAAATGATTATTTTGAAATCAAGACTAAAGCTTTCAATAAACCTAATTCTGCTGTGAAAAGTCTTTTCTAACAAAAATGCAGCCACCGAACTCCCAGAAGAGAGAGCAGAGCAGCCTCAACACAAGTGCAGCCTGGGGCACCCGCCTGCTCCACCGTACGGGACAGAAGGGAGAACAAGCCGCAAAGCAGCATCAACCGCATGAACCACATCAAGACGCCACAAAGCCCTGTCCAAGTAATCCTTGTTTCACCTCTCACCAGGACCAGTGTTTACCCCCTCCTAGAGGCAGATGTGATCGCCAGCTTTGGGGCTCAGCACAGCATCACGTGCACACAAACACAGGAGAACTGTCTCACCCATCACTAAACGGACCCGATTGCCAAAACGACACAGCGCTCGGGGCAAGGCGAAGCTTGGCCAAGGGACCTCCAGGGGTCCTGACCAGGCAGCAGGTGCTGCAGGCGTCTCACCAGGTTTGTGTTCTGCTCCTTCCTCTCCCCTATTCTCATCCCTTCTTCAGACAAGGAAGGTTGATTACATGTTCTTTCTTGCACGACCTCTCTTCATTCACATTTGATCATTTAAGACTTACAAGCTCCAGCAATTCCAATATTTTCAGAATTGGACTGGTGCTAACAGCTTGTCCTATGCTTCTTTCTTACCTTTCATTTTTTTTTCTCCTCTCTTGTAAGTGTTAGTGCAGAAAGACCAAGTTTGATTAACTAGAAAGCTACATTTCCTTTAGGTAAGGCAGACAATCAATTTGAGCAGGAAATGTGAACATTAATGAGCCACAGTAATAATAACTTCATGCTTCTACACTTCCTATACAGAAAAAAATAAGAGTAGGAGCATCTATCTGATTTCATAAAATGTTAAGCGGAAATGAAGCGAGTCCTTTCACTGTATACAGCAATGACAGTGTTCCCATGTCTTTTCCAAACAGATGATCATTCTACTATGTCATGTAAAAAATAATTCCCGTACATGGGATCTCACCGAAAAGGATGCCAGGAGTTTACAATATGCTACACGAATTGGAGGCATGAGCCCTCCCCTAAGGGGTCTTAGGCTCCTAATTCTCTCTCAACTCTATTTGGAACTTCCATCCACAAACCTTAAACATCACAAACACTCTCTTCATTATGGCTTGTGTCCAGAAAAACACTTAAAGATAAGCTCTCATTAGGCAATAACGAGGTCAGTGGGACTATTTTGGTGCTTAGAAGAGCATGTTTTGGGTTCCACTTGAGGAGAACCCTGAGGGACCGGATTATGAGCACTTACAAAATAAGTGAGGTTCATCCCACCCAGCTCTGGCCAGCCACTACCTAGTTTAGTTCCATGCCGTTATCTGGGTCTATTCTACAGCCATGAGAGACCAGACTCCAAAACTGCAATATCCCTTCCTAAGCAGTCACTGTTCATCTCACATGATGACTGAGGAGGCTTTTAGGCTCCTCAACCTTGCCAAGGCACCGTGGGAATTGAAATCTTCCCCCAGCCACTATTAATACTGCACATGCACCCAAACATGCATTCGGCAGGGACACTGAAACACAGCTGCTACTGCATGCGTTGAAACTTTAGGAAACAAGCAATTTAAGGATCTTTCCAAATAAGGGCTGAAAAAATCTGTTTGGCAGTTAATTACAAAGATGATCATTATAATCAGTCTTCCTTCTAAAGAGTTTGCAATCTGAAAATTGATGAGAAAATAAGATGAGAAATGAGGCACAAACATTAGGATAAGAGAGAGCATGGCAGGGATTAAACACTTTGTCAGTTCTAAACCTGTTAAATTATATTTTGGGGGATGAATGTGATAAATCAAATCAGTCTGAAAATAGTCTTTTCTTTTTTTACTTTTTAACTTCAAAACTGAACACCCTCCACTGAGAAAAAAAAAATGATACGAACTGAACAAGATGCCTTTTCTACACAGCTGGGCTTTTTCCTATAGAGGCATTTAGCCTCCAAACCTTCTCTCATTGCCATATCACCATGCAGAAATCAACGGTAGATATTTGCAACTCCTTTTCCATCAAGACCTCAAGAGATGGTCTTGCCACGTGCAGGCAGGAGCAGGACAGTTACAAAGCCTGACAGATACTCCTCAATGAAAGCAAATCTATAAAATCTGGTGGGGGCATTGCCTGGCAAAAAAAAAATCCTCCCACAGGTAAAAAATTTGCCCAGTTTCCAGCATTAGTCTTTCATTTCCTGCTAACTAACCTGGCTGTCTTTCAGCAAATTTACACTGATCTTCTCTATCTCCAGTGGGTCTCCAGCTTTCATAAAATCTTACAGCAAAAAGGATGCCTCAGCAGCTCTATTCCCAGCAGAATAACTGCCTTCAGCTTGCCTACGACTGCTCCTGACACTTCCCCGAGTGAGAGTTACTATTTTTGCCTCGCTGTGTATTCAGTTTGTAGCTCTCCATCACTCTCACTCCCCGCTTGTCTTCTAAGATCCTTTCCCGTCACACAGCAGCAGAGCCCGTTATTCCCAATACTGCTCTTAAGCGTCCGATTTCCCCGTCTCGCACACAGTGCAGCGCACTTGCCTTTATTGACATTCGCCCTGCTGCTTTCAGGCTGCCTTTGCGATTTCTCCAGATCGTTACAAATTCTGATCCCATCACCTAAACCGCTGGCAACGCTTCCCGTAAACCTACCTGGGCGCTGTCACTCAGCTCTGCTAATCAAAGTGCAGAGCAGAAGCACACGCAGGGCAAAGATTCCTGCTGCAATTCATTCCTCATGGGTTTGACAGCGAAGCCCTTAATTACTTTTGGAGACAGATTTTTCCACGAGTTACGAATTCACTGTGTTACCCTTGTGTCTAGATCATCCTTCAATCATTTGCAAAGTTATGAATTCACTGTGTTGTGGTTGTGTCTAGATCATCCTTCATTCGCTTTCTGTGAGACCCTCTTGTAAAAAACAGCGTCAGAAGCCTTTTAAAATGTTCAGATTCACCGTAATTCTTATTCACTACGCAGTTATCTCATCCAAGAAAGAAATAGGATTAATTTGCCATGAACTGTTCTTGACAAATCCATGCTGGATGCTGGCCAGCAGAAGAAAAATAGTTTTAATCATTCATGACCAAAATATTCCTACCGAAGCACAGTTGGACTTTTTGACTCAGCATTGGCTGGGATGCAACAGAGGTACCCAGGGGAGAGGGGCCATTTGGTTGCTTTCCAGCTTATTAGGGAGCTAATAACCTCCAAGCTGAAGCAAAAGGGTAAATCCATGCACCCAGGGATCTGTGCTATACCCCCATGCATGAATTTCTACCAGGAGGAAATACTTCTGGATTGCAACAAGGTTTTTGCAGAGGGAGCTGCTGGAAGGTTGAATGCAGCAGACAGACTCAACTTTTGATGCTCTTGGTATTTTCAACAGCAACAGGAGGCTGCAGGACAGCAGACCCAACCAAATGAGGCAATTTGAAACCATTCATGAAACCATTCATTCACCTGTCATCTTTTATCCAATATCTGCTCTCTCTTAGTAGTGCTAAACACATTACATTATCACAAGCAGCTGTGCCATGAAACCTGCTAGAGATGTGGGCTTTTTCTCAGCAAAACTCAGATATTTCAGCCTGCCAGGACATGCAAAGTGTTGAACTTCTGGAGTTCAACCTGACAACATTTGCGCAAGGAAACCTCTTGATAGATATGAAAGATTAATATTAAAAGCATGATTTTTGAGTCTTTTTTTTTTTTCCCCTGCAATGGGACACTTCTTAAAACAACTACTCCCCCACTCTTAACAACCTCCTGTCCCTTCTGCTTGCTAAATCAGCACTCCTGACCGCGAGAAAAGTGAGGTGAGTACTGAGGAGGTTTAACTGAAAATAGCCCTTTTACCCAGTGAAAAGCAGTGTGCACTAAAGGCCTCTGTTGAAACCAGAAGGCATCAGTGTGGATAAATGGCCCAAAACCTCCCGACGAAGCGTTTCCAGCAGCGTTCCCGTTTGAACCCTACTCCGCTCACTGCCTCCGAGATGGGGAGAAAGGAGCCCTGCAGATTTCAAAGGATCTCTGTACAGACCCAGCCCGATGCAGCTCATGAATGTGTTCAGTTTTCCGAAACTTCAGGAAAAAAAGAAAAACGTGACCAGTCTCTCCAGCCCCTTTTATCCAAGAGATATAATGCACTGGTGGTTATCTTTTACCTAAGATTTGTTTATCCCTCCAGCATAAAACACGGGAAAGCTGTGGTGCATTACGACTGAGTTGGATATGTTTGCAAATCTGGTTGGATTAATTAAAACTTTCTGCTTCCTGAAAAATACAGAAGTTATGAGTAATCTGGGGGAAACCTGATAACCCTCATGTGTGGTTAACTCCCTCACCCAGCAACCTCATACTTGCACTGTGTGAGCGAGCGAAAGCATCATGTAAATGTGGATTTTTCCACATTTAAGTATCATTTATTTAATAGCAATTTGCAGCTGTTTTAAATAACATCACTAAATCGCCCTGAAGAGCATTTCTTGGGGCTCACCTCTCCCACTCACAGCCCCTCCTCTCTTGGTACCATAAACTCATTTAAACGAATTAAGCCAAAGATAATAAAAGTAAAGCTAAGATAAACATGCGCTTGCTGTAACCTTGCAAGAATTCTGATAAAGCTTCCCCAAAGAGGCTGCTTTGCAGTTTCAGAGCTGTTGGTCGGAGACATGTTTTTGCTATAAACCAGGTGCCTGGATATCTTAAAAACTACTGGCGTGTCAGAGTAAAAGCTAAGCAAGGAGCATATCCCCCCGCAGAGCTTCTGCCAATGAACCTCCTTGTATCCACCCCAATGGCTCTCACAGACTCAGGTTTCACAAGGAAGCTTTGCACGATGCTGCGTCTTCTGCTTCAGCCCTCCTGACCCCTACGAGTAGCTGCTGTTTCCTGCTGCAGGCGACCGATGCTCCTCTCCTCCAAGCCTTTCCATGCAGCTGCTTGGAGGACACGGAGATCGCCAGTTCAGAAGGCTGCGCTGAACATATTACTATGCCTGGAAACGCTTTAACTGCGGCTGCTGAGAGAAACGACCGCAATTGCTTATAATTAAAAGAGATCGCAGAAGGAAAAAATAAATAAATAAATAAACAAATGAGCTGGCATGCTGTTTCACTGCTGCTCAAAAGGGAAAATTTCCACTGTAATGCAATTTCATTTCATTTGCTGCGCCATTTCATTCTGCAAGTGCTGGAGCATAAATATGGGTAAAATAGTTTGAGGCTCTTTCGACCTGGTTGTTAAGGAACTTACTACCTTTTCCCTTCTGAAATACCATCAGGGTAATTATTTATCCCCCTTTTCCCCTATTTTGCCACTGACTCAAGGGCTCCAAAAGCCTTAGCCCTGCTCTCCCAGATGACTTGCAACCTTCACAGTGTCATCCCTTTGGGAGGTACCACTCTGGATCGAGGCGATCCACATCTCTCCCACACTCCACAAGGAAAGAAAAATGTCCTTATACAGGACTGACTCTTGTAGGACACCCTTAAGGTAGTGTTAGAAATGAATCAGAGCTAAACACTTAATTCCCACAGATGTCCAGCCTTCTCATACCACTATTAGTTGCTATGCAAAATATTAGCCGGTATTCCTGCTAGCAGTTTTTGCTAGAAGGTGATACATTCCACATACACTTCCCTATGGATCAAAAATCAAATCCTGTGGACCCTTGGGATGGTTTGTCTGGAAGCCTGCCAGCCAAGCGCTTTCCTACAATTATCCACTGCTGTGTCAGTGCGTGGGTTTAGCCACCGCTTAACAAATTTACCAGATTAACCTCCGTGATTCATGCAAACAGCACTCAAGTGGCTAACTGCAGTCTATTGGCAGGGAGCTGAGTAATGTTACTCGAACAATAAAAGAACACACTTGAATAATGAATTAGGTCTTGGCAGGTCAACGACAAGACAACTGACAATCAACTGTAGTTCCTGTCACAACTAAGTAACAGGCGAGATGAGAAAAAGCAAGCGAGGCTGCCTTGAGCAAAGGTCTTTCAGCCCCGTTGCTCAATATGGAAGGATTTACAATATAAAACGTGTCAGATGCAAACGTCTCGCCCATTCCCAACAGCAATGAGCATGTTCTGTTCTCTCCGTTTAGGAAAATTAAGAGAGCAGAGCAAGGTATCGAGAGGAACCCACCCACACTGCTCTTCTTCAGCTCTCCCACGAACAACAGCGACGCCAGGTCAAGGTTACAGAAATCAAATCTGTTCTCCTTTCCAACCTGCAAATCGCCATCCTGGGTATTTTTAAGATAGAAGCAAGAAGTCAGCATTTCAAGCTGTGAAATTAGCAACACGGTTTTGGAAAGAGTCCTCTAGAAATTGTTCCTGTAGCTGGCAGAAATGGTTTTCAAGAGAAAGTATCCTGTGCAATCACAATAACTAATTCTTCTGTTTATAAAAACACAATAACACCACCAACAAAAAAACTTAGCTTGAACTAACAAACCTGTCCTTGTTGTAATTTAAAACCAATCACTGAAAAATAATAACTATATTATCCCCCAATAATAACAACTCTCCCAAAACCATTCATCTATAAATCTGAAAGTAAACAGAAGCCAAAGCAAGCCATGTAGATACGAGATATAATATCCTCCTAGAGCAAGAAGAACAAATTACCATTTCTAAACTCTTCTGGGTTCTCCCAAATGCTGAGAAGACTGTTCAGGACTTTCAGATCTGGTAAAACAGTGAAGGATTCAGTGTCCATTGCCATCTTTGCCTTCAACCTCCTGTTGTAGCCTTCCCTTGCAGAGAGAATCACGGCCGCATTTCAATCCCTGCAGAACCAAATACTCTGAATTTTAATTGCTGCTTGGCCAAAATATGTGGTGGTTTGGGTCCACTCAGACAGACAAATATATCTGTGTAAATGCTATATCTGTGTGGCTAAACCCATTCTGCTATCCATGCCAGGTCTTTCAGACCTATTTGACCGCAATATTGAACATGGACGGGGCCAATCTCACAGCTCCGTGTCACACCAGGAGCGTGCAGAGGGATAATGTAGGACCTTCCAAGCTGGAAATCTGGCTACTCTTCTCCCATTGGAAGTGTGGGAAAGTACAATGAATAAAGCACTACTCTGATTCACGCTTGTTCATTCTGAAAAATGCACCTCTCCTGAATCCTGCATGCTGTTTTTCCCCTGCCATTGCACTTCCTTCCCCAGGCCCCTGCTCCCTTTCAAGCCTCTCTCCTCACTGAAGTCCTTGCTGTGGAGCTGCAGGACAGTAACAGTCTATAAAACAAAATTTATTTCTGAAATTTTAAGCATGTTCTGATATCTCTGGCTTCTTTAATGCCTTATTTTTTTGTGAAAGGCATTGAAACCAGTTGGTCTTACTTCTGCTGTGCTGCAGGAACCGTAAAACCTGCCTGTGACCTGAGTTAGAGCAGCACGTAGCAGAGGGGACTGAATTTCTCACCCAAGAGCATGAGCTGACAGCAGATAACGGCAGTTTACAAGAAAGGTCCTTCCTGAAGGCTAAACTGGTTTATGGTCATGGTCATGGTCCATTCAAAGGATCTGACAGACCTACCTATTTATTCTACCCTATGCAGCAGGAGGGAGGAAATGACCAATATCAATGCAAAATGTGCTACAATAAATCAAAATGTCAGTGCACACTCAGCAGGAAATAGAGAGCAGGTATTTAAACAGCGATCCTTGGAAAAAGCCTCCTCCTTCGACACAGGATGCTTTCTGTTCATTATCTTTCAAAAGCATCAAAAAGCAACAAATGGAAATATACCTGAAAAGCGCTGGACACCAAGAAAGAGTGAGTGGCATGAAAAGAAATCCAAAGGACGCTCCACAGAATGAGGTAAAGTTACCGAAAGCCCTGAGTGAACGTCCGAGTGACAAAATGCCAATCAAACTGAAAGGCGCATACACTCATCCTGGCTTTTTTCCCCCGTTCCCGCATCGAGCAATGGTTTATCAGCAGCTACAGAATCTTAATTTGGCTATTTTTAACACATATACCATTTTGCAAGGCTGCAATCCACCCGAAGGATTTGTGAATCTCTCCAAACACTCCTCCCAGGTCCAGATAACTTTGTCAGCACGAATAGAAAACTTCTGGCTCCAGAACAAGCTGATGCAAACTGACAACCCAGCAAAGAATTTCTTTCATATCTGAAGTTTGCATGAGTAGGCAGCTGGGATTGTGATGAATGACTATCTCTGGTTCCAGCGCTCAGCTTAAGACATTTCTTTGGCAGAGCCTGTTAGAAAAAAATACTGCCAATATCAACTGCTGGTATTAGCAAGCTGCTTCAGGAAAGCTACCAAAGGTGCTTCACGTCTCTCTGCTTACAAAAAGATTTAGTTCAGGGACAAATATTCATCACTCATTGAACTGCAAGTGAATTTTGCTACATTTTATCTCAAAGTATTGTTACAAACAGAAAAACTTTTTTTTTTTTTTTTTAAAGGCTAAAATGAATAGTTTTCAATTCCTAGTCGCTCTTTTTCTTGAGGCCAAGTGCTTATTCGCAGCTCACTGACCACCTGGATTGCCTGGGAAGGTGTTTTACCTAAGCTGGTAGTTGTGCTTTCCTGCCTCTTTTTGGTGGTCGTGCTGCCCCATTCCCAGCAGTCGGCACTTCCAAGCATGTTTGTCCAATCCTACAGGACCAGTCGCTCTGCAGAAATATTGCAAGTGTAGGACCCAAGCCTGATGTCTCTTTGCAAGTGGGCACAGTTTCTAATCATCATTCAATTCAGGCAAAAACGTCAGATTTCAGGAGCAGTCACAGTACTGACACCCATGAAATCAAAATCCTCAAATATTCATTGTTATGTGTGCAAAAGATTCAACCATTTAATCACATCTGCACACTTTTATACACGTAAACAAACCAAAATAAATCTGCTGTCTGCACCTTTTGCCACGGCCCAAATGCTTTTCATCCTACGCACATGAGTTGGCACATTGATTTTGGTGACATTATTTATATGGCAAAAACAACCTGGACTTAGTCCTCAACTATCCATTTGCCCTGCCTCTTGAATTTTAAATTTTACCGCTACCGGACTTTGCCCACACATCTATAAACGTCCTCCTGATTTTCCAATTACTAAGCCCATGGGCACTGCTTATGAACTGAACACGTGCAGGGATTAACAGTTCTGCAGGTAACACATGAGACAACATCAGAACCAGCCAGCAGCAAACGTACAGGTCGTTGTCAATGCCAAGTTTATCCCTCATCTCCAGCATGAGCCTCAGGGATGAAAACAAAAGGGCAATCTAGCTACAGCAAATGCAAACCAGATTCCTAGCTCCATTCTTTTTTCATTTACTGATGCAATGTATCCGTTTTATTGTTACTATTATTATTATTATCATCCACACTTTTATAATTGCCCTCTCCCCACATCCTTTACCACTGTTGATTAGCACCTTCTGCAGGACCTTCCTCTGCAAGGCAATAAAAGTCCCTAGAACGCCCATGAGAAGTAAATATCACAGTATTTAAAATGTTCTAGCTTGCTTTATTCTCCAAATCCCAAGACTTCTGCAAATACCACAGAGCAGTTTCAATAAATTGCTAATAAGGACCTCTACGTTCTCTGTGTCTGGCCACAATAGCTCATTAATACTGCAGCTTGGGGATTTGTTTTTTTCTGGAATTAGGAATGTTTTGAAGTACATCAACACATCAAGTAAAGATGCTGTTCAGCACAAAAATTGCACCATGCTATAAGCAGAGTCCGAAAACTGAAACTTTTTTTTAAAGCAGTTTAAAATTTCCAAACAAATAGCTTTAATCTTCTACAGAGCTAGTGAGACTTTAGCAAAAAAACTCACTTTTTATAGTTCAGTATTTCTCCGAGATGAGCTCAAAGTGTCAGCTGAGATAATTATCAGGGAGATTATGCGGATCTTATTTTCAAAACATTTTGTTTGCTCTCTTGTTACCTAATTGCTTACTGTTTGCATGGAGCTTAGAAAATAGAAAGCATTATTTATTTAACAGAAAAATGACTTTCCCAAATGATATTCACATTTTTGGCACTCTTCTATATTTTGAAGATTTGGGTTAACCTACACAATGTATGAAATAAGAAATATACCTTTCGACTATTGTTTTGGGACTATTCTAGAGGAGCAGCAAAAAATCATGAAACAGAGAAGAGGCGGAGTAAGGAAAGTCTTGCAGTGAGCTCCTTCCCTGGGGCAAAGGTTACTGGGTTCAGGAGATACAAGTAGAACCTACTCTAAGTCAAGCCAGTAACATATCAACTGCACAACTACCTTATGGAAACACTACTTGTTTTGCAAAGTGGGTAAAAACACATCAAGAAGCAGTGCAAGCTTCTTCAAGTTCACAGGCAAAAACTGATCCAAGTTGCATGAAGCTAAGCATACCTCAACTTCTAACCAAATCGTAGTCAAGATCTTTCAAAACTGCCTTGAAAAGTAGAGGAGATGGCCTAACGTCAACATATAATTGTGATTAGACACACTTCAGTACCTTAGTTACCACCACAAACAATTTACAAGCCACAGCACTACAGAAATTCAATTCATGTTTTCACTTATGATCTCCAGGTCTTTCTGTAAGTTCTTGCAGCTCCTTCCACTTAGCTAGCCCATCCAGAACGATCGCATCAAGGGGTGCACCCAATGCACAGGTTACACAACTCTCTCTGGCGTAAACACCGCAAAATCAAATTCTACTTACAGCCAACCATCATCATGGCCACCGAAAAAATCTTCTCCCCATCCGTGGTTGGTGCTATGTTTCCAAATCCTATCGTCGTAAGGCTTGTCATGGTAAAGTAGAGCGAGGATATGTACAAGGAGTCTTTGCTGGGTCCTCCCTCCCACTGCCCCGAGCCAGTGGTGTTGTACCGATATGGTGTCCCGATACTCAGTGCCAGCTGGTAGAGCCAGCTGTCGGTTTTGATGGTGTTGGTGACCTCGTCGATGACTTCGTAGTCCCCAATGCTGTACCAGATGCAGGCCAGCCAGTGGGCCACCAGCCCGAACACGCACACCAGCAGAACCAGCACGGCAGCACCGTATTCCAGGTAATGGTCCAGCTTGCGGGCGACTCGTCCCAGGCGGAGCAGACGCACCACTTTTAAGGAACTGAAGAGGCTACTGATCCCCTGGAAAAGAATAAAAGCTGTTACCTCCTCTGAAATACCCTGATGGTTAACATTGAATATGACACAGTGATTCCTGGGTCTGCTCCAAATATTCTCATATTTTTTTTTTTTAATGTCCCAAAGATAGAAGACAAGACCCAACTCTCCTGTAGCTTTGCCATCATTAGGTTAATTCAAGTTTGGCACTTTTTAGGTGCAAAAATTGCTTGGTTCAAATTCAGTTTTACAAAGGTAACAAAAGCATCCTATGAAATCCGAAGTGAGACATGTCCTATGCTTATTACTAAAAGGAGGGGATCGGCACTTGGCCAGCTGGAAGCTAGTGTGAGATTTGGATTGGACCTCAGTGAAAGTGGCACAGGAGCAGTCACAAAGGTACCTACATGGTCCAGATGGAGTCTCCTTGAAGCTTCCCAGAGCAGTAACATATTAAATCTATGCCGAGAATTGCCATTTTAACCAAATCTAGTTCACTTGGCTCAGCATAGAATCATAGAATCACAGAGTGCCTAAGGTTGGAAGGGACCTCTAGAGGTCATCTAGTCCAACCCCCCTGCACACGCAGGGCCACCTAGAGCACATG
>JAWLRI010000086.1:5516943-5544291 GCA_034781795.1 Crypturellus tataupa
CAGGGCAGCATCCAAACGGGTCTTGAAGATCTCCAGGGAAGGAGACTCCACAACCTCTCTGGGCAGCCCGTTCCAGAGAGGCATCCTGTATCATTACCAGATGCTCACGTCAGGAAGTAACTGTAATGGGTAATTAATTACAGAAAAATCCATCTATCGCTTCTCTCATCCATCAAAGAGTAGCTGGATAACTCTGCTAGTCCAAGAGGCATCATTTCACACTATTCCTAGCTACATCTAATACAAATCCACTAGTTAGATGCAAAATATGCTATCGATAAAGACACCTCATTGCCAGAACATGTGAAAAACAAATGAGGGCAAATTATCATTTTGAGTGATTGCCATCGTGACCACAAGGCATCAGCAAGAAAGGCACGCACCTTTGCACATAGCGTTAAATATTGCTGTTAATTTCCTACCGCAATTACTGTTCTTTTTTTAACATTAAGATAAATTAAAGACAAATAAATGGAAGTATAAATATTTAGGGAATAAAAGCACAAGAGAACACCAAAAACTTAATGCAAACATCTGAGAGGGAATGGGAAATATGTATGACCCCCTCAACACACAAATGATTTGCAGTGGATTTTAATAGAGCTTATAGATGCAGAAAGAAGAAAAATATGTCCCTGATCTATTGCAGTCCCATGATATACCTAACTTGTACATTAAATTAATTAGTGACTCAAAATAGAAGCTTCGCAAAGGAAGGTTTCTAATATAAAACATTCAGGAGCTGAAGACATTTAATTTAAAGTAGAAATTAAGACATAGAAAGCAATGAGGCAAACATTCCTAGTTGCTGTGCCAAGATTAAATTGCCCTTTTCTATGCATCATTATCAAATCAGTCTAGTCAAAACACTGGCTAATTATATTATCAAACAGTAAAAGATTGGAGTTTCTGGAGTTTTCCGTACAAGAAAAAAAACACTAATCTCTTTTGCACCTCTGTTTCTTTTCACAACTAATGTTTGAAGGGTAACATGCACCTGATATTTCTCAATGTAATCTTTTTGACAAAGTTCTTGTACGCTTTCCAAATCCTGTTGGAATTTGCCTCAGATCCCTAAATCCTCCATAAATTGAAGTTCTATATTTGCATTCTGGCTCTCTTGATGACTAACACCAAGGAGGCAAGCGGAATTTTCCCATTTTGATTTCTGTATTTTGCATTTGCAGGAGGCGCAGCTTTCGCTGAGCGTTTGCATTTCCAGCAAAACAGCTGCCGACTCATTTGCTCTGGGATAAACAGCTGCTGAGGCCCCACACAGGGCCAACTTCTCCAAAAATCAAGTCGGTTTTTACTGTGCTTGTTGTACAGGGGGCTGGGACTATCAGACACTGGTCTCAGTGTCAAACAGCACAGTGACATGCATAAGAAAGAAAACTACAGAGTTTTCTGTAGTGTATTTTGTTAATCTGCATTATATCTGTGTTTCTGTGAAAAGCAGTAATTTACAAATGAGATGCCCAGCATGGAAAGTTTGTAAGATCTTACTTTCAAAAGGGGAAAAGGGCAGGGTAGTTTTTTGAAGAAGTTTATCCCATTACTTTTGCCAAAGAGGTATGTAGTATTTGTTTCACCTGCAGAGATACTGCCCATTCCCAGCATTAAGGCTGGGAAGGAGCTAGAGATCTGGAATATAAACTCCAGAGCCCCCAGTCTGCACATGCCCCCCAGCCTGGCTCCCAAAGTGCTTTCCAGGGTACAAACAAGAGCTCAGAATCAACCCCAGATCCTCCATCTATTCACTACATCTTCTCTTTCTAAGTTACATAGACAGTTTTGCTCCAATAATATTAAAAGTATATCATTTATTTCAATGTCTGGAAGAAAGTCTGTGCTGCAATGTATTTCTGAGTATTTTTTTTCCTAAGTACAGATAATAATTGTATGTTTATATACATATACATACATATATATACATAAATGCATAAAACAAAGAGAAATGTTTCACTTTAGCTGACACTGAAAGATTCTTTGCAAACAGTATTTCAGCAAAACTTACTTAACCATCCTGCAGGTCTTAAAGGTGATTCAGTCTGATCCACTGCTTTAAGACTAAATCATCAGAGATATATTTACTGGACATTTACATTTTATTTATAATTTTGGCGAAAGAAAGGCATTGAAGCTTTATTTCTCTTCCACAAAACACTGCCTAGGGAAAAGCAATAAATTACATTCCGAATGAAAATGATGCATCCTGCTGAAGGCAGGTGTTTAACTACTGGGCTGGGCCAAGCTGATACCTTGGTAATTATAAACATCTTCTGGTGATAATGGTCAAAGATTCACCAGTGACCTCCTGGACTAAAGATTAGCTGCCTTGAACTACGTTTAGGCTATTAAAAATGTCAGTGTTTTTAATCTACTGATTACTGGCTGCCTTTAATTTCACTTTCCTTTTAATCATATTCATTTCCTATAAGCATGACTTATAGATACTTATTAAAAGATTCATTTTGGGAGTCCTCTTAAGTGGTGAATATCTGCTTCTAACTCAAGTAACCTCGGCACTCAAGGAACACAAAGGTGATTAGAAACCTTGAATGAGGCACGTAATCCAGTTTGGTCCTAGCATCACTTAGCCAATAAATGTTTTTTGATGCTGAAGATCCAGCCTTCTACAAGGGTCATCTGTCTCCCTATCAGCACATTTAGTCGGTAGTTTGCAGTATCTGCTGCTCTGCGTGTTCTCTGAGTGAGAACATCTGATCATGTTAGGAACCATTCAGCTCTGCCCCTTGGGAAATGAGCAGGTTTTGGCCAGTGTATTTGACCATGTCTTAATCAGATGAGGGCTGCTCATCTTCAGTCATGCAAGCTACGGAAATTTCTAAATGAAAAACCATTTACTGCAAAACTGTGTTTTGTGTGTCATATATGAAACTTTAAGTCCCAAATCAGCTCTGGATCAGATTACTATCTGACACGTAGCTCCAGCTTCCAAGTGAGTCATAGATCACTGAAACCGGTGGAGACTTTCCCAGTGATTTCAAAGGCCTTTGGACCAGGGGAGTCCACGAACAGTAGCTCTGATTGGACCCAGCCCTGCTCATACCAGCACTTCTATTCAGGAGTCAGCTAAGTCACCATAAAAGAAGACGACAACTTATCCAGAAAGCTCTTTTTGTGGAAAGGATGTTCAAGGTCAGAATAAACTTAGCTATTTGTAACTAAAAAAAGCCTCAGTTTATTGCCTTAAGTGCCTTGCAGAGCTTCTTTTCTCACTTCTCTATATCCTTGGAAAGCAAATGCAGTTTGATAGAGTGAGGGCACAGGCTATGGCAGTACTCGGTTTGAATTACCGAAGGTATCACTTCCTATTAATAAAATTACCTGAATCTTCCTGTTTCAGATGTGACATCACACTGTCACGCTTCAATCTTTTAGGATGACAGAGGTCCTCAGGCTATGTGCCTGCTTCTGGCTAAACCTTTCCAACCCAAAGGCTGGGCAAGAAGTTTCCTACGTTTGTGATATAAGTAATGGGAACAGATTTGTGCACAGCAAGAAAGTGAGTGCTAAGATCTTAATGAGCCCCCTGATAAACCAGGCAACAGCAAAGACGAAGCTGTCAGGCTCATGTTAGAGAGGGGTCAAGAGCCAGACACGCACGAGGATGAAGGGACCATTGCCACTAAAGGGAAAGGGCAGGTTAAGAAGTGTAAGAAATCACGTGCTAGTGCCACACACGTCCTCCTAACCCATGAAAGAGAAAAACGGTGCCACATCTATACTAAAAACAGCAGCTCGCAGAGTAGCAGAGCTGCATATTTGCAAAAGACATGAAATTTAATGAGCTGGTTACTTGCTAGCCTAATAAGTCTTTTCTGAAGTAGGAAATTATTACATAAACATTTTAAAAAGTAAAATAAAAACAGCAACAGCCATAAGTTTCTACCAGCTAAATATACTGCTAATCTGCTCAAACCTCAAAATTAAATCCCAATACACTGAAGTGGCAAATTGTTGCATAATTTTTTTTCTATTAGAGAACGATGTGTTTTTAACTCTAGGCATTTTTTCAATTAGATTTCACTCCATATTTTTTTTATTTATTTGCTATTAGCTGTAGGCATATGTACCACAGCAACAAAAAAAAATGCAAATTAAATATGTTCCAAAACTGAATTTCTTCCAGCTCTGAATATTGGGATTGGCACTGCATCATTTAACAGAAAAGACAAGAGGAATAAAAGGAAGGAGACAAAGAGGTTTTTGCTACTTTTTTTACATCTTGCTGAGCAGCACACAATGATTTTGAAGAATTTATGGTGTAGCCAGGAACCAGAGCTGAGACCCTTTCCAAGGAACACTTCAGGACATGCTGTCACTGCAATCCAAGCTGTGACCACCATGGATACAGAGCACCTTCAGCTAAGGTGATAAGCTTAGAGTTGTGTGATGCAAAGCAATAACAGCAGCAAACGTTCAACAAAATTGGCCATCAAAGTCTGCTCAAACACTCAGAGGAGTCAGCAGCCAGGCCGAGCCCTTCATCTCCACGCACAAGCAGAAGGGTTGGGCATGAGAGGAGCCCGTGCACATCTGCACAAGCCACACCAATCCCATGCTGAATTCCAGCCCCCTCCCAGGGTGGGATCCATCTCCATAACCCGGCCACCTCACAGCCATCCATCTAGTCTACATTAATTGTCCAGGCTTCCTCCACAGCAAGTGACGAGAGACTGACATCTCAAAGGAGTGATTCATCCCATCCATCCCGGACATCTGAGGATGGGATGAATCACCCCCTTCCTGGAGAGGTCTTGCTCTCCTCCCACTGAATATGAAGATGATGATGGCTATCACTTACACAGCTCAGGGCAGGAGAAATGAAACTCATCCTTGAAACCCGCACAGCCAAGATCCTGGCAGCATCCCAGCCTTAGAGAGATGGATATTAGGAGCACTGAGTCACCATGCACGACTTCAACTTTCTCATTTATTTCTCAAACTGAGGAATAAATGCCATTAATAACAGTAGGATGAGATTTTCTGACTGAAGAGATATATGCCAACCCAACTGCTCAGAGAAAAGCTGCTGGAAATGCCAAGAAGATAGAAACCATTTTATAAGAGAGGTTTCTAGACACGATCAGTCTGCTTGGACTATGGAAAGGAAAACTGGAAGGGACGTGGCTTTCTGAGCACAGCACAGAGATCATCATGAGGAAAGAAAAAAGAATATTTAAACTAACAACGAGGTTAGTGGAAGTATACGGGAAAATAAGAGGGATTTTCAGACATCACAGGTTAAGGCAGCTCTTGATCAGTTCATGGGAAATGTGAAGAATCTGCCTACCAAAGCCAGGACTTAGCGACTGGCTAAGGAATTTTGTTCCTCTTTTTGTTTTCTGCTTTTGTTTTTATCCTTTAAAAGTTGAACTGAGACAAAAACAATCTCCTCCCAGTATAATTAAACCAGGGAGGGGTCTCATCTGAATAAGCCACCCCAGGCTGTCATCAGAGGCAACGGTGAGAAACAGCCATTTTAGCATGATGTGGCTCTCAGACCTATTGAGACATGTATTACAACACGAGGAATTGCACCCTGAAAGTGTCTGCTTCTCTCTGTCAGCTATAAAAGGATGCTATACTGCCTGGCTCTGCTTCACCAGATGGGTGATTACTTTTTCTCTCACTAGAAGTAATTACAAACTAAAAAAAAAAAGGAAAAAAAAATCACCCAAACTAATCACTTAATTGATTCTGCAAGCAAAGCACATAGCTCAGCATTTGGGATGAAAACAGTGAAAAAGGCATCGTTCTTGTGAGCCTTGTGCAATTTCTGCCGAGCAGCCCTTGCATGGCGATGCACAGCAGATAAAGAAGATAAAGTGCCTCTAGATTGTGGAAACGACTGAAAGGGCGAGCTCTTGCCAAGCCAAACCAGTAAACCTGCAGGCAGCGCTCCAGGAGGAGGGATACGGCTGCGTAGTGCAGGAGAAGGATTCCAGCATGACATATCGGCTGTTGGAAATTTTACCAGCAAATCATTCCCAGAAGAAATTTTCGCGCTGAGCTACTTAAATAGAGCTTAGCTCTAAAATCCCTCGTTAGCTCCTTAATGCTTCTTTACTGGAGCTAATGTTAAAATAAATCTTCCAACATACCTCAGGCCTTTACGGATTTTTTTTTCTTTTAAAGTAATCAATTAATATAATAATGTTGCATAAGTCCAAGTCAAAATACTGGAACAAGAAAAATAAAAACAACCATTTATTACTACTTTAAGAAGTAAATTTAGGGTTGATTTAATTATTTAAGTCCATATGGGAGTAAGGGGCATTATTTCTGCACAAGCTATCTAGATCCTGGGTCCAGATACAAGCAGAGTCCATTTAACACTTGGTCCTGCACTCCTGATAGAGAGAGACTCACCCTGACTGTAGTGAACACAAAATTGAGCCATTGCACAGCGTGAGCAAGCCCGTTCTCCCACAGTCCCCTAAAGCATCTCCAAATTTACTGCTCATGATAGAGGAGGTGGATGGAAGTTGACAGAGGAGGGACAGGAAAGTATGGAAATGGTTTGGGACAGCTTCTGAGGAGGATGGGAACTTAGCTAATAGTTTAATGACAGAGGAGTCATAAATTATAGGAAGGAAAAGACAAGAAATGCCTAGAGAGAGTTACCTGAGCTGCAACATTTCTGGAGGTACTTCTGGAGCGCTGTGATGCCCAGGAATGTGTGCAAGACCGGGCCACTCTGTGGCATTTAATTAATTAAGGGCTCATGCCAATTACCATTATCTCTCTAGGAAAACAGTAATATTCCCAACTGCTGACATCAGCTGTGCAGTTAGTTCCTCTGAGGCTGCATCTGGGCTCCATCTTGCGCCGAGCAATCGCCTTTCCCTAATCCCACAAGATTCTTTTCCACATACTCATGTTTGTGCAGAGAAACCTAAATAATGTGGATTTGTGCTGCTCCTATCAGTGTTATTTTAGTTGGTATCTGACCGGATTACTTTATTCATCCTGTCCCCTTTGTAAGCAAAGGCTCTTTCTTTGCAAAGAAAGAGTCACGCAAGACTTGAAGCTTCCCCAGAAAGTATCTGACACAGGATTTTGCCCTCTTCTTAATGCATCTCTGTCTACAGATTTCACTTAAACAGCTTGTACTCAACAGCTGCCTCCTGCTAATGTACACCACACATCAAAAAAGGTGGGAGGAAGGAGAAGACCACTGAGACATATAATTAAGGCTCAGTACGCCACAAGCAGAATTGGAGTGGTGCAACCTGAGCCTCGTAGGCTGCATCCAACTTATGGCAACTTTGTGTAGCCTTCCACCATCCCGGTGCCAAGGTCCAGGCACTTCATATCACAAGTTGCCCCTCAAAGTAAGCAGACATTTATGCATCTGCAGGAAGGAGCTCACGGAAATATTCCAGCACTGTGATTCCTTTACCAGTTTAAAAAGTTGGTTTACCTTGTGACTGAACAGTGAGAAAGCTTCAATAAAATCTCACCTTGAATAAAAACTAAAAACACGTGGTTCAATCCTGCACCATAATTGCAGGGACATAAGTGATAGGGGTGAAGTGGGTGAATCATCTATATACTGCATGCTCAAAGAGGCTAAATTTACATTTGGACAACCTAGGCAAGCCGTTGTGCTTATTATGTTGTGTGCTGTGCTGCACACTACAGCAGCACAGTATTTTTCATATTTAATTGCCTCCCGACTGCATGATGAAGGGGAGAAGCCGGGTCCCAGGCTCAGCGCTGCTATCGTTACCTCGCTAGGAGTTTTCATCACAGCTCAACACTTGGCTGCAGCAGCGTTCAGTTCCGGGAATTATTTTTCCATATCAGCAACCTGGATTTAAAAAAAGGTAGCTAACAGCAAGCTCAGTTTTAGAGCCAACGCTACCTTCTTGAACGCATTTATCTTCACCTTGCTCACACCCTGAGACCAGCTTCCACAAACCCTTCTTCAGTAGCTTTGGAAAGGGTAATATTTGTTGTAAGGTATTGCGGATGTGATCATGCTGAAGGAGTTGCATCAGCTTTTATTCAGTTTACAGACCTTACAATTTTAGCTAATAACAGCGATGCAAAGAAGTTTCTAGCATCACTGAAACAGACCGATAATAGTAATTAAAAGTAGATTACACTTATGAGGATTCCATGCCTTATTATGTCCTGCACAGATAACTAAATTTCAAAGGCCATTGGGTCATGTAGTCTTACATTATTAAACAAAGGACAGAGAATTTCGGAGTTTTAGCTCATTTAAATTTGTCTGCTTTTGCTTCCAACCAGTGGTTCATGAAAATTAATTTTTGCAGAAAGGAACTTAATGTGTCCAAAATATTTGGATCCAAAAACTATTCTCACATTACTCTCTATACTTTTTTTTTTTTTAATTTAAAAGAAAAAACGTCCAGGGTGGGAGACAGGCTGACAATGTGCTTTTGGACTTCAGGGATTCTGAGCACATACTTCTCCACTCTGTTTCAATACCGGGAAAATTACTTGGTTCCTTAGTGTGTTTTATAGTTTCCATTCTTACACTCCTATATTGGGAGGATTTGCTGCCTGCCTTTCATTTAGGCAGCATGAATTTCGGTGCATGTAATGTTTGCCAATTAGAAAAATACTTCTGAGCCTTCACCTTCCCAACCAATTTTCTTTAACATTGTCTCTATCTCACTAAATATTGTGCTTTCCTCTTGCTTAGCTCATTTTTCTAAAATCTATTCTGCCGTGTTTTCCTATTCTCTCAATACCACTTAGCCACTTAATTCCTCATCCATCACATCCATCTAGATGACTCTCCCCTCACAATGTACCTTGCTCTCATTATCTTATCTGGTCTGTCCTTGTCATCGCACACAAATCCCTCCGAGCAGATTGCCGCTGCCTGGCTCTGTACCTCTACACACGCATATCTGCTCCTCTAATTCGGCATCACATCATACTAATCCCCTCACCCTGTTCTGAACTTTTGTGTGCTAATACTTTTCATAATATCTTCCTTCCGAGGCTCTACCTATACTCAACAATAAAATAACTTTGATTCACAGTCAGCTTTGCTGCAGGTAGGAATTTCACAAAGCTCTAGCTTGGTCTAATGATGGAAACCCCCTGGGTCCAGCCTTCACCACCACACCAGGAACTCAAAAGTCTCTGGACCTTCTCCCTGAGAACTTTATCATTAACCTTGTATTTTCAAGTATTTTCTTCTGAAATACCAGAAACATCAACTTTAGTGCTAAAGATATATGCTCTTAGCCAACCCAAGAGCAGCTAAAAACAGCCAAAATGAAAAGCTAGAAATAATTCTCCCCCTTTTCCTTGCCTTAAGGCAAAATCCTTTCTAATGAGAAACATTCTCCTCTAGAATGATCAGAATATTTCTCAAAGATCTTCCAAATTAAGCTTATCAGCTTACATATGCTCTGAATAGTACGTAAGCTACTATTCCCATAAAAGCTACTATAACCCATAAATGAAGCATCAGATCAAAAATGTTAAGTTTCAAAGGAAAACAAAGAACATTAATAACCACAACCACCTAAAACACACTGAGCAGCTCCAAAGACTTAAATGCCGTAACTGAAGACATACCAACAGAAAAGACTTCCCTAGAAAACAGAGAAAAGGGAAAATTTAGATTTAAGAAGGAAAGATTGACTATTTACATACATGTTTGCAAAAACATTTAAGTTCTTTTCAGACATTAGGAAAAGCTGGAGTTAAATGGGCTTTGAAATCAAGGATATTAAGCAGCTAGAGGTTCCAGGGCCATTACACATAATTTCATGAGAGAAAAGTGCTATTATTGGTTCTCTTATTACAAAGGAGTTGATATTTCATTTGTTTGAAGGTCAGTCATCACACTGGGGATCATGATTTTTTTTTGTCATGATGACATTTGGGTTCAAGTTTGTCACTTTATGCATGCTTCAACTGCTCTGCACTATCCCAATGATCTTTTTCTACTGTCATAAATAGCGCAGACTGTTTGCTTCCTATGGATATGTTAGAGTTTAAACTCTTTATTTAAATCTGTATGCTTGGATATGGAAGTATTTTGTTTTACATACTAAAGCATGAAAGGCTGAGGATAATGCTGCATTTCTATAAAAACCAGGCTCCTCTTACTCCAAATGCAGTATCTTAAAAAGCCATATTACATTTACAACCTTGATAATATCACCTCCCTCCACAACCTGACTGTGCAACCTGATTCCAGACAGGCAGCCCTCATATGATCTCAAATTTAAGCTGCAAGTATTATCACTTCTGTCATATTTGCTATAAATAAAATGGAACAATGTCAAAAGACGGTACTCGGCACAGAGACAGGGATGGCATCTAAAAGAGCTCTACAAAACCCATAGTAGATTTGAAATAAAAAGACAAGCATATAGATTTTATAAAGCAAAGACATGTAACTGCAGAATGTCTTTTAAGAATTAGAAAGAAAAAAAAGAAAATCCTACAATGTGCTAAGAGACAACTGTTAAAATGTTAAAAAATGAACAGACTTTTTCATCTGTTTAGGGCCCTAAAGATAAAAGGCTCTGGAGGAAAATTAAAATGAGTTCTAATGCCATTATAGTTGCATTTTAATAATGAATTTTGTCTACACTGCCTTGTGCATGCATTATTTGTCATAGTTATTGCTTGTTTTCCCCATTATCTTAGGCTGCAAGCTCGATTTCTTAAACATTAATATGTTTAGCAGTTAAAAAGCTTTAATTCAGTATCCCTTTAAGATTTGTACCTCTCTTCTTCTCAAGCAGTTCCTAAAATTCTAGCAGTAACTCAAACGCAGTTTAGAAAAAAATGGAGACAAGTCTCCCTCCCAATCAGATGCTGGGTGAGAACTCGTCATGAGAAAAGGAGTATTGCAACATGGTTCAAGACATAGACCTGGGACTTTGAGCTGCAAAGGGAGGCCAAGGAGGGGAGAGAGTGCTGGTTCAGCTCTTGCATACTCTTGTGGATCCACGGCAAAGTGATCCTAAAAATCAGACCATCCACATCTGCACATCCATCTACGTGATGGAATCATGATGCTCCTCATCGGACACAGCCCAACACCTCAGCGTCATCCTCACCCGCCTGCACAGAGCTTCATTCCCTGTCACCACTGCCCTAAATTAACGCGAATTACGACAATTACATTTCATATGTGCCCACAAGCACTTACCTCATCCACGTTCTCAAAGGCATTGATAATGTCATAAGGTAAACAAGACAGAAGGTCAATCACAAACCACGTTTTCAGGTAGTTCATCCGTATGAGCTTGGGGTCAGATATGACCTCTCCACCAGGGCCAACAAAGGTCGTATGAAAGTTCAAAACAATGTCAACCAGAAAAATAACGTCCACAACGCTGTCCAGCACGAGCCAGGCAATGTTGTTCTGTTTTGTCTTAAAGGAGACATTATAGGGGACCATAATCGCTGTGTAGAAGGTTAGGATTAGGATGACCCAGTCCCAAGTGGTCTTAAAAGCACAATAATGTAGTATAATATGTGGTGGAGTCTTTGGAGCTTCTTGCTTGTACTGAGGAAGAATATCAGATCCCAGCTGGAGAACCTATAAAAGAGAGAAGAACAGATGTTGCTATTTTCTATTAAAACATCCTAATGGATTAAAACATCTAACAGATTTCTGCAGAAACGGTACAAAGAAAGGATTGTAACCATTATAGACCGGACATTCCAAGTCAGTTTCTAAATTATTTTACTTATTAATCTCATGAGCTCATCACTGCCTTAAGCAGACAAGAATGGGTGCTATTTGCCTCCACCCAACGAATGGGACCGGCATAATGTATAAGGGTGGCTGACATAAAGGGACATCTTTTGCAGGCGGACTGAGCAAGACTGTGCCAATAGCGAGGACTAAGTCTCCTACAACCAAGAGGCCATGGGTACTGCTGTGCCAGGCTGTGCCCTGCAGTTACAAAACTAACTCCTTAAGCCTGGCCTCAGTTTTAACACTGCTGTTTAACTAGAGCAAAACCCTGTCAAACGTAACCGCTCTTCACCTTGCTGGCTGAGCCCCCTATAAAGGGAAGTATCACATGAACAACTTCTGCCCGAACCCCCAACAATATTATCCTTCCTTCCGAATTTTCTTCAAAAAGTTGTTACTCTTACAAGCTCAATATCACCAGTGAGTTGGTTTTTCTATTTCTTTTAATTACTTTTTTTTTCTTTTAAGATGCATATTTCTATAATCTTCTGCATGGGGACTTTTGTAAAATCTGGAAGTGGAAACACTGTAAAGGAACCCAGCCAAATTCACTAAAGACATTCTTCTTAGCTAATCTAATTACCTCTTATCTCAGTCCCATGCAAGAAATAAAACCACAAAGGAACACACAGTGTGGTGTGTAATCTATTCAGCTGATAACTCATTCGTGTGTATTTGGGAAATAAAAACACATATTAAATTTTTGGATCTTGAGTGTCTATGGGATAAAATAAGTATTTCCAGAAACTCTGAAATTCATTACAGTGCTGCAACTGCCTCATACTGGAGCTGATGAACCATATTTGCAGGGACAGTTAAGGCTGCAAAGAGCAATCCCATAAGGGTAAAAATGATCAAATGCAGAGCGTTTGCTTGATGAAAAGGAGTAAATGACTCCGAGTGAACAGATCAACATGAACTGAAATATCACAATATAAATTCTCCATTAATTCTTTTCATTCTTAAAGCAAAAAAACATTACTGAGATCAGACAGTACATCTTTTACTCTATGCTGAGGAAGATGTGGTTTTCTACTATGTCTTATCTGGCTGTAACCTAAAGGCATGCGCAGATTGTGCCTCCCTGTTCCCACCCTTCTTCAGGTTAACAATAATGATCGGTATGGAAAGTCCATTAAGTTTACCACATTGATGGAAAACTAACCCATCACTGCATCAGTTCGCTATTTATTTTCCACAGAATGAACCAAGTTGAACAAACTCATCCTGTGACCAGAAAATCACTAGAGTCAGGACATGGGAAAAGCAGTGAGAGCAGACAGCAGAAACATCCATGAAAACATCCATGAGACCACGTCTACCCTCTTTAACAGCAGCCTTGAGTTTGATCAGCTTCGGTTTACTGCAAAACCAGACATTGAGTTCTCGCCCAATATCAATGTATATTGAGTAGCAAGGGATCCCTCAAGATACCAACCTTTTACCAAGGTCCAAGAAAGACCTTTGAAGACAGCAGTCACCTGGGGTTCTTTCCCATCTGACCAAGATAAGCGTCACAAACAGTTTTCCTACAACAAACCAACCAGCAAGGTTCTGCTGCCACTGAAGCACTTAGAGCCATCACGCAGCTGCTCAGGTCCTCTATGGAGGAAGAGCGATGACCAGTGTAAGCTTCCTTGGTTCAAATCCTCACACAAAATTTTTGGTTTGTGTTTATGACTGCTAATCTGGAGGCCATCTCAAGTTACCTCCTTTCTGTGGAATCATCCATGGACAATGTAGCTCTGCACTTTACTGTCTAATAAATCCAGATGGGGACTGCCTTCCTTAGTCTTCTTCA
The DNA here is from genome assembly GCA_034781795.1 of Crypturellus tataupa. Classification (NCBI taxonomy): domain Eukaryota; kingdom Metazoa; phylum Chordata; class Aves; order Tinamiformes; family Tinamidae; genus Crypturellus; species Crypturellus tataupa. The sequence goes on from JAWLRI010000086.1 coordinate 5,530,488, forward strand.
TGTCTGTCTTCCTTACCCTTAGCTGGGCAGGAGTTGGAAGTAGCCTTACTCTTGTTAGTGCAATGAGTTTCTTAGGGCAATGCAATGTAAAAATGCCTGATAACTCCCTATACCTCTGCCGATGGAGTGCTAAGGGGCTCCCATGATACTGCCAAAGCATAATTATTATTCTTAACATAACATCCTGCTGAGTTTGACATGGTGTGTGAGTGGCAAGTGGCTGTGGAGACCACTGAACTATAATGATTATTTCTTTCACGCTGCATAAATTTTTAATTTTAAACCACCAAAGAATACACAATATCTTATTAGTCGGCTATACTCATTATAGGCCCTCTGGATTATCCACATACAGAACTAACAAAGATGGCAGATAACATTTAAGGTTGGTAACAGTGGGCAGGATGCTCTGCCACAGATAAGCTGCCAGGATAACATTCCTCCTCAGACGTGGAAAATGGACCAGGCAGGCAATGATGGACCTTTACTCAAGAGAAGCAACCATGTCCATATTCCTGATGATGCTTTCTGTAAGCAGCTCGTAACAACTTGCAAGGGAGGAGACCCCACACACTTCAAGCAATCCATTCCAGGTTGTCATCTCCTCCCCGATCAGAGGTTTTCCCAATGCCTAACCTAAGACTTCTTGATGTGATGTAAGTCCATGACTTTTAATCTTACTTGAGTGGAAATGGTGAACATTTTACTTCTACCTTCTTTGCAGAAACCTTGGACATATTTACATGTTGTTACCATAACTTCCCCAGTCTCCCCTTCTCTAGATTAAACCATTAAGGGGATATAACTGGATTTACAGAACACTGTAATGTCGTGAGTCAGAAAAGCAATAAATGAGAATAACTCAACAGTCATCCAAGCTATTGCCACACTGATAAGTGATAATGCATGAAAGAAATCACATTGCCAATGCCTGAAATCTGTAGGTTTCAATTCTTATCTGATTTTAAGCACAGTCTCTCCTACAGAAGTGCACTAAACCCAGAAGGGGAACTAAAACCATTTAAAACTGCTACCAGTTCTTAGCATCAAACTCAGGACAAGCCGTCTGGCACCAAGTGACTAGGGCTGTCATTTTCACTAGCCCATGTATTTTGACAATTTCATTACAAACGGACATGAAGATGAAAGCAATGCCTTGGTTTGATCAGTTAACCTGAAGGCATTCACTTGTTGCAACATCTGTACTATTACGGAGATATTTGCAACCTGCCAAAGACTTGATGTAATGATTTTTAAAGAAGAAAAGAACAGTAAGGACGGGCGAAATACTGCAGAAATGACTTTTGCAAGAAAGTGTACCTGTGGTCAGCATGCCTGTGCAACCCTGGAGACCCAGACAGGCATATTTCCAAAAAAGCAGCAAAGAACACCTGGTTTCCACCCCACTTCGTTTAGTGAGACCACCAGAAAATTAATTGACCGTCCACGAGAATACCTAGTGCTGTTCTGTGCACATCAGATGTGAGACACCATGAGGATGAGCAAACTGCATCCCCAAATTAAGCAGTGGCAAGAAATTGAGAATTACAGGCATGAAAGTAGGAACATACAATTCAAAATGACCTGTGGAAACCTTTTTTTATGAGTGAAAGAACCAATCTAGCTGAAAAATGTGGCCTTGGCACACAGTGCTTCCTGAGGATGAGCAAAGGATGCACTGCAAATAGCACTTGGGAAAATATTTCGCTTCAAAAATATTATTTAGAAATGGGAATCATTTTTTCCCCTATCTCCTCCTGCTAGGAAGGTGTCCGTTCCACTTACTTCAGCTAGGCGGGAGTGCTTGTGCACCACCTCGGCCTTGTTCATAGGCGTGAGCTGCTGCAGGACGCTGCGGCTGTTCGTCAAGGCTCGCGTCAGCCGAGCAAACTTGGTCCAACCTGCAAGAGACAAGGAAATCGGGTCAGAAGGACCTGCACCTCATTCATTCCTACATCTCCTTCATATTCGCTGCTATTAAGTCTCAGAATCAAGTGTTTTCTCCCTGAATTGCAGCACAGCTTAAGGCTCTGGGCTTAAAGACCTTACAAAAGAAGAAAAATACCATTGCTTCAAGGCACCGAGGCATAAATCTGAGCAAAATCAAAATACTCTGGCTAGATCTTTCTTCTGCATTTTGGAGACGCTGTTGGAAGGATCATGTCGTGTTTCCAGCTTTCTGGGGAATTACATCACTGCTGAAATCAAATTGCAAACCACTAAAGTTATCGTAAATGCTCCTACTCGAGTGCAAGTCTGCAACTGCTGCAGGAGGAACATCCTGCCCAGCAACAGGACAGCCAAGGCTGATCCAGGACCACAGAAGCAGGCCCTAAAAGTCCAGTCCTTAATTCCTTACTGTTTCTTGCATCAATTAGAAATTTAGGAAAAAAACTAAAAAACTCAAAAATAATACTTGCAATAATGATGATATATATATATATGTATTTATTATATATATATATATATATATAATGATAAAAAGATTTTACAAGCAGATTAAGCATAAGTTTTTAAAAGGCATTAAGTAATATATTTAGTCATTAAACTAATGATAAACAGCTGCCTTAACAGTGGCTCAAAACCCGCACACAGGGGAACCCCTGGGCATTTTTCTTCAGCGTTCAGAAAGCAGCAGGCACAGTTTATTACGGACAGCCACGCAAACCAGGAACACTCCATTAAGTCCTTTCTGTTGGAAAAATGCCCACGTGCGACAGCTGGTGCCTATGCGTCAGCGGCTGAGGTATTAGACCATGGTATCAAAGAAGAGGCTGGGGTTTTAAGCAGCAGAGCACCTCAGGGTTAACCGGCAAAATTAAAAATTCACAGGTCTACACAAAGGAAACACCTTCCCATGAGCACTGAAGTGTATTTTCTTTTATGGCTTTAATCCCTGTTTCAACATGAGTTATCTTGCACTGTGCTATTTCTCACAAATTCCACCTGCTCAACATTTTATTTAGGCAACTTGATATGCATATATTATATATTGCTTTATATTTTTTTTATATATAGTTATAGCAATATGTAGTTAATTATATAGTTAAATACACATGTGGCATCTTATCAAGCCTGTTATGGAAGAAATGAAGTCCAGGCGCAGCTTTTACTCTTACCTAACTTGAATGCTGAGCAGGTAAAAACTGGGGGGAATGTCAGATGTTGGAGACCCAACATGTCTATATTAGCTTGGTTTATTTCTAAATGCTGTTCTCTAATAGGAGTCAGGGACTTGGGAAGTTAGGGGAGGACCCTGAGGCAGATAAAGTAGGGGGCAGAGAGCAAACAATAAATAAATCTGCAAGAAAAATATCATTTATCAATGCAAGTTACTACGTAGATATTACATTCATGCAAGTATAAATCTATCATCCCTCATTCAGCATGATCTGAATATCACCATACATTAGGAGCACTGCACAAATTCACATTTGACTGCGTAAATATCACTTCAGAAATGCACAATAAAGTGAGCTGTGAAAAGACAAAAAACAAAACCGTAAGATATTTCCATTTCAAATATTCCATTATATTATATTCCAAAACATTCCATTTTCAAATCCCAACTTAAATGTGAATTTCTCTTATGCTCACAAGGCTATCCAATTAGATGTACACACTTTCTGTGCAGTGATCCAAGCAGGAACTATTTGCTTCTTCTAAGACCTTGTGGTTTGCTTTCTCCTAATCACTGGTGAGAAATCTCTTAATATGCCCTCAGTAAGACAAACACATGACCTGCATTCACCACTAATAAATGAAAGCTGGGGGAGATACCACAAGGTGTTGAAGGAGGATGCGTGAGACAAGTTCCTAACCACAGTGCCCCCTTTTCTGTAAAATAGAAGACAAGAAAAACTAGGACTTCTTCAATTACTTCTTTTCCACCTTGGTGAGATCACCAGTGTCCTCTGAAAGGAAGACACCACATATTATAACATTCAGATTCATCACTCTGCTCATCTGCTCTGACCGCTTCTTCTCGCACTACAAAACATTTCATCACGTCTCCTCTGCAGCAAGACCAACACTTTCGGTTCAGCTAGAAACCAACCTCACGCCTCTTAAAAAAACCTTTCCAGCCTCATTAGAGGCTTAACGTTTTTACATTTATTCCTGCCGTGCGAAGCAAGTGATTCTGGATGTGGGAAGCCCAGACAAGGCCAACATGACCTTCCTCTAATCCCGCACCGAGTCCAGCATTCCTCTGCTATCTATCTATCTGCAGGAGCGTGAAAAAGCACCAAGCTCTTTTGTTTCCTATTTGCAGCCCAGCAGAATTAACGACATAGCAACAGCAAGGTGCTGGGCTCTGAGTGGGAAGGTGAAAATGAATACAGGCTGCCTCGTGTCTTAAATAACCTGCACAGGGTACACTTCTGCGTTTCTTGACCTTGTTGTAGACTAGCTAAGTTCAGAATTATATTTAAAATCAATTTGTGTGTCTAAATAGACCAGGCACGATTTGTATAGCTGCCTACTGCTGTCAATGGTTCTTCAAACGATACCTTCCTTTCTCTCCCTCTATAGACAGAGACTTAAAAAATGGTAATTTTATCCCATGTATCAGTGACCTCCTGTGCCCATAAGTATTTTCAGTCTGGAAGGAGTAAAGGAGCTGTACAAATAACAGGTGCAAGAGGGAGGAAAAAATTACTTGTGAGGAAAAAGCAACACTTCTGATGCTCTCTTCAGCTCAGCTGGATTGTGTCTTTCTTTCAGGGCACCACTTGAAAAATAATACCCTGAGCAGCACTCGTATTCATAGGAACAAAAGCAACATGTTACCAGATGACATGAGCAGCCACGTCTCTTTGGGGAGCCAACCTGGGTATTTCAGCAAAAAGTGAACTCTGAATTTGTGGAATGATACACACAACATTTCTCCCCTCACTCTCTTCTAATTCCTTTCTGATTCAAAGAGAAAATAAAAGAATTTGCATTCCTTCCTTTCAAACAGCTCACATGATGCGTGTCCATTCTCATGACCTGTACTAAGGATCTGTATTGCGTAGGAAGCTAGCAATGTATTTCCTTGTTCCTGTCCATTACTCAAACTAATTTCTTTACATCCTCAAGAACACAAAATTGCAGATTTAACAACTCCACACAGTTGCTAAAACATGACACAAACAACAAGACCAACATGCCCAAGGAAGATAAGTGTATTCACAGCAAACTGGTCTCTCCTTGGACCAGCTGTACTGTTTTTCTTCCAAGCTGCAGCTCTGCTCTCAGCTCCATGAGTTTGTCAAGTAGCCAGTCCTTAGCCGAGTGCTTGAGGGAGCACAGGACACAAAGGGATGAAGCCATCGGTCAAGGGAGATGGGCAGAGAGCCTGAACACCTTGAGACCTTCTGCAGCTGGATCAAGTATGTTCACTGAAGGATCAAGTATGTTCACTGAACCATCCCCTAGGTGGGGATGATAGAAATAGAGAAACGATGTGGTCCCTGAGGAGGAGACAGTATCTCCAGCTTTCTTCTTCATAATCCTTCTGGCCACCAATTTGCTTCCCCTTAACACACTCCACAGATCAATTCAGTGCACAAACACTCTCACCCACCTTTCACAAATGCAGTTTTTTTCTATGCTACTGAATAAGGCAAGAAAATTCCACCTAGGTTGAAGATGCTGTTGCAGTATATAGGGTAAAAGCTGTCCAAAGCAAGCACAGCAAAGGAGGCTTCCCCAAGCACTCCCCTGCAGATGGCAGCTTAAGGTTCATGAACCGCATCATATTAGTTTAAAGTTTAAAACCATATATCAGAGTTTATGAAGAGCTTAAAAATCTCAAGGCAAGATGTTAATGTTGTTTATAGTGTACCTGCTCTGAGAAATCTGAACTTGGCTAAGTGTCCCTAGTAAAACATCAGTATGGATCTGCTGGGTAGCAATTAACCTCTTTACCAAGGATGGTCGATCTTAAAAGGAACAGAAATAATGAAGGCTTTTAAATTAGTGCATCAGTGAACTATCCAATATCTTAGATGGCGGTGGAAATGCTTAAGCTGAAAATGACAGTATTGGTCAAAACAACTGCAAAGGGCAATTAGAGCCCTTCTAACAGCGATTCCTGCCCACAGGAGTGTGACACCTGCAAACCCTGGAAAGGTCATTCTTTTCCTCTGGCAGTGGAGCATGAAACAGTTAACGCGCTGCAGGGCTTAGCTAACAGACACTCTACGACGTGAACACAAGGAAGCAGCAATGCTCAGAGACTGGCAGTCTAGAACTGGGTTTGATAATACGCACGATACTCGTGCATCAATAGTTAGCATCTTGAAACCTGCACTATTTATGGAAGCTCGGCCAGTCCGATCGTTACAGTGCTGGCAGTTTGCTCTCTGGTAGCGGTAAATTATGGCCAAAACAGCTGATTGTCTCTGCAGAAACTTTACTGTCCTGCTGTTGCTTTGTCGGAGAGACAAAGCAACAAAAGGGCCTCGTGAATAAATACAATAAGAATCAAGTAAAGCTCAATTACTTCTGCAATCCAGTGAACGTATTTATTGATTCAAAAAAAAAAAAAAAAAAGTAATCACAGTCTATGTACATGTGATTTTACTATTTTACTACCATTTTAGGATGAATTTCCTGAATACCACAAGGCAATTTGGGGCATATCACTCTACCTCTCTGAGCTCCAGTTCCTTCTCCATAAAGTAAAGGTAATGCTAATGACCTATTTTGTAAGTCATTTTGAAATCTACTGATGACAATTCTGTAGATTCATAATCCCTTGCCTACATTTCTATACAACCTATTTTTAACATTGATATAGCTGTGACTCTACAGTAGATATCTTAAATCTCATGTTTCTGCATACAATACTAACTTGCTATGCACACACAATAAGGCAATCAAGACGCTGATTTCCCACATGCATATAAAAAAAAAATTGGAAAATAATTTTATGCAGAATAAACAGAATAAATGTAAGTCACCTGCCTTTTAAAAGGCGTCTATCAAATCATAAAACGGTGCCATTCATCGGTCAAGGGATGAGATGGCACCATTCAAAAGCTAAGGACCAAAAGGCAAGCAGCAGGTAGAAATTAAAAGGCAACATACGACACAGCGGTAAGATTGGGAGGAAAAGGGAATAAGCTTTGAATAGGACATTATGGCTTATGAAAATGGGTATGGAAAACTAAACACATAAGAAAAAGGCTTTCCCTGGTTGAGTTTATTACAATAACAATAGAGTTTTTAAAGAGCTTCCAGAGGACATCCAGGAGGCTTTCTGTGCCCATATGCAGAAAGGGCAAACAGGATGACCCAGGCAATTACAGGTTGTTTAGCTTGGTCTCCGTGCCAGGCAAAATGAGAGAAAAGCTGATGCGAGTCTCAATACGCTTAACAAAGCAGAAAAGGAAAGGAATATAATGAATGGCTGTCAATACAGAATGATGTAAAACGTCCCACAATGTTAATTTCATTATTTGATAAGAGCATAAATTCGGTTTAGGAAGGCAGCCAAACGTCTTGACGGGACCAGCTGCACGCCAAACTCAACAGATGGCCAGCGGCACAGCCAGCCTCTACGGACACTGGAGAGGCACGAGTCAGGGGACCTGCACGTCCCCACACTCCATCACATCACCACGACTGGCCCCAGCATCTTCGGCAACCAGCGGTCTTGGCAGCTGCTATTAGTTTGCTGCTACCCCAGCAAAGTTGCTGCAGAGAATTACAGAGCGGTTGAAGTTGGAAGGGATCTAGAGGTATCTAGACCAGCCTCCCACCTTAAGCAGTGTCACCTGCTTCATTCCACCCTCCCAGCACCACCCACGGGTTGGCACCTACCGCTGCTTTGTCATCATGCTGCATCGGAATCAGCCACAGGTTGGCCAAACCCTCCGGCGCAGCGATTGCCACTGAGCTGACATTGCCTGGCACTCTTGACAAAATATTGAGACTATAGAGTTGAATAAATTACTGTTTAAATAGGGGAAGAACCTGATACCCGACAGATATCAAACAAAGCACTGAAAATAGTGGAAAACAGCAAAAAAAAAATTACTCAGAGCCTTTTTGAGCCTAAGGGTAGGTCCCCTTCTATTCAATGTTTTTCTTTATGGTTTGAAAGTCACTGATAAAATCACTGATAAAATGCCCAGATGACAGGGAGATTAGAGGAATGTTAAACAGCAGTGAGGGCGGTCACGGAGGATGATGTGCTTCAGAACTGGACATGAGCCAGTAAAACGTGTTTTAAATGCAGAACAGGTGTCTAGGAGAAGAGCAACGCAAATTATATCTACCAAGGAGTATCTAAAATATATCTAAAGGGGGAAAGGACCTTAGGAAAGAATAGTTCTGAAAAGGATCCAGGGGTTTTAGTAGATGAGCAATTCAGCATGCAGTTTGCTTTGGCAAATCTGCTCCTTGGATGAGCGATAGTCAGAATTCAGCACGGAGGGGCTGAGCAAAGGGTAGTACTGAGGAATTAGCTACGCACAGATCTGGTGACAGCACTGGCTGCAGAGACTAATTTTGGGTCCGGGAGGCTGAAATCCTGCCCAGCAGAGCTTCATCCCTATTGCTACCAACTACCCGGATTAAAGGGGAGCTGAAATACCCATATCTGCCACAATCAAAAGTCCAGCTTCAGACTATAGAGTTTTAAAGAGCTCAATTCATTCAACTTGATCAAAAGAAGGTTGAGCAGCAATTTGACTATTTCTGTAAGTACCTTAAGAGGAATTCTTAGTAAAATGGAAAAAAAAAAAATCACAAGATGCAACAGCAAGAAGCTGAAGGTACGTTAACTTAAATATGGCACTTAAAAAAAAAAAAAAAAGCCATAAATGTAATGAACCATTGGGAAAAAAATACAAAGGGATGTAGAGGATCCTCAGTCTCTTCAGAGGTCTAAATCAATACTGGATGCTTGCCTGGAAGGAATGCTTTAGTTAGAACAGGTTCACAGGTTCAGCACAGGGGTAACTTAGTGAAATGCAATGGTCTGTGATATATAGAAGTCTACACTCTTAAAGCATATTATATTTATAGTTATTGTTTTAAATATTGCTCATGAGCATTCAGCTTTCTGCATAGAAAGTGTACCCATTTGCAAAGAATTACTGCTTTAAAAATCAATATTCAGTTTAATCCACTCTCTTCTCTCTCATTAATTCACTTTATTTCAACAGGATTTCTTTTTCATTACATATTAAACTTCTCGAAATTTACAGACTGTTAATGGGCTTTCTGAGTTATTGATGGGGAGCACACTTTCAAGCTCCAGAAATACGCCTGATTTCTGTGAAAGAAGCTAAGCAGTCCCAGAAACTGAAATTCTCCACTCCTCAGCAGAAATCTGTCACAGACACTGGAAGGAGTGAGGAAACAACTACCTCTCCATGATTTTGCAGCCTTTCTAGTGCCTGCTAACATTGCCACCACCTTGTCACAGCAGATGGTAACCAGGATGTCTGTTCTGCAGATATCCGAGGATGAGCCTGGCCACCATAGAAATTCCTCCTCGCTATTAGTAAGCTGGGTTTATCCCAAACAGTTGGTTTCAAACGCCTTGTCTTAATGTTGTTCTTTGAGGTGTCTGCTGTTCCCATTGAAATCCATGCAGTGTCCTAACAAGAGACATCCCTCCAGACCTCTCCTAATGCTCCTGGACCTTGGATCCAGGGGAGATGGAGCCCATCTGGATCAGCCCTGCAGCCATAAGCTTAGGCTGGTCTCCTCCTTCTGAAGGTATTTGGGGAGAGAATCTCTGAGGACCAGGGTAATGACAACCAGCACCAGAAAACAGCTGCAATTGTGTCGCTGTCAGGCTGATATCCTTATTCCTGGGTATCCCTGTACAATCACAGCAAAGTACAATAAAAACACAGGAAGGATATCCAAATTGCACCCTGTTAAATTACTGTTATGGATTACTGTCAGTGCAAAGTATGCAACAGGGTACAGTGTGCCTCAGCTAAAGGTAGAAGCCTAATTTTCATGACTTTAATCCCTCCACCCACTTCTTCTATTATCACCAGGATTGATATCCCCTCAAGGAAAAAAAAAATTCCTCTATGCAACTAGCTATATATGCTTAATAACTTGCACTTATTAAAGATAAAAAAAGGATCAGAATTATAGGCTTAGCAAGGATTAGCAGGCATAAGTGCATATTTCTGCAACTGCTACACTTTTTATAGCCCTGTCACACTCTGAGATAGAGTTGTATCATTATATAGTTATATAACCACAGAGTTATATCACTCGCAGCATTACAGCGTTGTCCCAGACAGCCTTGATTATCAAAGTCTGGCTATGTCAAATGAAAAAAATAACATTTCAGGATACCACTGTGCAGTCGCCTGACCCCATTTGTTAACTGGGATGGTCTTGAGATGTAGGGACCTCATTAGCAAGTCTTTGCATCCCAGTGCAATAACCCATGGGTATTCTGCATTCATCAGAACTTCCCAGCCACTTAAAGCAGCAGGCAAGCCTGACACTCCTCTCAAAAGCAGCTCAGGACAACCAATCCTCAGCAGAGAAAGCTTTCAAGTTTGCCTTGGAGGCAAACTTCTTCACTGACGATAACAAAGAAAATAAAGTCATTGCATAACTAGGTGAACTCCACTCTCTGCCTAAAAAATGCTGATAGTCTTCCTTCCATCCAATTAAACCTTCAGTTTAATATAATATACAGCACTCTGGGCTTTAAATGTTGTTAAAATTAAAGTACCTCAATTGCCTTTGCCCCTCCATAAAAATGGCTTCCTACTTCTTTCTCTAACAAATAAACTTAAAATCATTTGCGCTGCGTCTTTGGCATGACTGGATGTCTCCAGGTTTTGAAAGGTCATTGGGTAAAGACAGAACAAAAGCACAGCGAGCTGATAAAGCACCCAGCTGCGCCCCTGCAATGGTACTGAGCACAAAGGAAAAAAAAAATTCTTTGGTTTTTGTTCTCTGGAAAAAGAAATACAAAATATGATCTTTCATACACTTGTCGTGGCCTTCCACCTGCGCTGCATAAGGCATTCAGCCAGGACACCTGCAGATCTGGCTCTCAAGCACCACAGATATGACCTGTTGCTTAGTGCTGGACACAGATAAGAGAAAAGTTTGCATTAGCAAAGAGGAGCGGGACAAAAAGGAGGAAAATGCAGACATAACACAGCATAGCTCTTTGCCTCAAGAACAAGGTATCATCCCAGTGACCAAAGATGACAACAGCATCAGCTCCTGCAACACCTCCTGCTCCATCACTGCCTCCTCCACACTGCCACAGCCAACAGTAATGTACCCCTTGGTAGGTGCAGCATTTGAGGTCCTATGAACCATAAACCAAGCAAAGGGGCAGTTCTCTTTTCACCCCACATCCACACAGATGCACGTGGCATCTTCACCCAGGTGTGAACATACTAAGCACGCAGCTGAGCTGACCGTCCCTTCCATCATCACAGTCTTTGGTTCTTCTACTTCAAGTGCCAGTTTTGCACCATTAGGCACTTTTTAAGTAATTCTCTGTGCACAAGCCCCAGCTTCCCAGGTTTCCTGTACACAGTGCAATGATAAGAGTGAAGCCAGGAGCCAAGTTTGTCAGATCTTCAGCGTGGAGCTGCCGGTACCTTCTTTTCCACTGAACACACCAAGACACCAAAAAGGCTTCCAATCTCCAAAATTATTTTAGTGGAGTGATGTAGCCCTTACCTATTCTTCAAATTTAGGAGGGTCCTTTCCTCCAGTCCTGCTCTCAGTCCAGTAACACCCTGCAGCTTTCCAGACTGCAGCACATAGAGTCTCCTCAGCTACCTGGGAAAAACCTTTCATTTCTTTTGCTCCCTCCTGCAGGCAGAGCCCCCTCTCCTCCTCCATTCTGACAGCAGTGGCACAGAGTAAATGATGAGCACGCAAATAACAAACCAGATCCAGCGGCTGCCACAGTGCCCACAGCCTCTCTAATTCCCTTTGCTCCCCCCAGCCTAGTGTGAGTGATGACAAGCATATTTTTTTCCACCAAGCCTGTAAACAAGCGTGTTTGGAGCCCGTGCTGGGCAAAAATCCCACCTCTACCTTGCAAATGTGCTTTGTAGTGATAGTTATTTTCTACTCGCATCCTGCACCATCGCTGCCCGCATCCTGCTCCCACCACCCTGCAAGTAGATCAGGTGAACTGAGGAGTTCATCCCACCGTGCTGAAACCAGCGGTTTAGGGAAGAAGAAAACACAAAGCAAAACAAAAAGACCAAAAATCAAGAAGGATCAGTTCCTAGAGCAACTCTAACTACTAACTGCACAAGATGCAGCCCGTTATGGACCATCAGACAACCCATAAACGGATGCTGGGGTTACATCCCGATTCCACTTGGCACTGTGGTAGGATGCATGCAAGCAGCTCTAACTTCACCATATATTTTAAGTAGCCAGGACATGCAGATGCTCTGCAGCATAGATCTATCCTTCATTATGATCTTAAATACTATATCCTTGTACCTCGTAGGAGCTTGATATAGTGAAGCTTCCCAACAAAGCAATATACCTTTGAACAGTACAAAATATACTGCTATGGAGGGATTATTGCATAATGGCATCAATATTTTATTTCTGTTGAATTTTTCATCTCAAATTTACTGCTCCCATAAGTAATATACAGTAACTCATCTGTACGAAGGTTACTTATGTATTATGTATTGCATGATCCTGGCAGAATTTCTGAAGCAAACTCCTTCCCCTTTTTTTCCCCCCCGCATCCTCCTTTCTGCTTTTTTTTTCTGTTTTTTTTTTTCTTATATTTTAAACAGACCTTTAAATGACAAAGTCCCACACTCAAGAGCAGTATTTCACCAAACTGCTTTTTCAAAGCAGATTTAAAAAAATATACTGAATTGTAATGTATATCTTTACCAATCTCCTAATTCAACAAGAAAGTGGCCAGACAGCTTCCAAGCACATTGTAATGTTATCTGCAAGGACTATGAATTATGCATATCTCATAGCACTACGGCTGCAAAAGCAACACTGTGGTCCCAGGGCAGTGGATCCTGCACATTGACTTGTTCCAGTTGCAGAGGATAATGTGCAGTTTTCACATCCTTGCAGGAAGACAGTGTGAAGATTCGGATAGCATTTTGTTGATAAAGGAGATAAGGGGTAAGCTCTAATTTATGCAAAAGAGAGAGAAAAAAAAGTGATCTCTAATCATGGAACCTGTTGGATCAGTGCCCTAACTGAAGCACCTAATGAAATCTCCTTAGTCTCCAAATATCTGCCTTAATGGTGCTTTAAAAAAAGAAAAAAAAAAGAAAGAAGAAAGCCACAGACCATGGCCCCATCTCTCATTTTCCCTAGAAAGTGGAGCAGACGAAGAGGCAGTTTCAAGGGCTGATTCCATGTGAAATACGTCTCAGTCTGCCAAGAGCATCAGAACGGAAATCCTGAAAGAAGATTCTTCAAAGATTGGCTTCTCTGTGCTGAACACCCACTACAAATTTTAGATACGCTGGGGCAAGGAGTCCATCCCATGCTCTCAGACCGGCAGAATTAAATCCCCTTCAGGAATGCCTAAAGGACATTTATCCTTAAAGGTCATATTATTTCCCAGACAGAAGGATTCTACACTTTGAACACAAAACACAGGAACGTTTACAAGATGCAACTAAATTGTGGAGACCGTAACACAGTTATGATAAGAGAAAAGGTATTTCTATATTAGGATCTTATAACTTTGTAAATAACATTCTTTAGGCTAAAAAAATCCTTCATATTTGGTGTCTGCTCAAAGATGAGCAATTTCATTTATTTCCTTTTTAAGTCTGACTTTATAAATTTGCTTTTC
>JAWLRI010000086.1:5544391-5564898 GCA_034781795.1 Crypturellus tataupa
TCTCAGACCGGCAGAATTAAATCCCCTTCAGGAATGCCTAAAGGACATTTATCCTTAAAGGTCATATTATTTCCCAGGCAGAAGGATTCTACACTTTGAAGTTGAACACAAAACAAAGGAATGTTTACAAGATGCAACTAAATTGTGGAGACCGTAACACAGTTATGATAAGAGAGAAGGCATTTCTATATCAGGATCTTATAACTTTGTAAATAACACTCTTTAGGCTAAAAAAAAACCCTCATATTTGGTGTCTGCTCAAAGATGAGCAATTTCATTTATTTCCTTTTTAAGTCTGACTTTATAAATTTGCTTTTCAGTTATCCAAACATGCATAATAAGTATTATTTACACCATAAGAAAGTAGTCTAAACCCTGTTTTGCATTCAAATGGCAACAAGCTTTACTCCGGAGTAGACCGCTTAGGGTGCACATGCTTCTCCATGAGGAATCATGCCTTTACTGAGTGTGAAAAGTAAAACACAGCAAAGGATTAATCATCTGAAGTTCCAAGAGAATACGGGGTATGGATACTGTAGCATATCACTGCTGGTCTTTGCTTTGGGTAATGTGATGCTAACGTGATGTGTGTGTGAACTTGAAGCAAGACACATGTCTTAGGGTCAAACTTGGGGAAGGAAGGAAGACTTCCCACCCACAGTGCTTCATCTTTCACTTTTAAGCAATAACTTAGTGGTATCAAAACTCTTGACAGTTCACAAAGCATTTCCACAAATCAAGACACAGACGACAGGCAGGACACATCCCCGGCACAAGTCTCAGCTTGGGCAATGCATTTTATCATATATTAAAAACAGTAACATATTTCATCTTTACCTTTTGTTGAATCATCTTCAATTGGTTGCTTGAACAAAGTGATATCTTTAAAAGTGCACAGGAACAAAACAACTTTTTCATGCTCATTTCTAATGGGTGCAATTTGCATGTAGAACCAAACTGGGGTTCCTGAAGCAGAGAAAAAAGGCAATATTGGACTATGCTGGAGCACCTTACCCAACCAGTACACCCAATACGTCATATTTTAAAAAAAATTAAATACACATGTAGGATTAGCTAGAAGTGGTCTTAAAATACACCTTCCTTATCTTTAATTTCCTCCTGCTAAAGGACGATAACACATTCCCATTTTTACAGATTGATTAAAATGAGGAAGTGCTACCAATCTCATTAGATGACAGAATGGAGACAGAAAGCTAAATAAATCTCCACCCTGAAATAAAATTTATTCCCCCCCTCTCGCTCTTGTTTTTTTTCCACTGTATCTCACAAATATGAGAGTCTACAGAACAGGCAGGTTAAAAAACAAAAGCAGAGGTGGGGATATCTTTGGATCCTTCTTAACACACTACAGAGATATGAAAAACAGAAATGCTGGAGTAAACCTGTCCTCCATCCCCATGCTCTCCAGGTCAGAGTATACTGCAACACACGTATTTGCTGTTTAGCTTTACAATTAAAGGTAAAAATCATCTTCAAATCTCCCAGTCATCACACAAACAATGCACAAAATGACTTTTTGGTACATCCTCACTTTCCTAGGTTAAAATTCATGCCCATACAGGAGAGCACATATCCATCCTCTAGGCACAAGGTGTAAGGAAGCGGACTGCTGCTGTGAGAAAGGTTTAAATCCATGAGGATCCTTGACAAAATTCAGTAGTGTTCAGGTGGACTCGTTGGGATTAAAACAATAACTCACTTGCAGTAACCTGGAGAAAGGGTGAAGAGCAAGCGCCGTTTGAGATGGCTCCAAGGCCATTACGTGAATTACTTGACAGCACCAAATCCTGGCTGCTAACCCAAGATAAAAGACTCTTTTGATAACTTTGAAGAAAAGTGGCCATAGAAAAGTGGCAGTCTGGGCAGTGGCTCAAAAGCAGGTAGAGGACATCACGTGAATGTGAACTTCCAGCATTATCCATACATACATATGTACATATATGTATGTGTCTGGTACATATATGTATGTCTGAATAGGTCCTGAGTAGATAGGGAGCTTAAAGTTGAGGGCTCTATATGAAGGAATGCAGTAAAGCAGAAGAAATTTGCAGCAAACCTTCAGGTCTGAAATAGCTGAGCTACTAGAGAGGGTAAAAAGCTACGGTGAAGTCAACAGGCATACAGATACTGCCTAAGAATAATATTTCTTAAGACCATTTCTTGAGTGGATGGAAAGGAGGAAGGGAATTCAAAACTGAACCTCACTTGTAGTGATTTGGGGACATTTCTTTTGGGGATCTCATTCAGGATTTCTTTTTGTGCAACCTCATCCAATTCCCTTTAAGGACACAATCCACAAAAGTGAGTATAATTCACAAAGAAGGATTCAAAGTAGAGAAATTAGAAACCAACTACTACTCATTAATCTGAAGGTTTGTCCTGAAAAAGGAGCTCTTTTCCTAGGTGCAGAACCTGTGGCAACCAAAATACCAGTTTCTTCACGAAATCTTGCTCCAAATTCATCCATATGTCAAAATTAACAATTATTTTGGTTGATTATATATTTTTAATATACACTATCACTCCTAGCATCATACATAAATATATACGTACTATTTTTCTTGTAGAGGAGAATTTCAAAGCAGTTCGACTCATAGTTGTCAAAAGTCTGTCGGACTTTTTCAATGGTCTTCTTGTCTGTCAGTTCACCGTACATAAAACTGAAAAAGAAAAAGCAATTTCCCTTTTATCTAGACAAGCAGCAACTTTGTTACAGGCATTTTAAATTGCCTAAGCACTAGAGATACTATTAACTGTCATTTATCAAACTTTAACCATGATTTACACTTCATTTAAATATTTAGAATATTTCAAGGTTGTTATGAAACCTGCACAAGTACGTAACCATGGCTGCCTTTTTACTGGAAAGCAGATTTACTCCCCATCATCTAATGTTTCATTAAGTGCTTTTCTGAGCATATCTTTAAGGATATTTTATTAAAAAAGAGATGATAACATATAAAGTCATTATTTCTATGACTACAGGTCATGAGAACATTGCTGCTAAAAATGGAGAAAGCTGAATAAAACCTATCAAACCTCCCAAATTTTCTTCAATTCTGCTGAAAAGTCTTCTGGAAGAATAAAGGAGCTGAACGCAGTTAAAGGTTGTTGGCTAAATTGATGGCTACAAATCCACTGTCGAGATGCACCTTAGACAAAATAACTGGATTTCTTCCACTGAATACCCATCACAAATGAAGGCAGGATGTAACCACGGGACATAAAGACTGTAATTCTCTGAAAATTCAGCACAGACTGAGCATACGAGTTCTCCCACTGCGGTTATGTCTGCACTACTAACAGATATAACAAATTTGCTCCTTGTTGTTTTCTTATTGCATCGTGTGTACATTACATTAACGTTCTTTAATCTTCTAGTGAAAAATGGAAAATGCCAAAATGCTTTCGAAGATCCACCCCTCTCCAGACCGAGGTTATAATAATGTAATTTTAGCTCTGCTATTTCTTGTCAGTCAACCAGGCCACCTTTCCCTTCCGTCCCAGGTCGGATTTTCAGCCGGTGTGAGTAAAGTCAGCGCCGCCGACCTCCCTCTGATGCCTTCACCATGAAGCCGCCAGGGGCTTACAGCCCCGCTTCCCTGGATTAAAAACAAGTGCAGGCTGCTCTGTGCAGATTTGCAATTACAGAACTGAGGGAAAGCTACCAGCGGATAAAAGCTCCCAGGCACTTAGATGAATATATTTTTAATTGATCAGGCATCTTTTCCCCCTCGTTTCCTTTGCTCACAAACAGCTTGAGCTTCAACTGAAACCTATATCAGACAACACTAAGAATCTGAAATAGAATAGAAAAGACATCAGCGGCTCTCTGGTTTAAATGCAGTTTCTTTTATTGATCAGCAGACCTCCAAAGGTTCAATAAACATTCATTTTATGCTCACCATTCTGAAAGAAACAATAAAGCAGTGGTTAGTGACTTGGCAAGCATTAAAGCACTCAATGAAGGCCGGACCGTGGATGTCTTCTGCACAGTGCTGAAAACCCACGGGCACAACGGGGCTGCTCCCGGAAAACAGCACTTCCAGCGCGAGTAACAGCATCGGAAGAGGGTCACATCACTACAGGCGACCAGGGACACCCAGAGAACTGTTGATAAATGACACGTCACAGCTGATCCCCTCAGGACAGCTCCGTCATGGAGATGCCATGGAATGGTTGGTTTTCACCAGGGCAACTGGATTTCCTTTTTCGTTGTCCCTGGGATTCAAAGCAACACTCCTCTCAGTGGTCAATGGGAGAATAACATGAACCTGTCGAAGCATTTGACTCTAAATGGCTTCAAATGCAGAAAGTCACCATTAATTAATGTTAAAACGGCAAACCCCGTGCAGCATTCTGAGCCACGGACACACTCGTCAGCTCAGTGCTGAACACAATCAATCAACTTTACGCTTTATATTAAGCCAGTTCACTACTGCAGTGAACCTGTAAAACTCAACTCCTGCATTACTTGCACATACAAAAAGGTATTTTAAAGGATTGTGAATAAAAACATCTTTCAGAAGTCAATTTTGAATAGCTGGCACTGAAGGAATGTCAAAGCACCTCCACTGTATAACTTACATAAGATTTCTGCTCCTCACAATTTCAATCTACTTTCAGCTGTCCTATTTTGTATACACGGAAGGACTTCCACTACTTCAGTCAATCGCTCTGTCTTTTTCTGCCTCGTGTTTTTGTTATTTATTGCTTGTCAAGTACCTTTAGTGCAAACTGTACAAGACAAATATCAAAACCACCCTGCTACTGGGGATCTCACTACCTACAAAATAGATTTATCAAAGAGAAGCAAGACTTATTGAAATACTCCCAGAGTATTTCTGAAGAGAATTTTTCCTGTCGCTGCAATGGACCACTCATCTTTGAGGATATCTGCATCGGTGCCTCCCTTTGAAAGCATCCCTAGACACAGAAAAGCCACACAAAACGCTTTTCGTTGTGCTCTTCTGTCCTTTGCCAGAAGCCAACACCTTCTGCTGGCGTCATCAGAATCATCCCAAGCCGGTAGCGTTTGCCAGGTCGGGCTTTAATGGCTCCTTGTAAGGAATTATCAAGGTTAGACGAGAGGTAAAGCACATAAAGCACACGGTCCTATATCCAATTTACAGCTTTGCTTATCCGAAAGCATCGCATGAAAAAGGATCTGTTCCAACGGACAAATATCCACCCAGAAGGAACAGCGAATACTGATCTACATATCAATAGCTTCAAAGTCCGAGAGCTAAACGGGCATAGTTTCTGACGATAATCATTAAAGCTCCCCAGCTCCAAAAGCTGTTCTCGGCGGGTTTCTTCGCATGGCTTTGGCAGCACCGGGGGCCTTCTCATGCACAAAAATCCAGCCACGGAGACAATATCCCAGTAACAAAGTTGACTTTTTTTGAACAGCAAGCCTGACACGCTGCACACACCAGGCAAAATCCTGATTCTTTGAACTCGATGGGAACATTGCCACGAGCTCCTCCGGAGCCAGGATTTCACTCGCAGACGTTTCATCCCACTTGAAACGGCAGCAGCTCAAAGCAAGAGAGAGCAGAGATGTCGACTGGCGCGTTGCAAGTGTTTCGGTGCAAACACTACCTGTAAACAAGCACTCGAGCAAGGGGATCCGATTCCCTCCTGCTCTATCGCTGGGAGACAACACACAGAGGGCCCAAGAGCTCCTTTCCTCCAAAAACCAAGCAAGCACCCAGCTATTTCCAGCCCTGTGTTTGGCTCCTGGGTATAAGGAGAGCAAACAAAGCAAAGCCTGGAGCAAACGTCAAGTGTAAAATGCCAGGGGAGGTCTAACAAGCCCCTCAATAGGTGCCTGTTTCTTCTGAAATCTTGTCTCAAACGCTAAATTTAACCAATAAGCAACAACACCAAGGGAAACCTGGTATTACTTGCAACATTAAACAGGGTTTTAATGGTTTGCAACAGCTTATTCTAACTAAATTTTCATGAATTTTGGCCATGGGACATGAAACAAGCAGTCTTCCCGAGCTGCAGTGAATCTGTTGGTGCAACTGGACCGCAGGGATTCCTGCTCCCTGGTTACTTGAAGGGTTTTGTAGGGTTATTTCAAGGTTAGAGGTGCTGGAAGTGCAGCTGCCCATGCACCCTCTGGACCATGAGCTCACTCGGGAGAGCTGCACACACATCTCCTAACCTAAACACCCTGCACATTTTATATCAACTTGATATATCAACTCTTCTGAATACCTGCCCAGATAAATGTGTAATTTCTGGTGCTGCATGCACCTAGATAAAACAGGGTTCACCTGTTCTATCAGTGTTCACCTAGCCTAAACCTTATATATTCTCCTTTGTATACGTCTTATAGAACTATGGAATCTCTACTAATACTAGGGAATTTCTAAGTGATTTCCCTGCCAGTGGCCACAGTGGTGCTGATTAAAAACACATTAGATGGCCCAAAAATCAAAGGAATTACCAGTTTCTTACAGGACTAACTCACTCCCCAAGTTGGAACACAACGCATTTGCATCTCTACTGCTTTCAGTTTAATCATCTTTCCTTATGGCAGGAAGAATGCCATGAATACCTGAGATTCAATACAATGATGACATACGAGCAGTTTCAAAATAGGGAATATATTGTGACCAAAATACCAAGCAGGGGCAAAATAACCCAATACTGAAAATTAAAAAAAAAAAAAAAGGTTTATCCTTTATCGCACTTACAATCATAATCAGTAACAATTCAAATGGACCATAAGAATCAGGGGCTGGATTGCTTATACCTGTGCATTTTCTTTAATAGGATTTTTAACACTAAAATGCCTTCCAAAACCTATACTTAAGGTGGGTCACCAAAACACCATGACATTTGTCTTACAATACTAAATACATTTATCTTATTTGTCTTATAATACTAAAGCAAACATTCTCTATAAAAATAATTTTATGTATAACATAACATAATTTGGGCAGGATGTCTCCAATTTGGTCTGAGTGCCTGACTGAAAAAAAAAGAAAAAAGGTTCCAAAAAAAAAAAAAAAAAAAAGAAACCCACAGTGATGTTCTGTTAAGTAAACCTAGAAAAGGCACCATTGACCTTGAAACTATTTTGCATTCCACACAGCTGCAGAGCTCTTCATTAGAGAGACGCTCCAAAGACATTTCTCCCTGGTAGGGGACATGCTGCATGTCAGACCTCGTGGGAAACTTTTCCAGCATTTTATCTGCAGAGACTGGGGTGTCATGTACGAGGCAGGAAAGATCACACTCTGTATGCGCCTCCACCAGCTAAAACCTGACACAAAAACCCGGCTAGCCACGCTTGCAGTGTAGCGAGGTCACCTCAAGATCCAGAGATGGATGTAGACAATGAAGATAAAAAGTAAAAGAAAATTCTTTACTATCAGACACTTTCTACAATAATTCCTCCTTGGATTCACATACAGGCAGAATTCAGTTCTAAGACTCACTGGAATGTGACCAGAACAGGATCCTTACAAAGGTAATGAGAGCCCATCATGTTCACAGAAAACACCCTGAGGGAATAAACCTTTTGGTCCCCTCAGTTTTTCAGGTTTACAAGGGGTATTATTAAGAGAATAAACCCATATTTTCCCACCATTTTCCTACAATCCCATTCTATATTTACAATGATTTTAACACACACACGACTTAGCTCACAGGGAAGCAGCTCAAGTTGGCTCTGTAGAAAGCAGAGATGATAGGAGAGAACAAAAGGGGAATTGTGTAAGCCTATTTGGGATGGCTGCGATAAGGCTGCTGCTTTCAGCCCCGCTGAGCATATTGACTTTTCTGCTATTGCATGAATTAATATTTCATGTCAGCAGGATATGCCCTTTCCTTTTCCACGGCCCAACAGAGCACACCTGGCCGCACACAGGAGCCTTGTGCTCCCAAGGTCTCCCCTCCTGTCATTCCCAAATCACCCATGTAGACAGACAGCACCTTCTTCCCAGGACCCTGCAGTTGGTTCCAGGACCCAGTTTATTTTGCTCTTTCTTTTGCTCTCACACAAACACACAGATTTAGTGTTTTCCCAAAGTTTTTTAAAGAGGGCAGCAGTGCGGGCACAGATCCACTTAAGAGTCTTCATTTCTGCAGTTTTCCTTGCAGTTATATAGTTAACAGGGCATGACATAAACTTCAGAACTGGGCAGAGTTAGCTTGCTTTAGAAAGATTTGGGGTGGAATATTTAATTTCTAGATGTTCAAAATTAAATATATATATATACACAACTGGAAATTAGTTTTCTTTTATTTAGGACTAAATCTTGTGCTATTCTAAACACTAGCCCAGATTTAGCAAAGGACATGTGACATTAAGCATGTGAGTAGTTTGCTATTCCTGACAGAACTAAGCATTGATTTTACTGGAAATTAGTCAACCACGTGCTTAACTGAATACATAGGGTTAAGTGCTTTACAATGATCTGCATAAGTGGCTGGTTTCATTCATTTTAAAGCCATTTTTAGTATTATAGCTCCATTTTAGTTTCTGCAAAACAAAGCTTTTCATATATCAATCCCAGTTTCAAACCCTATTTTTTCTTCCCAGCAAATTATACTGTCAAAAGGGCATTGAACAGACAGGCCACCTACCTGCAAGTGCTACTTTTCTGCATGACGTCGGCTCGATGATATCCAGAGAGTTTACAAAAACCGTCATTACTATAAACTACAGGCCAGTCCACAATCTGGGCATTTCCCAACAGAAAACTGGATTCTAGAAAAAGAGAGAGAGAGAGAAAGGGCTGTTGTCAGTCACAAAGTACATTGCCGTCCTTCATGCTACCCAGCAGATGCAGAGAGTTTCTTATGTTGGCAACTAACATACAGGAAAAATTTGAGCGCTCGCTGAAGCTAAAACAAGTAGCTTCTTTCACTCCAAATACTGATATAGGCACCAACTCCGGTTTAGAAAGGATTCAGCTATTCCCCATGCCTGCGCAGGATATTGTTTGAGTTGGTGCTCCTACATAAAAATAATAATAATAATAATAATAATAATAATAATAATAATAATAATGCACATCTCAGACTTACACGGCCTGGCAAACTGAGTTTTCAGTGCTGAACCTGATGTTGCCAGACATCAGGATGCTGGACAAGAACCAGGGCAGGAGGGAAGAGGCGCCCAGCAGTGGATGACCCACGTTGCCCCTAGGTGAGCTGGCATTACACAACCCAACGGGACACTCAGGACAATGGTACAAGCAACGAATGCCAAAAGGGACTTGAGATTGGACTAACACAAAGCAAACATCAAATTCTGTCCAAAAAAGTGCCAGTGGGTGGTTTGGATTCAGCCTAGCAGCACAGCATCAATTGCCATAAACATACAAATACAGGGAATATTCTTAGGAAGTTGAACCTCAGATTAGATATCGCTTCAATCATCTGTGCTTTCAGTCAGTGCCTACAGTTTATACACAGGGACTGGCACCAACATGCAATGAGTTAGTCCTAAAATAGTCTGGAACGATTCCTCCAACACTGTTTTTAGCAAGGCGCTACTCAATAAAGAAATACCCATTTTCCTTAAGCACAACACTCGAGTATTTTATGCTCACCGACATCACAAACATTTCTAATTTTGTTTCTCTCATAGTGTATCACCTAGTAGAGAATCCAAATTGTGGTCTCTAATGATCTTCTGACCTTTATTTATTTGTACTTTTAATTTAAAGTTTCATTTTGACTGTAGATGTGGAACTAGTAGGTTATCTTTGGCCCACTCACTGATAAAAAGCTATTAAAATGTAGCTACTGAAAAGCTATTAAATTCAGCTATTAAAACCCACTACTATAAAGAAATAATAGCAGAGGTCCCGTTCATCAGTTTTTGCCAGAAAATTTTCAAGCAATTTTTTAGGAATTATTTTAGTATCTGAAGAATGGATGTGCCCATTACTTTCACAGACATATACTCAGGTGTATGCACAGTCATTTCCATAGAAAAATAACAGCAAGTTTGCACGAGCTGCCTTCTCACCTTATTTATAACTCTCCGACTAGAGTGCGAATCATACACGTTATTCCATTAGACAAGGAAAATGTGTGGGGAAAAAAGTGCTTTTCATTGCTGTTTTCTTGCTTTACAAGCATAAATTTTTGAAAGAATAATCCAGCAGCAATTGGATTTTCTACAGAAAAGTAGATTGAAAAGTATTTAAAAGCTAACTGGCGTGAGAAATGGAAGCTTGGATTTTGCATAAGTTCAAATCTTTTACTTGAATTCCTTGCAAACCCAGTTTTTAAATGCAATACCATTTACTCAGCACAAATGCCTTGATGAGGTGAAATCCTCATACCTGGAAATCAAAGCGTTTGATAGCCCGAGCTCCCACCATATCGCCACTCGAACGTTTGTGTCCCTCTTCCTTTTGCAGAGGTATCAGTCTTGCTTTCCACGCAATCTGTCCTCAGCTTTTTAAGGAGAAATTTAATTCCTGTCCCTCTTGCTCATCCTTTCATTGCCTGAACGGGCAGGGGGTTTGACCTCCCAGCACGTGGCGGGGGTCAAAACATGAATTCACCCAGCCAAGACGATACCCCGGGAAGCAGCAAATATTACAAATCCTCTGGTCAAACCAGGTTGGATTTGGGAGGAGGAAAGAGATGTTTGCTTGCAAAATTGCAGCCCCCAAAGTTTTGGGTATTCACATATAGATAGAACAGCGTAGCAACCTCTGCTATTTCAGAGGACCAAATTCCCTCTGGATGTCAGGCAGACCCAGGATCCATAAACAGGCAATCCTGCTTCCAAGTCTCCGTCTGACAGAGGTAACCTTGACCTGTCTATATTCCTGTGCACTGAATCAGAAGGTGGATGTGCAGCCAGCAGAAGGCATACGGCATACAGCAGTTGGCTGTTCTGTATTATGTGGATGTATATGTCTTCATAGAGGAGGGTCTCGCAATGCTGGCTAAGGCATTCATCAGACTGAGCAAACCCACCAGACACTGGGAGGGAAAGAAGCCACCCTATTCATATGTCATAAAAGCAGAAAAGACAACAAAATTTTCTTGATAGATGTTAGTATGTGTTAACAGATTAGCTCAGATATGTACTATATATGCTAATAACTAGATCAGATATTACAATGTGCATTTTCTCTTGTCCCCATAAATTTTCCTTTACGTGCCTGACTTTCTTACCCTTGTTTCCTAAAGAAGCAAGGCTTGTTTGCCCATGCTAAGCACATGAATACTCACATGAATATGTGTGTCCTACTCCAGCTGAACAAAAAGCCTGGATCGATGTTTGCATCTCGCTAGACACAAATGAACCCAAGTGCAGGCGCAAAGCCCTAGGAATCCACGTTTCATTAATGCTGCTGCTCAGGGAGCAGCTTGCTAAGATTTAAGGAAGAATTGGTGGGCACCGACCCCCGGATGGGGGTGCCAAGGCTCCTAACACCATCTAAAAAGCATTAGCTTGTCCACGGTGTAGCAAACATTGTGCTTTTACTGTGCCCCATGGCTCAGCATTCCCTTGTCCCACCCCTTCCCTTTTATCAGTAATCACCCTATTTCCCCCAACCAGGACACACATAATAATTCTTCATTATTTCTACGATCTCTCCAGATTGAAACTCCAGACAGTTTTATCTTAACATTAGCCAGATTGTATCTAGCTGTAAACATCCAAACTGAGCATTAGGGACACGACATTATAGAAGAAGTGTCTTTTGGGAGGGCCAGATGTTTCCATTCTCCAACTCCTTTGCTTGCAGGGAAGCTGCTCATTCGCATGCACTTACTCTTTGCATGGTTTCCGTGCTAAGACAGGTCCATCACAGACGTGTCTCAGACCAAGATCTATGTCACTCTGACTGTGGCAAATTCTGCTCTCAGGCTGATTTCTTGCTGGTTGCTTGAACTCTACTGGCAGGGAAGCAGGACCTAAATCTACTAGCAGGCTTAGACCTGCTTACAGTCCCCAAGGACTTGGCACCTTCGCGCAAGCCCAATTCTTCATTCGAGCCCATCAGCTATGGAGAAAGACAAGGTTGCTCCATCCCCACAGCCTGCAAAATGATGAAAGATCTCCTTTTCTTTCTTTCTTATTCGAGGATAAGCATTTGTATAAGGAACTTAGCTGCTTACAACTGAGCAACACAGAATTCACGCACTAAGCCTAAACCTGAGCAGCCGAAGGCATCTGCGTTTCAGGCGCAGCACGACTTGGCTGGAAGAGCGGTACCGCAGCAGGCGGTGTCTAGGGCGGCTGAACTTGTGCATGGCAATGCACAAATGCAGCTCACGTTCTGATACTGGTAATTCAAACCCGGGTAAAATGAGTGTTGAGGCCTAAAAAGGAAAGTCTGCTCTTTCCACGCACAGCAGTCCGCAGCTTCCCGAAGGCTTCACTGCAGAGGCTGGTAGCAGCTGCCCCAGCCCATCTGGTATTGCCTGTTGCTGAAGGCAGGAGGCAATCTGACAGAGCACCCGTTGGATCCAGTGTATGAACCTCTCTGCACCTGTGATCCAAATTACTGCGTGGCAAAACGTCACACTGACAGCCCCAACACGCAGCTGACTTCAACACCTCCATAAACGATCAGCCTGAAACCTCCAGCAATGTACTCATTCCTGCTTGGATTTTTCGAAGCACTGAAAATGCATTTGCACTTTCCATTTCCTTAGAGATCAAAGATAATTTTTATTATTTCTAAGGTTGTCCTGGTGCCACTGAGTCCACCCATCATCTTCTCCACCCCCGTTTCCCCTCAATGTATTACAGGATGTGCAAGTTTTTTCAACTAGACCTGTCTAAAACACTGTCCGTGTAGAGGGGCGCTGGGAAGCAGGGCTCAGAGAGCGGATACGTCCTTCAGAGTTGCTGGATTCATGTTAGGAAATCAGCAGGCACTTAATTCACTAATATAACTCAACTATTTACAAAGTTCAATGTATCTAGCAAAGAACTTGGAAATTAAATGCAAACAGCAAAATTCCAGATGTGGAAGACATCCTTGAGGCAAACAGTTGTGCAAGACAAGGTGCCTGCCGCTTCCAGCACTTCTCTTTGGCACAAAGGCAGCCAAGGCAATAGAGCAAGGAGCCTTTCATCTTGCTTTCTCTTGCAGGAGCTAATATTCAACACAGCACCGAGTCTTGTTTTGTTGTTAAAAAGAAATGACCGCAGTGTGCAAGCAGCTTTTCTAACCAACAGAACGCCCAAAGCGGTGTAAAATCCATGTTATGTAATCACAGGAGAGCAAGAACAGCTAAATCATTTCAGGAGATATGTTTAGCCAAGTGTGAAACATTGTCTCTAATCATCTTTTTTCCTCAAGAATACTTGGGTATCACTTGTAAACAAAACTGTCTGAGTATTTCAGAATCCCATCTCTTCCCAGGAAAATACGCTAGTAATTTAAGTCCCTTCTGAGAAGATGTTTGAAAAGAAATGAAGTAGTAGCAAAACAGAATTGGAAGCGAGGGGAAACAACATTTCCATGGAATGAATTACTAGCCCAAGTAATTTGCCTTTCATGAAAGTGCTCTCTTATAAAAGTCCCCAAACACTCTTCCTATAGCTACACCGGGTTCCGCATATTCCCAGTATCTTCCTGGAAAACTCATGGGGTTCCTGGGGGGAAAAAACTCCTAAAAGAAAAATTTTCAATCTTGATTTTCTTTTAATTTTTCTTAAGCAAGTCTTGCCCTGGTTATTATACTTCTACTGACACACAGAAATGGTGAATCCAAACCCATGCTTAAGTCATGGTTGTCTGTGGGCAAAGAGCTGCCTTGAAGCAGCCTCCACCGGTGCCTTTTATTCCTTCCTGTAAAACCACATTGCTGCCTGGCAAAGCTCGTATTTCCCTTGTGTCTTTAAAGCATGTAAGACATCACTGTCATCCAATTTATCCAGCACATTAAGCTTTGATTGCCTGGGAAAAAAAAAAAAAAGGGAAAAAAATCCCTCATGGAACAAACTCTCTGCTTCACCTTTCTGTAGCACTGCTGTATTTATTTCTGTACTTACACTCCGAAAATGCATGGAGGGCTAAACCCAGAGCAAGATGCCACCATTCTGACTATGCTTAATTCCTGCCCCAAATAAGTGCTCCTCAAATAAAACAAAATATAAATAATCCAGTGTTGGCTGAAATATTAAATCGACATGTAAGTCACTTAGCTGGGAACACAGCAGCTTTCAGCAATTTAGGAGGCAGGCACAAGAAGAGAGATTACAGTCTGCCTGCAATTTACCTTGCCCAAACTTAAAATTTCACTTTAATCATTCTCACTGTGAAATCCTATGAGCAGCTCAGAGCCTTTACTGCAGGACAACTTCACTGACCTCAAGAAGAGTTCAAAAATCAATAAGGACAGGAGAGTGTCCCCATGAGTTGCCCGAGAAATGACATCTCATACACCTCAGATGAGAGGTTCTCCCCTACACATTCACTTATCCTAGCATTAAAGAAGTCCTTACCTAGCTGATTATCTTCTACATGCTGCCACTGAATTTCTTCCCTATTAAAATGATGCAGAGCACAGGTACAGTGACACTAAATTCAAACTGAAGCGCTCTGTAGCTCTCACCAAAGGCAACGGGCAATTTGGAGAGAACTGAAAAAATATATATGTCTACATCTGGTTTTAATTTCATATATATTATATATGTATGTAAATTTATATAAGAAAGGGTGCTAACTTCCTAACTTTGCATTCCCAAGGTGAGATAATTGTGCTGGCAGCAGTTGCTCAAAGACGGGGTTGCATCTTGAAGCCCCTCTGCTCACAGTAGCCCCAGCTAGAGCTTCATGGAGCTTGGTTGTATTTCCAAAACCCGGTTTGGGGATAGAATTGCCTGCCTCTCCCCTGCTCCATTACTCCCCTGCAGCAAAGGGCTGGAGCAGGACACTGCTAACAGGACACATCACAGCCCAAGGGGGATGCGGAATTGGGACCCGGCAATCCAGGTTACACCTGGCTCAGCATCCCCTTGAGACAGTCTCCAAGCGTGCTGAAAAGCTCTCTAAAAAAACACTGTGTTACAATAGCCACTCCAAAGTCTTACTTAATTTTATCACATGGGAAAATATTGTTTTCTTAAGCTCATCAGACAAAACCCTGAGAATTCAGGTTAACCACTAAACAGTACCCTAATAGAACAGGCTAATTAAATGTATTTCCACAACTCACTTAACTTCCTGGCATTCTTCTTTAGCCTTGTATTTCCTCCATCAGTAATAACAAATCTGAATGTTTACTCAAAAAAAAAAATCAATAATTTCTTTTTTTTTGCTCTGTTCTCCATCGGATTTAATCATTAAACTGGGAATGCAACAGCACTTACAGTGACCTCTTGTGGCAACGCTCAGCCTGTATTCAAACACCGCTCAAGCGAAAGTCTCTCCTACCACAGCCAGCAATAGGTAAAGAAAAAAAAATAATAATACTAAAAGTATAAGACCTCTATTGAATAAAGAAGCTCATCAGATCTCAGTGAAATCCAGCTACTTCTTTACCTAACAGTATGCTATTGTTTGGGCTTATAAATTAATACGGTGGTATAGAGTTTTCATAACTAGTTTTTAATAACAAATTGCATATAAAAGCAAAAGTTTTAGCGTTTCTAAAACTGCTCCCACTTCAGCAGGAATCAGATATGCTTAATGCCTCAGGATTCAGCCAAATCAACCCAAAACACTGGAAGAGGAAGGACAGACAGATCCTTGTCTTTAAAAACGCCACCCAGGTTTCATCTAATGACACTTCTTGGTATAAGAATTCACTTTGCTTTAACTACATATCAGTAAGCCTCTGCTGCCACTGAAATTTCAGAAGTCCCCTCTGTGCTTCCAAACACCAGAAAAAGCCCTAAAAATCTAATCTCTATGACCACCCCTCCAGGAACTTCCCCACAATCAATAGAATCAGAGAATGGAGCCATCTGGCCCAGGTTTGGCAGGTTCTTTACACAGGGATTCAGGTAACAGCAGATGTCCAGGGGTCTGCAGAAGATCCCTCCTGCCCTCACAACTCCAGGTAGCTTCTTGGAGAGGACTTTCCCTCTGCAGCAAATGTCACTTCATTTGGATCAGATGAAAATCCGGCTTGTTTCAACTTGGAGCAAAGAAGCCTCCATAAACCATGACCAATGATGATAAGAAAATATGTTTTCTATCTCTGCATATAAGAAACCAGTTACACTACATGGACTAGTAGGAGAGATGAAAGAAAAGCAGTGTGATAAAAAACAAAAAGGTATCTGAGCACTACAGATCTCATCATGTGCATTTCCCTCCCTTTTCCTGAGTAAATGGGTTATTTTTTTGCCCATCCAAGTCAGGGGTACCCAGTAGGACATAGAGCTCTGTCTTAAGGAGTCCATTTACATGAACAGGGACTTATAATGTTAAAGACCAGGAATAAAATCTTAGGTCCATTAGAGCTCGTGGTAAAATTGACAAGGATGCCTAACCGAGCAAAGGTTGCAACAATCAAAATCCAAACGGACAAGACCTGAAAGACTCTCTTCCCCAAGGAAGTCTCTACAAGTTATTGCAATACAAACAATAACCAAGAATGATGACTTATTTATCTCTCAATAACCTGTGCCCTTCTCTGCTGCCTCTTGCTGCTTTTCATTGCATACTGCTGCAAAGTCCCAGGGTTACCCTATCCCCAAATTCATCCTGTACTATAAAAGCCAATTAAGCAGTTGACACACGCTGAATGCTTTGCTGCTAGGTACAGGCAGCAGGGACACATTTCTCCTTCCCTACACGTGCCCCTCAGGTCCATGGCTCTATGTGCACATGGGCCAGCACCACAATGGCCAGCCCTGCACTACAGACTGGCCCAAATCTGCCCCTGCTTCCACCTTCACGTTGCTGAGCTGAGGTCAGAGCCAGCAGGAGCTCCGAACACACGGAAGAAGTTATCGATAATGACAGCAAAAATGGACACACGCTGACGAGACCATCTCAGGGGGGAGAGAACATCACTCCAAGGAAGGCCCTTAGCAAAAACCCAAAATATTGATGGCAGGAGAAGGCAGACACCTTGATGTAATTTAACCTGGTTCTCTCACAAAACATCTCTTCCTTCAGCATCACAAAACACCCGGAGAGCTGAAGAACTAGGGCACACTGCAGCAAGACCACAGTAGTCTTTGCTGCCTCGGATCAGACCTTTACTCAATGTATTTTCACTCTGCTCTTAAGAAAAAGAAATGTTCAGGGTGCACAGAGATTACCCTGCAGGTGGGCCCGAGGGATCGTCCCTTTTCTCCAGCAGCAGCAGTTGCTCTAACAACAGACCACACTTATCCCTATGGACTCGATCTCTCCCAACCAGGCAGACAAATAACTCGTGGGGAAGCACGTTGGAAACCACCTGGGAGAGCAGCACGGAGCTGCCTGAGAAGCAAAGCAAGGGGCTGCTCTGCAGGGGAGAACTTGCCTCCAAGAGACCCCAGAGACAGGGACACCAGAGTCCCACCAGCTCTTCTGCCTCTCTCTGAGCACTTCTCATTTAACCTAATTTATAGCTGCGGTGCAAAGGAAAGGTTCAGAAGATGTTTAAATGAAAAACACCTAGTGCTGAAGGGAAAACAAAAAAAAAATCAAATATATGGTTGTTTTTCAACACCAGGTCTAGGTACCACGTTCAGTCTGTGCTACGGACTGCGCCAGTTCCACCTTTCCACATTTAAAAATAATGTGATTTTGTGTGTAAGCATTTGTTGTTCAGATCCATCTCCAGCAGCTCACAGTAACTCAGTCTCCACTTGTATTTCATTTTGAAATGTTTTGCTTCCATTTCAGACCTGAAGAACTGCCTATGTGTCCAAATACCTATTTTTTCCCAATTGTTTCCATTTTTTTTTTCAGTTATTGGGTAATAAAAGGTACAACCTCTATCTACAAACCTTCTCCTGGTTGCTAAGAAGAGATTTACAGCCAAGAAGTGTGATGGGATTGCCAAAGTGTGAGAAATTCCCCCCAAAAGAGTATTCTTTAACCAAGAAGGAAGAAGCAGAGTTTTTTTATGCCATTACTCAACTTGACTCTGAAAAATCTCCTCATAATTGATGAATGCAAGCACAAAGAAAACTAAAACCAGCGCTGCTTTACCGCGTACACCGTCAGCAGCCCAAATCCTTGCCTTTTAGTGAGGACTGTCAGGAGATCCTTGAACCAGATTGCTCCACTGAACACGATTAAGTTCAGATTAAACAGTGCTGACTCCAATGAAAATTACTGTTTCTAAAAGGCACTAATGTCCTGGATGACAAAAATAAGGTCAAAAAGCTTGTTTTAGGGCACAACACTGACCATTTACATGAATCTGGAACAAATTCCCATTCCATTCTTCTCTTTGCTGTCCAATGGAGCATTTCTGACTCTATGTAGCATCGCACTTAGGTATCACCAGGGGAAGGGGAAAAGAAGCAGTGACCAGATTAGCTTGATTTTAAAGCGCCCAAATTAGGGCAGATTAAAAATCGGAGGGCATGTTTTTAAAAGTACAACACTCAAAAGCCTTCTGAGCTTTTCTCGGGTTTTTTGACATCTCAAAGCTTCACTGAGCTTTCATTGGGGAGGACATGTGATTTAATTAGAGCACGATACAAAAGCCTGACACTCCCGAACTGTGTTCCCAGTTTTGCCATGACCTTGGGAAAACGACGGCGATGCCCAAGCCTCCTCTCCTGCCAGGTTTAAGGACAGGTTGAGAACGTCTCTGTGTGTCCTCCTCTACAGGGAGCCGAGAAGTGTAATTAAATTCCAGCCAAGGCTTTGAAGTTGTCAGAGGCAAAAGTGCTGCATAAACCCCTAGTAATTAAGCTTGCATTTAATATTCTGGCAAATATATAAACTGCTACAAGAAACTCTGGCTTCAAGCGATCCTGCCACAGAGATGGATACAGAACCAGAGCTGGTCATGGAACCAAGGCAGGCAACATGGCAGGGAGAAAGCCCCCAAAATGGTCAATATAAGGCTGCTGCTTTAACACTAAACATTTTAAAATAAATTCCAGGCCCTGTGGTGTTGGTCCCACTCCTGTGGAAATCAGGAAATCACTAATCCAAGAGCTGACATTAAAATCAAAGCAGCACGTCAGACCTCTTGAGTAGCAGTGTGAGATAAACCCAGAGCTGCGCAGCAGGAAGGTGGAAGGGAATGCTCGACAGGAGGATTTCACATCCTATTAGTGCCTGAGCTAGTAACACGCACGGCAACTTTTCTACATGCCCTGTTCTACCCATCGTTCTGACTCATGTCACTAGATGCCCGCGGGCCAAGCAGGGCTCTGGCACCGCAGGGCTCTCCCTAACTCGCGCTGTCTGGGGAAGGATCTCCGGGCAGATGTGAAGTTGGGCTGCTTTATCACACTTCAGCTCTGCAAACACTCCTACACTCCGCTACATCTGTGCAAAGACCACGTAGCCGAGGGATGCGAGTAGCACAAGATCCAGCCAAGGCAGCATCTGTATTAGCACATCGAGAGCGATGCTCTGCAATTATATCCTGACTTTAATGGGGTTGAATTCACTGCTCTTCACCACCACTTTGCAATGGGCAGAAAGGGTTATTTTACACCTCGACAGTCCTGAAACACTCCTGGAACTACTCGTCTCTACAGAGAGCTGCAGATGTGCAACTGCAGGCAGCAGTTTATGTTATTTGTTTAGCCAGAGGATTAGCATCACCCAGACCCCGCTCGCTCCCTTATTCTCACCCGCAAACCTTTCCCAGACACTTAAAGTGCCACAGAACTGTCCAGGCAAACCACGGCATCCACAAACCCGATGCACGGAGAAGGTGGAAAGAAAATAAAAAACTAACTCAAGAGTGAGGACCGGGATGCGATGCCAAGCAGAGACGCGACAGCAATGTGAGAAGTTCGGGTGGGCAGGGAGAGCACCGGGATGGGCAGGCGAGAGCAGCAGGGAACGGGTTGGACGAGCAGCTCCGCGCGCCCACAGGTAGCGCAGGCGGAGGGATGAAGAGATGGATGGAGGGATGGACGTCGGGATGGATGGAGCGACAGACAGCGGGATGGATGGAGGGATGGATGGAGGGGACGGACGCCGGGATGCAGGGATGGGCGGGTGGCGGGACGGAGGGATGGAGGGACGGGCGGCGGGATGCAGGGACGGACGCGGGGATGGAGGGACGGGCGGCGGGATGCAGGGATGGGCGGCGGGATGCAGGGACAGACGAGTGGCGGGACGGAGGGATGCAGGGACGGGCAGCGGGATGCAGGGACGGAGGGGCAGCGGGACGGAGGGCTGGACGGACGGGCGGGCAGCGGAACGGGCGGCGGGATGCAGGGACGGGCGGGCGGCGGGACGCCTCACCGCTCGAGCGCCGGACGATGTTCTCCAGGAAGGTGTTCTGCGGTGCCACCAGCCCTCTCTTGCCGCCCGGCATCCTGCAGAGCCGGGCTCGGGGGCCGGCGGAGCGCGGCGGCGGCGGCGGCGGCAGCGGCGGCGGGGGGGGCC
>JAWLRI010000086.1:5565180-5593810 GCA_034781795.1 Crypturellus tataupa
GGACCCTTATAGCAACCCTGGTTGCTAAAACGGAGCCTTTCCCTGATAGCTTTTAAATCGGGATTATCTTTTTATTTATTTATTTATTTATTTATTGAGGCAGTGGGGAAGGCTCGGAGGATGCCGCCCCTGGCTGCCCTGGTTAAGTATTTTGCCCACTAGTAGCTCCCCCGAAGTGCAGCGAGTGTCCCAGACGCCGCAGGTGAGAGGTAGGTGCCGAGAGGCAGGTTGCATAGGCAGATCTCTCCTTTTTCTCACTTTATTGGGATTCTCAGACTAAAGCTGCCTAAAAGTGACCCAAAGAACGCGCCCCTGGGTACTGCCTGTCCCCACCAACTTGGCTCAAGCAGGAGAGCTTCTCCTGGAGGATATTATTCCACATGCTGTTAAAAAATTGGATTTTTTTCCAACCTTTCACACTTTCAGCCCCCACTCCTTGCCATGTTAGTCCAAGGAGTCACACTGAGGTCGCCCGAGCTGCTCGCTCAGAGATAAGCGCGCACCGAAAAGCTCTTCCACATCAGGCTCTATTGCACGAGGAGCAGCCCGACAGCCGCTGAACTCAGGGGTCTGGTTCTGTTTCCATTTAAACAAATGCAAATCAGGAGCAAATCCATGGCAGTCTGCCCTCAAATGGTGATGGAAAACCAGCCTGGGGGTCGAACCAGCCCCTCTTTGTCGAACACTTGTTGTTTCCCCGCCAGCTCTGAACGCGCAGCACAGTTTGGAAGCGCAGCACCGTTTGGAAGATGCTCCTGCTGAGCTCTGCCCCAGATACGCGAAACCTGCCTGCTTGTAACTGGCATGTGCTGGGCAACAACTTCACTTCTTTCAAGCGAGCAGTGGCCCTGTGAGAACATCTGTGCACAGGCACACACTGCCCGGCTCATCTGTCTGGGTAGCAATGCCCAGTCCTGTTCCAGGCCAGTTCAACCCCATTTGAATTCTTCTCCTCCTTTCCCATCCTTGTTTTGCAGCCTGGAATTGCCTCCACAAAGCTCTGCAAACATACAGGTTTTGAGTGCTGCAACACAAACCCTTCTCATTAACCCTTTTCTACATAGCATCCCCATCTTACAGCAGCAGACACATCCCAGAGCCAGACCATCCTCCCTGCTTCACGTCCCCCTCTCCAAATCTCACAAAGAGCATAAAATCTACTGTGGTTCCTAATACATTGTTTTGCCCAGAAGAGGCAAGGCAATATAGTTGGTGTTTTAGGGAATTTATTGCTAAAAATAAAGAAAAAAAAGATTCATCTTCAAAACAACAGCATTCCTGATGGAAAAATCAGCAGATCTGGATTTGTTATCCTTTCCCTTCAACCACAGTCCCCAGATTTGATTTCTCCAAGCAAAGAAACAAGATTTCCCAGATGGTGCTAAAAAGAGAGCAGGCACATTGGTGTGTGGGGAGGGCTAAAAGAGTAGGCACCGCTCCATCCTCTTCTACTTCACTTGTTCCTTTTCTTCTGAAATTGAACAGACCTGCTTGGTTCCTCACCTCTTTAATAGCATTTGTAGAACAAGCACAGTTCCCGCATCCCTGGGCCGTGGGCAAACGTGAACTTCCACAGCAAGTGGAGACAGGGTGTGCTGTGAAGTTTAACTACCTCCCATGAAGAACTGACCCTTTACAGCTGAACCTAGAGGGTTGTGTTATTTTACTTCAGGGAGCAGTAAACATTTTAGAACTGGTTCTTACCCACAGCACAGGCTTTTAAGTGTATCTTCCATGAATTTTATGAATTAAAGAAACCTCACCTTGGACCCAAGGGGCTCCCAGAAAAGGAGAGAGACATATTAAATCATATAAACAAGTCATGCACTGGTTTTTGATGATCTACATCAATAGCCTGAGTCATTAAAACATACAGGCTGCTGAACCTGTTCACGACATTGCATTTACTTTCAATGTTTATATGTAATAAGGTGAGTCAGGCTCTGCGGGAGCAGCATGGGCACTGGGCAAGAACCACCCACAGAGGCTTTATAAATAAATACCCTCTGTGAGCAGGACCGGGATGCACCGGGCAGTGCTCTGAGCCGTTTTGTAGCCCAGACCCGGCTGCACATCAGCACACAGACAACTCCCCATTCTAAAATAATTCACAAGGTGACTACAAGTTATTGTTATAAAAACACTATTAGTGCAAGTCACTCTATGGGCAACAAAACTTGCACTGCTTGATTTCCAATGGATTTGCGTCTCCTGACTTATGAGTTTTATCAACTGTTGAAAGAAAGGCTCCAATGGAAGATGTCCTAACAACCTAACTGCAAGAAACACGGGTAGTTTGCTCTGTCAGGTCAAGAGAATCTACACAGACCTAAGCAAAAGAGTTTTCTAGTATCTAACAAGGCATGAATTAACTTCTTAACCAATCTTTCCCCATAGTTGAGGCAATACTACAATCCCAAGGTACAGAATATTCCCATATTGTGTTCTGCAATCCTCATCCAAAGCACCCATGGAACCAGACCCCCATCTGGAGGATGTTAACACTGGCTTCATTGGTTTCAGCTGGTACTTCGAAACCAGCAAGTTTTCCTTTACCTACATACATGTGAGTTTTCCAATAGCTGCTTTCACAGGCCATCCACAGAGAAACATGTCCTGGAGGATGAGTGATAGAGAAATGTGGGTCCTCCTGAAAAGAGGTGGGAGAAAGAACAGTGTCTTTTTTCATTGTCAGTTAGTAACTAAAATATTGTAGCAGTTTCTGGTGAAGATATCCCAATGAATGGAAGGAAACCACGAGGAGCCTTTTCTGCACAGAAATGCAATGCTGAGGTGGTTTGAGACCATCTCTGAGTCCAGGAAGGGAAGCAGAGGTCTGCACCTAGCATGGGCAAGCAACATTCTCCAGATAGAGTTCAAGGAGAAGCAGTCAAAATAAAGGTTAAATACTTACGAAAACTAATTGATATATATACCACATTAATTCATGATTGTTTAGGATGCATCAGCAATGAAGTTATTCACATTCTTTAAGAAAAAATTGGGGGGAGGGTAAGGGGGAAAATAGGTTATGATTTTTTTGTATTTCTTCTTTAATTTCTCCCCCCTTAGCAATTTGAAAGAGTGCTTTGATGGACAAGAGGCCAATGAAAACCTGACAATATGTGTTGGATTTACTGTAAAATCAACAAAAATAAGGAAAAATATATTATATACTAGGTAGTATAACTATATAACCTTAAAACTGCATACGTAGTGGTATATGAATGGGTACCAGTGAGAGCATGGGGCTCCTTCTCCTACACTGTCATGTCATGCAGGTAAGTCTGGACAGCTGGACCCAGAGGTTTTACCTCTCCTAACCCCTAGGCAATCCAAAGCATGAAGAACCTGCACAAAGAGGCAACATCTGGAAAAGGCCAGGTATTCACACACCCCAGAATTAGGGAGAACGAGGGCTTCCCACGGGTTGTGCATCTCGGATGCAGTCAGAACAGTGCTCAAGGGATGGGTAACTGCTTTGTATTTCCCCCTTATACTTTTCATTCAGCTCGTGGCCCTGTGCCATGTTCTCCAGACGCCAGCCAAACTCTCCTCCAAGCATGGAACGATTAGTTTCTTCATGGGGCTCATCCCTAATCTCCCGGTGTTTCATATGCATCAATGAACTTCTACATTATATCCTGTCATCCAGGGATCAGACGAGAAACTGGGGCACAACGAGATTAAGGTCAAAATCACTTGGTAATTCAGAGTGCCCAACCTGGGACACGTGGGATCCAGGAGCAAAGAAGCCCCACGTTAGCATCCGATTACATATTCGGTGTCCACTGACTTCCAGCTACAGGAGTGAGAGCACAGCACTTTCCTATGTGTTACCAACAAACTTATAGAAAAGAAAAAGGCAACAAAAAACACCCAGTTTTCCACATCAGGCTCTTCTCATAGACCTTGCTTTAGTGCTTCGTACCTTTCATTTACTCTAACTAGTACCCCAAAAGCTCTGCAGGCCATCACCTTCTCTTCTGGGGTTCTATAGAAGCTGCAAACAAGTAGGGGAGATGTATATACACCATCCTTCCCCACATATATATAAAACATGTGGAATCTAACTGAAAAGTGTCTCAACTAATAAATATAAAGGGCAGAAGCAACCGTCTTTTCAGCACTGCCTTACTTTGGAGTACTTGATCTGCAACCCCGACCATCCTTTTTTCACAGGCTTTTATTAAGTCAGAATCCGATGCTTGGAAAAAAGCCTTCAAAATGCTGCCATCTTATTAATGTTGCTTTTCATATTCTTTCACCTGCAAAGGGTATGTTTCAGTTATCACCAGTCCAGCAGCACAGACAACACAGAGGGCCATAAAATCTTCCAAAAAGACCTAAAATGAGTTCTACAATGTAGCCATGCAGCAGCTTTCCAGGTCCATTATCACAGCATTGGCCAGGCACTGCAAGGCCCAAACCAAGATTACTGAGGAGTCTGGCTACACCTCACCAAAAAGCAGGGAATTTCCTTTTTCCAAGGGAACACAGGTCCTATTCCTAATGCCGCATATACTGCAACTTATTTATGGGCAGAGAAACAAATACTGTGATACAAGAGAACTTTTTCTTGAGACTCGAGCAAAGAGGTGGGAGGAAAGTCCTCTGAGGGTCGACCTACCAACCCAGTATAGCAGTGCCATGAAGCAGCAGCCTAAGGGGACCAGGACAGATCGAAGTGCTGTAAGTGGCTGGTGGTCAGCAAGTCAAAAGGGTACTTGAAATAAGGGAGAAAAAAAATGATTCTGGTATATGGGGATCAAATGTCAGCCATGCAATTAATCACTGAGAGCTCTGATGGGCTTGCGGCCACTTCCCATTCCAGGGTTTCTTCCTGAGAAATAAAGTGATTGGAACCAGTAATTTCTTGTCAGGCTTTTACAGAGATAAATTGCTGTATTAATTACAGAAAGCCAAGAAAAACAGCCTGGTGTCCTTCTCCACCTCCACATTTTTTTTTTAGGGGAAATATCTGCAAACAGGTAGTGCCTGAAATAACAACTGGAGGTCTGAAGGTGTGCGCTCACAATGAATTCCCATCCCTCAAAAAAAAAAAAAAAAAAAAGTCTTTGGGTTATTTCTGCCAATAACTGAATCAGCACAGAAAAAATACAGAACCAGCAACAATCCCCATTGCTACTTTAGCAAATACACTGCATTCAAGGTACTTTCAGCACCACTTGTGGCTCCTTCCCTGTGCAAGAGCCACAAGTTGAGGTTCTGGAGCTGCCTCTGAAACAGGCAGGAGCTACAGGAAAACCTTCCCCAGAGCTGGGAGCCCACTAGTTTCCCCACACTTAAACACTACAGGAAAGCCTTGAGGATCATACACTAAGTGCACTAGAAAATAATCTCAATACTTTTTGGCAGCCAAGGTATCGACATAAATGGATGACATGAAATAGTCCTGAAAATAATACACTTAAAAAAAAAAAAAAAAAAAAGCTTTAAACACAGTGTTTACTTCTAAGGCAGGCGGGCTA
This sequence comes from Crypturellus tataupa, assembly GCA_034781795.1. Lineage (NCBI taxonomy): Eukaryota > Metazoa > Chordata > Aves > Tinamiformes > Tinamidae > Crypturellus > Crypturellus tataupa. The sequence continues at coordinate 5,570,673 of JAWLRI010000086.1, forward strand.
AGTTAAGCTTTTTATCTGCTGTAGGTAAAATGTGATAATAGCAGTGATGTAGTTGAGAATAAGGATTTTTTTCAATTTTAAACGCATTTATACACACTTGTTTAAGAAAATTGCCTTTGGGAAGGAAATTACTTACATCGGAGCTTAGCTCAGCAGTGATTTTTTTTTTGGTAGAAATTTTCATTAAGACTCAGCAGGGGGCTAATTTTTGAATTTAAACATACTTGTTATCGAAATCTGTATTATTGAAAAGCCAGGAAGTCTCAGCAGTGAAGGTACTGTACCTGCATGTGTAAAGAACCTTGGACTCGGAGATTGAGCTAGGCAAAAGACAGGGGTGGAAATGCACTTCTACAGTCAGCAAACAGCCACAGCAGTTGGACTAGGAAATATCTGGGAGCAAACCCACGATCTGGCTCACATCTTCATGCCTGATGCTTCCTACTCCTGCCCAAACTCCTTTTTACATAAAGGCAGAGCTGGCACCGGATACAAGTGAGCACCAGCCTGTGCCTGCAGGCTCTTTCCCTTCACAGAGGAAAGTCTGACATGGAAACTTGAATTTCCAGTGGGTGGGCAAGCAAAAATCAATCTTCCATGGCAGCATCATGCAAAAACAAGGAGCAGATAAACCATGTCACTCTGGAAGGCAACAGGCTGTCTACCATATGTATATATACAATTCATACTCTTCAAGTTACAGCTAACTACAGTACAAAAATAGATTACTGACTCCCCTTTCCTAACCCTAAGCCAAAGATCTGCAGGATAACTATGATAACTATATAGATTCTCCAATAGGCATCTCATTCAGCAAAATATTTTGGCACTAATAAAGTTTCCCATTGAGCGCAGTGCTGACGTGGCCTATGCACCATTCAGCTCGACGGAGTTGGGGTGGGTGTTCAGTGTTGTCCTCATTTTTGTCTTTAGATTAATTCAGTGCAAGTTCTTACATTGATTTTCACTGAAGTAGAAAGAAGTCCTTAAATTGGTATTTATAATATTGACTCTTCAGAGAAGTTCAGAAACCTAACGTGGAATTGCCTTTCCTTGATGCAGTTAATCTGAACCCATCAACTCCCTGGCAGTGTTTTCTGCATTAAGTTTTATTAGGATTTGCTGCTGCCTCTGCAGAAAACCCAGCATAGACACAGAAGCTGCTGACACACAAACCTTCCATAACAAGCAACACGGCTGCTACTCCAGCACTTCTTCAGAAAGCAGTAACCTCTTACATGACTAATTGATTAGCATGGAAAGGGTGTCCCAAATTTGCTCTTCTATTGGATACACAGGATAACGTAGCTCTTCTCTAACACAAGCAGGTCCAACAGATGCAGTCCTGCTTAAAACAGTTCAGGATGAGTTAAGTATTGAACTCAAGTCTGCTTTGCAGGAAGGAGGGATGCACCAGGGCATCAACCAAACAAGTTCTGAAAATCTTTCCAGGTGATCCGGTCATTTCCCTTAAGGCTACAGATATGCCAGGTGAGCACTTTGTTTTTGAAGTAGGTGGCCAGACGGAAGCTTCCAGACCTCTTACTGCCCATAGAGCCTTTTTAAGCCATTTAGTGGCTCCATCAGGATGCTTTAGAAAACCGGATCAAGGCCTTTCAAATGCACTAGCCTACAAGCACAGCAAACATTCCAGTTTTGAGATCTTACAGAAAAGTTATATCCCAGCAACATCAACTCACGGGTGTGAGTACCACGCAGCAAGAGATAAGCAAAGGATCATGCAGACCATGGAAATCCTGGAAGGGCAGAGACAAAACTTACTCCATGACTAGCGGATGGAAATGTCGGTGAGGGAGAGGAAGAGATGAGGACCCTCACCTCACCCGTCGCTATCTGCTCTCTTTGGAAAGCTAAATTACAAAGTGCTCCTGTTGAAGTAGCTCCAGTGCTGGAAGCCCACCTGTCTGTTGCTGTAGATATTAAGCAGATTGGCAGATACATGCAGAGGTAGGAAGAGATTTGAAGGGGAAGCTGTGGAGCAATTGCGCTCTAGAAACTCATCCTCTGACAGCTCTAAAAATTTCATTTACTTCTGAGGCCAACTCTATCGTTGATTCTGCTTCAGATACGAACCTTACAGGAGCCATCTCTGAGCCCTGCTCTGGGATATCTCCCATGACCTATTTGATAGAGCAGAGATGCTGCTAAGAACCAATTCACAAACCAAGCAAAGAGGCTGAGGACCAAAACACCCGGCAGCAGCAGAGCTAATGCACAAATGTCCATGCCCTCCTTGTAATTCCTTCCAGCCAAAGAGGAGGAAATCTGCTCCATAACCCTCTCTGACGCCTACTTCCATGCAAGGAACCCAGAAGCGAAGCCACTGTACCTAAGGACAGCGAAAGCCGGTGTATTGGAGTAAACTCAGCGCTGCAGAGATGCTGTTGGTAGAAATTCCCATTTCCAACAGATGAGTTTAGGGTTAGGGATCCCGGAGAATACACTGGTTGAATGAACATACTCTTTCTCATGAGATCGGATACACAGACAGCATTTGACCCTTCTTGCTTTAGGCACCATCCAAAAAGAGCTCGCAGAAACTGTTCCTTCCACTATCACTCTCAGGTTTGCAAAGTTATACCCATTTTTCTTTGCCATCATGTGCTTTACTTTAAAAACTCTCCTGTATCTCCTCCACCTTCATTCTCACTAGATCAAACTAACCAGACTCCCCTTGCTTTTTTCTTTGTTTTTTTTTTTTTTTTTCCAATGGTAGGGATAATAAGATGCTCTGGGGAATGCAAATACTACATGCCAATATTCCCATATTCCAGAATGGAAATTCTGCGTGCCAGTATCCCAGAATTTTTCCTACTTGACCACAGATGAAGAAAAGCATAATTGTTAATTCCCCTTGAAAGAAACTAAAGTTATTAGGTTATTTAAAACCTATTTAAATAACCTAATATAATTAAAGGCAGATAATTAAATCAACTTTACCAAACTTAGAGCATCTGTGCATTTTCAGCTAATACTGTGTTTTGACATTGTTTTATGTAATCCACTCTCCTCAGTAGTATAACCTAGCTGTGTTTGAACATCCACTCCCCAAACCTAGTATTATGTATTCTCAAATACAGCTCAAGTTAACCACAGACTGTAGGAAACAATTCACTCAAAACAGCGATCCAACTGCTCGAGTGTGGCAGGAGCAAAGATCAGGCTACTGTTTTCCAAATTTAAGCGTGAAGTAAAAGAGAGCTCCATCCTCTATAATCAGTGCTATAAATATCAAAGACAGTATCTCACTATGGATATGTGGATGAATAGTCCCACATACAGCAGTGCAAGTGAGAAGTTATAGCCAAATAATTATCGCTGTAATAAATATTACTTTCACATTCAGAGACTGCAATCGGTTTGTATTGTGGCTCCTCACTGAGACCCTTTGTATTTAGGACCCAACTCAGGGCAAAGTTTCTTCCATAATGAAGAGCAGCAGTTGGCTGTTGCTGAAGTTAATTTCTATCAGAGATATAACTGCAGACGGACCTTAATTTTGCATTAGAAACATGGAAATCGTGAAGACTAACCAATTTGCATAAGAAACACATTTTTGTGAGTTGAAGGTCATCATGTGCATCTATCAGCTTCACATATCTTCATTTTAAAATAGCCAAAGGCTACATCTAAAGAAAGTACTTAAAGATTTTTCCCTGCTGGGAGCAGAAATACGCATTTAATAAGTATAAACAGAATGCCCCCTATTGGTTACATATAGCTAAAGAAAATAGCCACAGGAATCCTGCAGCATCCTGATGCTGACCAAGGCATTACCAGAACATGTTGAGTTTTTACACAGACACAGAGATTATATTTCAGAGCTACCTTTCTGCACCCCACTTTGTGAGAAGCTTTTGTGCCCACAAAAGTAGTCCTGGTCCCAGAAGAGCTTCAGAACAGCCTGTTCTGGAGGCACAGAAACCCCACATGCCAAACAGAAGTCATAAAGTCAGGAGCCTCCTAATTTCTTATTAAAGCAGGCCAAAAAAAACGCCAAATTTGGGGTCAAATAGTCAATATAAAAAAATGGGCTTTTTTTTTAGTTTCTCTATGATGCAATTCAGTAGTCTCTCAGGAGATAACCAGGTTTGAAAGTTACAGTGTTTTCAGCCAGCTCTGTTTTCCTTTGTGGTTCTGTCCTAAATTTGGAATAGCTCCTAAAAAAGAAAGACATAAAAAAAAACTCTCAAAAAGCAAAAGCCCAAAAGATCAAATGAAATGAAGCATTTTTTTCCCATGCAAACCATGAAACCACCATGGATATAGTTAGGTTTTCAAAGCAGGTAGCACCTTCTTCTCTCCTTTGGTGTGAGATGCTCCGGGCTCCCCAGGAGGATGGTCTGGAGCCAGGTACCACCATCCCAACCCCACGTGGTCCCCACTGGGCAGGTGGCCAAACCACAAGAGCCTCCAGAGAGGCTTCCTCTGGCCCAGGGATGGACTCACCTCCGTCCCCAGATTAAAGTCAATCCAGAGACAACACAACAAGCTCCCAGAGGGACAAAATAAACTGAATATACGAAATGACAGAGGATGAACATGCAGGGGGGACACCAGGAGGCGTTTTGTGACCGCTGGTAGCCAAGTAAACATCAATTGCTTCAGAAACACAGCAGCACCTCACCGTCTCCTTTCACACTTTCTGGAGAAATAAAAAATAAAAAAGGAGTGACACGAAATAAATACCCAAACCAGTCGCACTACGCATGGTCTAAACCCCTCCTTTTGCCTTATGTTGTTTTAAGGACAGCATAGTTATTCCATGCAGCTAATTTCCTTAACCCTCCACAGCTGCTGTCAGGGCTGCTCCTAGCCGCACCTTTTGAAATATAATTATTATCATTAATTCTAATAATAATGGGAGCTATATGGAGTTCTTTTAGTCAAATCTATCTATTACATAATAAAAGTCATCACTGAAACAGTTTTACAATATCCATCTTTTCCTTCACCATAGCAGAATTTATTTTCCTGTCAGCCCTTCAGCTGAAAGCCTCCTCCATTAGGTGATTCCTTGGGCATTCATTAGTGAAATGTAAACCACCATTAATTAGGAAAAAATAATACTTTGCTGTCTGTAGATATAAAAATATGGTTCTCCCGAGCCATTTATAAACCAGCAGTATTTGGATAAAATTAAAATGTCATTTCATTCTTTTTTAATAGAAATTGGGAGATATTTTTGCATTTTCCCTTCTAAAATTTTGAAATACATTCAAGAAGTGTCAGTATTGGTAAAAGACAGGAAAGACACTAGGAAGAGTCTCTGGATTTATTTGTTAAAGCATTTTGCGTAATCCAGTCTGCCTTTATTCTGTGCTGGGGAACCTGCCGTTAATCCTCATATGCCATCCTTTGTGACCCCTGTGACCGTAAAGATAAGAAGAGCAAAGCTTTTAAAATAATGCAATGTCGTGTCTTTAAAGGATTCCTGTAAATCTGCCTTTCAGATTGGGGTGAGGGAGCGAGAATCCAATTGAAGGAAAGCTTTAAAAAACACATGTGATACGCCACAAATCTCAGTATCTGCTCAGTGGAATGAGTGGAAGAGCCCAGGAGCACCTGTGGGGCAGCCGTGCAGCTGGCATGAGATGCAAGCGAAAAATAAACTTCTGCGTCAGGGCATCAAGTGAAATGCAGGATGCTCACAGTCGCTTTGGCTTGTTTTTTGCTTGATCTGAATTTCAGGGTCTGATATACAAATGACTTTGCCTCAAAACAGCGTTTTGAAGTCCTGCAGGACTGATTGGCTGCATGCTTTTCCTCCGATGCTCTCTAAAGCCTCCCGTCATCACTGCTTCACATTAAAATATATATTTTCCATTGAAGGACTTGGCAGGGAGATTTTTCAACTGATCTAATTTTTTTTATTTCAGTCAAATTGTTTTCTTCTGACTCTAAGTATATGGAGATTTAATAGAGAGATCTTTCAAAAAATAAGGCTTTGCTCACAGACAACTGTAAGTTAAAAGCAATTTGTTGTCCCCCTAAAGGCAGATTTTTAAACCAGCAAAACCAGACATCATATTATGATCAGGATGATCTATGCTGTGAAATGAAGTTGTCTTCTAAACCTCCAGCTTTCTCTTGCCCTGGCTGCATCAACGCCCGATATTTGAGCGTTGTCATGGAGTGGTTTTGGTCACCTTGCAGTCTAAGCCCAGAAGATGAAAGCACGTCGGTATGAACAGCTCCAAGCTCTGCTGCTTCCTTGTGTTTCACATCCTGTCCCTTGCCTGAGGCTCCAGTAGCCTCTCCCGGATCCCAGAGCACTTGGGTGTCTTGGCTGTCATCTTTGTGGCTTTTTCTTTCTTCCTCCACCTCACACATCTATTCGTTCAGCTCTCTCCTACCTTCCACCAAGCCCAGCATATTTGCAGGTGTAAGCGCATGGCAGTGGTCCATGAGCTGCTATAATCACACAGATCAGACCTTGGGCAGTCTGAACACAAACTCAATGGAGAAAGTGCTAATGGCAACTCTACCACTTCAATTCATTCTCCTCAGATTCTTCTCTTTTCTTTTCCTTCACTCCACCCATTTGCTTTTCTTCCCATATCTGTCAGCTCCAAGTCACCTTTGTGCTCTGGAACCAGTCTGACCCTGTGATATTCACAGCAACAACCCCAGAAGCCTGGGCTCACCTAATGTCCCTTGTGGACAGCAGCTGAAGAGGCCAATAACCACACTGCACTGAAGCACCTCACATTTAATGGGGGCTCCCCATTCTTAGGGACTTCGACACACTGACTTTGCAATATGCTTTTTTCCCATCTCCTTCTCTTCTTCATTTGTCGCATACACTCCCAATTTTCAGTTTCTTTCTTCCTTCCTTTCTCTCCAAGAGCCAATCTTCATATCAAGCTCTACGTGCTTCCCTCCATGGCGCCAGAGACTTCTCTTGATCTTCTTTCTCTTATCTCCTCTCTGAAAGAACATCCCTATACATCTCTCTGCTTCCCCCAAACCCTATTTCAGGCCCGTAAATTCCCTTCAAAATGATCAGATCCCTTCCCTGTCTTAAATACAGAAGCTCCACTTCATGCTCAGGATCAGAGCCTCTCCTCCTTGTTCCCTTTTGTCCTGGAAGTTGACACTATCCACTATCTCTTTCCAGAAATTCTAGGTAGAAATCACTTGAGCATCATTTGAGTAAATCATTTCACATCCTTCCAACGCTTCTTAGCCTGCTGCCCAGCTTAGATTAACTTGTCAAGCCCCCAGACTTTCTGTGTTACTACTTATTCCCTTGTTAACACAACTCACTTGGAGCTGTTAGTTTTTTGACAGCTGTTTTGCGTCGCGGAGACTTTTTCTCTAGGTTCACAAGGATATCTGAAGATTTTCCCTTCAACTAGGGCCCCCCAATAACTCAGCCCCTGTGTGCAGGGGTGACACTGGTCTGTGCTGATTTTCAATTTCCTCCAGGCTTCTTAGCTCAGAGCCTCTCACGTGGCAGATTTCAAGAAATTAACATGAATCTGAAGTAAATTTTGCCAGAAACTCACCTAGCTCCAAGGCACATGATATCTTGCACATTCCTTGCAGGACATCTCATATTTCCTCCTGCTTTCCCAGGCTCCGAGGGAGCCGCGTGTCAAAGACAGCCCGCAAGACTGGCTGATCTGTCGGAGATGGAGGCTGAATATTGCTTCCTGCTGAGCAGATCTCTACAAAAGAGCCCAAAAGACCTTAATAAATAATAAGAGAATTAGTAAAATTGCTTGGAGGATGCTGGCAAAAGAGTAGGAGGAGCCTTAATTTACATCCTTCTGAGATTGAAGTAGCTGCCAAGTTCTAACTTAAGACATCTGTTAAGGCAATGTCTTTTTTTTTACATTGCAGTTTCTCTTTTTGATTTGATTAGATGTTTTTCCACTTATCAAACTTGAAAGTTTAACTAAAAAAATTAGCAGAGGAAAAGAAGAAAAAGTGGAGGGAGGGGGGAGAAAAGCCTATGACCTTATCTAATCATCTGGGTTATTTTCCAGCCAGATAGCAGAGACGGCACAAAAGTGCAGCACTCCAGTTCCACTGAAGCTAACAGGACTATGCACATTGCATCAGGCAAAGATAAGAACCACTCGGTTTAGTTAAACAGGATTACTTGGCCATCACCAGGGTGGTCTCTCCTTTCCTAACAGACAGCAAAGCCCTACACTGGTATAGGATGCAAGCATCCTTCGGCTAACCCAGGATATTATGGGTCTCTTTCCAGACCCACGTCCGTCCTATTGCTTCCACACTATTCTGCTATTTCATTTGCTGCAAAAGCCAAGCAAAGGTCTGTGAGCTTTACTCCAAGCATTTTGCACTCTAGTGATTCACATTATCGGGTCCATGCTACCTGCTGTTTCTATTTATTTGTTGCTACTAACACACACACATCCGTAGCAGGCAGATTGACCTATTTTACTGTTCTACCGTTTCTTCTGCTTTATTTGTTTATTTATTTATTGGCAGGAGAACTTCTTGGGCTCTGCTGGCATAACAAAGTGGGGATCAGGCCCCTGAAACGCTTCCCATCAAGGAAACATTTAGCTCAGGACAGAGCAAGGGTTTTTATGCTCCCTGAAAGGGACCAGGCTGAACTTCATTGCCAACCCAGTGCCCATGATCTCTTGCCTGCTATTAAGTGTCTACTTTTTCCTTTAAGTAAGCAGCACAATTAAAACAAGGTCTGACAGTTTTTTTTTCCTTCATGAAGCTTCTTGTAGGTTTTTGGCTATAAGTGAATTACAGACATTTCTTAAGTGTCCAGACCTCTGCATCAAGGAGCAGGCTACATCATTAGCAAAAACCAAAAATCCATTGAAGTGTTACGTGAGGAGGACATTCTTATACTTCCAGTCTCCACACCAGAGCTGGAGCAGTGCTGATATTTCTTTTAAGAGGCATAAACCCCAAAGGATCCCCTGCGTATTTCTAGTATGAAGTTTTCTAAGACTCATTAACTTATTTAGGCAGGTGACTCTGTGTAAGTGCTCAGGTGGTCTCAACCTTTTCCTTAAACCTTCTCCTACGTTACCGATCCCTTTGCGTTTTTATGCTTAAATGCCGTACATGCTGGAATGGTACCTGAGGATGAGAGGAAAGTATAGGGATTTTTTTTTGATTATCTAGAAGCATGAAAAATGTTAACTTGGGAAAGCACTTAAAAATCAGATATATGAAGCTAACCCATTGTTTTTTTCTCTATTTGACAATAATTCTTGCAAAGAATTCCATCAAAAGAAAGTCAAGCAGCAAATGAGCTCACATGACCAGAATCAACCACAAATGCTTTACTGATCTGATTGTTATTTAAAGATTTTTTTGAACTGGTATTAGACTACTAAGGAGTTTTCCTGAGGTTTTATGAGGTCTTTTTAATTTTTAATGGTTGATTTCAACGTGTGTAAGCAATGCCTTCTTCCTAACTGTCCTGTGTTTCCTTCCATTTCCTTCCATTTCGATACACCTTATTCTTTTCATTGTTCACGCACAACCTGGGGTACACAGATTTCCATATCAACAACTTGAGCAGGCAGTTTTATTTTCTGTTTTGATGGGGAGCCTTTGTAGCTCCATAAATCAGACATGTTGCTAGTGAGAAAGATTTTAGAAGCAGTGAAACTGTTGTGTCTTGGAGACCTGGAATAAGACCATAAGGACAAAAATCTGGGATAACCCCTCAGATGAAAATCCCAGTGTCCTGCTTCCAGTGCTGGTGAAGGACAGGTAAGAAGGGATATATAGGAATATAGGAAAGGAACAGGGCAGGTATATGAAGACAGGGTCTCAGGATACTCTCCAAACCTGTGACAGCTTGAGGTTCAGGAGCTTCCTAAGCCTTTTTTTTAATATATATACTTAATAACCACTGACAGGCTCTTCTATAAGGTTACCTAGATGGTCACAAAGCCAAAGAGCCTAACCAAAAAGTTCTGTTTGTTTGCAATAGCTAATCTGAGAGGAGCAGCTGCAATCTAACCTGATTCTAAGAAAAATAAAACAGAACAAATCCCATTATTGATGGACTCAACTTCCAGGAAAACAAAGCAAAAACAAATCACATCAAACAGTAAACATTTCTCCAAGAGCTAACCCTTATACATATAATTAGCAGGGTGGAAATAACAAGGTGCTTTTCAATAGGTCCCACCAGCAATATCCAATAATAGCAATAAAAGCCCTTGAGCTGAATTTGAGAAAAAAATAAATACCGACAATTCTAATTGCAGGGAATGTATATATATATATTAGTTTCAACAAAATAAGCATCCCTTTTCAATCAGCACTACCCAGCTCCTCAGAGGACAAAAATATCCCATAGAAATAAATCTGCAAGAGAGATAACATCATTTGATATTTCTGGATCCTTCCTCATGATTTGTGAAACTCATGTTCCCAGAATGAACAAATTTTGTCTCGATGTTCACGGCACCCCAAAACCCTCCTCCTAGTTGTTATCCCCTGTCAGCAAGAATCTGATCAAGAAATCTGCACGAGGTATATTCCCCTTTGGTCTATATTTAACCACAGAAATATACTTCTCTGTGAACCAGCATAGTGATCTATGCTGGTGCTTCCATAAACTCTTCCTAAACCTTATGGCCAGACCCAGCTGCAGCTTTTTGTGTATGAGCCTTCCCCACGAGATGCAGATAGTCCTCACTACATCCTTTTCAATCTGTGCACTGTTTACTCTTGCAAATGCAAAACTTCAGAAGGGCTAAACAACTGGTTTCCCCCTCACATCTGTACAGCGCTGGGCCTTTGCACAGATGCATCCTTTACATCTTCTTTCGTATGAGCTGGCAAAGCTTGAAGGGAAACTATGCTTGCGGCATCTCTGAGTCACGATGACATCTAGGGCTCCTTTCACAGACACAAGGCTTTCTGGTGCCTTTAAAGATCCTCACAGTTCACCCTCTGATCACACATAAAGTGCAGACATAAACTTGAGGTAGAAGTTCCTCTATCAACCACATAAGGAAAGGGACACCCAGGTCCAGATGAGCCCTGAGCCCCAGTTTTGCAGGGCAAAAGAAAGGCCTTTCATACTACATTATATCATGTTTTATTGTAGTGTATCATATCATATCTTAATGGAATCTTAAAGGAATTGTAGATTCATTTTTTACTCTCATCTCTCTGAAGCCTCTGTTTGTTAAAGCAGTTTTAATAAGACTGTTTTTCTTCATATTATGATAATGTTACATTCTTACTCACTACTCTCTTCAAACACTCTATTGTTAGTCAAGCTACCATAGTTTGGAAGGCATTGGGTTATTGGGTCTTTCTTTTACAGCAAGACACATCGAGGGATTTGTTTCTTTTATTATGCTGGAAGCTGGGCATTAGGAATGATCTGCTGCTGTCTCTGCTACACAGCCCTTATGGCACGAATAATACTGCAAGTAGGAATTGCCTCTTTGTTCTCTCTCCCCTTCATTTTGGCACCTTTTAAGAATTCTCAAAGACACCTTCTCTGCCAGATGCAATCAGATTGACAGCACCCTCCAAACCATTCAGTGGGACATTTCTGCAATGACAGCTTGAATCAGGATGGAAGCAAGTTGGTTCCCCAATGGTTTAAACGCTTATTTTTTATATTAGATCCTGTTACTCCTCCCTGAGCACGATCCTGAGCCCACAAAGGCCATCTGTGGTGAGGAGAAAAGCTCAGCGCCTTCCGTTCAGCAAAGATCTTGCCTCCTTAGCTAACAGCAGCTGTTAACACACAGCACGAAGGGACAACAAGGCTCATCCTCCACAGCGGAGCACCAGGTGCCTTTATTTGTTCAGCGACCAGTCTTTAATCCTGAGGGAAGTAAGGCTGGACACGCTGAGAGGTCTGTCAACACAGCCCGGGGAGGGGACAGCTTCTCACACTGCCTTATTGGTTGACCTGCTCATTCTGCTTGGAAATATTTCCCTCACTTCCTGATGTTTTCCACATTTGGAAGCCTTCTTTTTCCATGTCAGCAGCAGGTGATCTTCCTGCACGTCCCTCCGCAGTCTCCAAGAGCAGAATCTTTGTGCTAGTTGCTCTGCTGAGCATGTCCCTCAAGATCCTCTCTGTAGGGATGAGCAAAAAAAAGAACAAAGTCTGATACTTTACAGGTTCAATAAATTATATCTGATTTCAGGCTTCCCCATGACCCACAGCTGGGGAAGACCTTGGAGGATGTGGCTGGTGCCACATTCCAACATTTTCACAGGTGAAGAGGCCCAGCAAATAGTCACTGGCACTTGCTGTTGCAAAAAAAAAAAAAAAAATGCCCCAAAGATCATCAGGAGGTAAAGAAGATACCCAGAAATGGTAGGAATGTCAGTCAGCTTTGTGCTGTCCTCCAACAATTTCTCTTCCCTGACTTTTTTTTTTTTTTTTGGTGAATTTGTCTTCCACGTCCCTCAGCTATGTATTACAACTGGGATTTAAGCTACATTGTTTAATTAATGTATGCAATTTGACCACAAGACAAAGCAAACTCAGCACAGTGACTGAAGAGATTAATTGTGAAAATTTTGCTCATGCAGATGCAATTCTGTAACAAGCACGTGTTAAAGGATGTCAAAAATCACCCCAATTGCTTGTTGGGCATAGAATATTGCACCTAATCATCTTGCTAAGGTAATTTTTTTTTAGATTTTTCCATACAATCACACTGGATCTGTCCGTGCAGTTTTACACAGATTCCCAGCTGGCATAAGACACTGTGATCTCCAATAACTGTATTTACGTAAATGGAGGATTTGGCCCAAGGTGTTAAAATATTTACTGCAGAGAGACTCACAGATCTGCTATAATTGTGTTTTATCTACTGATCAAACCTCTTACTGTTCCCAGTGCCTTAATTACAAAATTTGGATCTCTTCCAGGAAAAGATAAACACCAATAGACAGATGGGGGAAAAAAAAGAATAATTTAACATTTCGCTGGAGAAATGACAGAGAAGAAATCATTTAGCAATAACCAGAATTAAACAAAGATTAAGATGTTCAGTGATCTTGTGCAAGAATAAAACCAGGCGCACTGGAACAAGCACAAGCCACATCACCTGCCCCTGCACTGGGCTGGTCTCCATTGCCCAATATCCAAGGTCACTCTCACCCACTTCCAAATAATCTTCTATATGGATTTCACCACTTGCTACACAAATTGTTCAAGAACACATGGTTGGGAAGCTTTTCTTATTATTCTACCCAAGGTTTTCTTTTCTGATCATTACCATTTTTCCTTTAAGAGCCTTGGGGCCCACTCGTTATAGTGCTGCTAAATTATAGGAGGTTTCTCTCCTCCTTGCGGTCATTTGTTCCAGTGTTCAGCTGAGAACAGAAAATAAACTAAGTGTCACACACAGGTAACCCATATAAATCAACACAGCTTCCTAAAATTACAAAGGGTGGTGCTGAACCTTCCCGTAAACTAGCAAAAAGGCAGGGCAAAAAGAGGCATCCAGGAATTTTGCAACGCTGAGTTTCCACTGATCCCTTCTTTCTGTGGGAGGAAAGCTTGGGATCCACAAGCAAGAGCACCAGGAAATTGTGCTGAAAGTCCCTTTCCTTTGTATTGTAGCTCCTGTCATTCCTGGAGGCGTTTAGCACACATGTGCCTGCCCATGTAGGCGCACAGAGACCGGCAGGTGCTGGGGAAGAGCTTTCCATACAGACCACACACAAACCCCATCCCTAAGCTAAACACTGCTCTGCCCACACGGTTTTCCTGCCTGAGAAGAGGCTGAGAGAGCAAACCCCACGTGAAGAGCAGTTTGATACTTCTTGCAGCTCTGGAAGGTGCTCTGAGATGAGAAGACAGACCTACCAACCTTGGAAACACAGCACTGTGGCTGGTGGGAGGTTCCTCCAGGTGGTGCTGGCTTTCACTTTGCTCCCCATGGACCCCAGATTGGGTTTTTTTCAAGGTAAAAAAAAAAAAAAAAAAAAGGTAAAAAAGACAACAAGGTTATCATCAATAATTATGAACTCAACTCACAGAAAAAGAGAAAAGAAGAAAAAATAAACATCTATGAAAGCTGCTGGAAAAACTCCTCCCTTGAAGGGCAACGTGGGAGCATTCCCATCCTTCCCCAGCGCTGGAGCCCTGGAAGGGGCTGAAGGAAGGAAGATGAGGGTGTGTGACGCTGCAGGCTCATCTTCTCTGCTGGCTCGGCCCCCATCCCAGGGGTACTGTATATTCAAGCTCAGAAAGCAGAGAGGAAGTTCAGCCTGAATATTACCAAGAGCCCAAGCACCAGCCAAGAACACGTTGTGCGTGCAGAAAACAGAAAGACGAGAAGGAAAAAATCCCACTGTAGAGTCATCAGCGGACAGGCTGTGTTGAGAGCTCAGGTCATTTGTGTGAACCATGGAGAAAGTGGCCAAAAAACCACGGAAGACAGCGATTTCTCTGCTAAAATGATAGTTCCCATCAGTGGAAAGCAATTAGCCGAATCTGGACCCTGTCCATGCACAGCACCCACAGCTACCTCTTCCTAAATTAGGTCTGTATCTCACTGGGTGTTCCTGGTGCTCGATATACAACTGTAGATCACATCTCCTGGAACGTTACATGAAGCTATATAACTCGGTCATGGTAAGTAACAAGGCAGCACAATTCAAATACAGATGTTTTGAAGATGCTGCGTTGGAAATATTTTTTTTCAGACAACTATGAAAACATCTGGAACTTTAAAATGAGCCCAGATTTTCCAGTTACATCAACACAGTTTTAAAAATAGTTCTCCACATGGAATGCGTAAAAATTTACCTGAAATATTAGTCTTTATCTTAGTCTTGTATATTAGTCTTTTATTAAAAAAACCACTCAGGCACCTTAGCTGCAAGTAGTAACTACAGTGACCGGTGACCACAGTGAGCAAGGCTACATACGAATAAAATAAATAAATGTCTTTTGACTCAGTTTTGCCATTTACAGAGCTTGAGCCAAGTTCACTTCAGGAGCAACACAACAGCAGCCAGTGAAATGACATCCTGGATTAGCTTAGCTCTCCCTCCCAAGTCTTCAATCAATATCCATTTATTTTCCTAGATGCATTTCCCATTTTCCGTTTTTAAACAGATTTCTGCTCAGACACCACCCCAGTAACATTCTAAGGTATCCCAGAATTTCATTTTAAAATGGGCCCTATTAGTCTTCCCAATGATATCAACTCCCTTTGGAAAGGGAGAGAAAAAGGCTGCCCTTTTTCCGTCCGCTTTTGCTTTGTTAGTGCTGTGCTCCTGCGCAGCTCCAGGAGACCGTGACAGCCCGGCTTATCGGTCTCCTGGCTGTTCAGCATCCAATATGCCTTAACCAGGCTTTATTTCAAAGATTAATTCTAAGGGTCAGGGCAAACCAGATGATTTAACAGCAGGGAAAAAAAAATAATAACTCTTCTTCTGATCCCTGCCATTGACTTAGAATCTGAGCAGGGAATTTCTCCAATGTACAAAAGATTATATGAAGTCCAGCTTTCTGGATCTTGTCTTTTATAAGGCCATGAAAGGTGAGGGCAGGTACCAAAACACAATGGGTTATTCAGCACCTCCAGGATATTCCATCAATCCCATCCCAGCCTGTACCACTATGGCAACATTGCTGCTATTGCCCAGACAAGCCTGGGAATTGCTTCACTATAAGTTCACTTTCATCTAGATAAATTCTTAGGGAGTGAGGATTTATTGTCCCAGTCAGGGCTATTTTATCAGAGATAGCATATTTTATCTTGATGTCTTAATAACTACGGTTTGTTAAATGCTGAGCTCAGTCTCGATCAAAGTCCTTTCTGTCCACGAGGACTTGCATCCCGTCTCCATTATCAATAAACAGCTCAATATAAAGTGAATTAATTTTGCTGGACTTACCTTGAGGTCACTTCCTCATGAACAAAGCTGTACGTATATTGCAGCTTGGCTGCCAACTATTCACATATCGCACCCCAACTCTCTGCTCATAGATTTTTTGTGTTTTTTTTTTTCTGAAAACCGTTATATTCTCAGGACTTCCAGTGACCCAGCTGCTGGACCTCCAGTTTTTAAGTGCTTTTAAAAAGATGAGAAGTAACCAAGCTGCAGCCTCTCCTGTAAGATTCATATTCTACAAATTTGGCTACAGTTACTGTTCAGTATAACTGCAGATCCTTGGCTGAGAGCTCTCTGTAATGGAAGCATTTAGAAACTGGGCTTTTGACCATCACATTTTTCTGACGACTTAATTTCTTCTGACAAAATACCAAAGGAATCGAGAACATATCTGTTTTAAATAACTGGGATATTTGACTTAGGAACATGATGCAGCTGCTTTAGTACTGAGAAAGCTAACGATTTTAAAATGTTTTTGTCTGTAGTGTATTGTGGAAAAGCAATGCTGAAATACAGTGGGGAAAAAATAAGATAAATAAAGTTGGTACAGGTTACTTAAAACTTGTGATGTGAAGGGAAGAAAGTAATAAGGAATAAATGAGGACTTTGATCTCAGTTATCTCCCAACATTGGCTTGTCCACTTGCCTGTCAGTTCATTTGCTGCTTGGTTCATCACCTCAAATGAAGTCCAGAGGGAACCTGGTCTGACAGTCTCTGAAATGCTCCTACCAGGAAGCTCTCAGGAGGAGTTTTACACACAAAGCACCTGTAGGGCAAATCTGGTCAGTGTCTGTGATGGGGGGACCCAGCCACAGCCGGGTACCAAGAAGGGACAACTGGGGAGGAGGAGACAGGCTCCAGCTGAGTGCTTGGGAGTGATGAACGAGGAGGGAGACAGGTCTTCAGTTTGCACGAACCAGCTCAGGCTCATGGGCTTCAGCACAACCTCAAATCACCAGACCAGATTCAAAAAGATGTGGACAGGATTGCAAATTTATGAGTGCCAATAAGAACAGGACAAACTCTGAGGCACCTCTCCAGAGTCCCCATGTCTGTGCCTGAAGAGTAGTGATTTTTCTGTCATACAGAAGTGTGCTGTAACCAGACATAGAATAGGAAAGAATAAGGTTATATTTTTTAAAGAATTTGCATGATAGCAAGTAAAAGCTCTTTCCTGGTTAGTATAATAGGTAAGAAAATGGAATCCAGATTCAACTTTGGAGTGCAAGATTTCTTCTGCGGTCATTGTCCCTACTTACATAAAACTGATAATCAGAAATTGTAAAGTCTTTCTGTGTCTTCCTTCACTGTGCAGGCAGTAACCCAACACACTGCAATGTAATGTAGTCAATAATGCTAACATGTTATTTTTTAATGCGAAAGGACAGTGTCAAGGAGGTCATCCTGCAATCTTTGAACCCATCTTTGGGAATTCAGTCATCTCAGACTCTTTGATATTGATTTGTTCATCAGTGTACAAGACCTAAATTCCACAACCAGAAGCTAAGGTGGAGCCACAGTGCTTCTCCCTGTGCTCAATAACAATTGAAACACCATCACAAAATCTGCATTGAAATACCTGTTCACTTAAAATGAAGCAATGTCACACATCAAGGATGTTAGAACCTGAAATTCAATATCAGCTGAACGCCAGGATTTCCCTGAATCTTCTAAGCTGTGAGAAAGAGACTCTATCAGCACAGGCCAGTACACTTGGAGTAAAACATTTTTTCTTCTCTCAAATGCAAAGACAGAGAATGAGAAGATTCTGAAGTTATTAACAATAAAGCTATGTTCTGTATTCTCTGTTCTTTTGTCTTGTACTGTCGTGTTCTGAATAATAAAAATGGATATAGTTATCAACAGCAAGGAGAAAATAGCATCCTTCAGGGATCTTTGTGCCTAACAGAGCTTATCAAGAAAGCCTACATAAGCAACATGTCCCAGTATCTAATCCCCCAAAACAGGTCAATACAGCTATTCCAGACAAACAGAAAGGTTTTTCTAAACTCTTAGAGAAGTTGACTCTTTTTTTATTAAATTACAGGATTCTTTTTCTTTTTGGAAAGCCAAGGATGAATAGGATAAGACTGAAACTACAAGTCATATGTTAGACCTCCAGTCCTTTCAGGCCACCAGTTTTTGCTGAAAATGGAAAGTTCTGCTGTGCAGTAAGTTAATGCTGGCTGGGGAGCACGGAGGAGACGGTCACGGTGACACCAGCACTGATGGGCACAGGGTGAGCTCTGCAGGGACCTGCCTTCCAGTCTAGCAGCCGCTTCCCTACTGCTTTCCTGTTGTCCTGAGCCATCAGGAACTTGCTGCAGCTGTTCCTGATTAATCTGCCTGTTGGCTCAATAGTTGTCATAGTGCAATATCGTTTTGTTTCTTCTTCTCATGAAATCGCTTGCACCATGTAAAAAGAGGGTAAATAGAGCACCTCCCCCTTCTAAAGGTGGAAAAATGAGAATCCAGGGAATAGTAAACCTGCCAGTGCAGAAAGATGAGAGCAAATTATTAAACAATCTGTTTATAAATACCAAAAGGACAATAAAGTGATTAAAAAAATATCCTGAGTGGATGCATCAGGAACAGATTGTATTAAACCCAAGCTCATTTCCCTCTTCAACAGGAGGGCTGGGAAGGGGGGAGGTGGTAGATGTCAGGTATCTTGACTTCAGCCCTGACAAACAAGGAAAGCACTGTTTCCATGGGCACCTGCCCGTCTAAGCGAGTTGTTCTCAAACTGGGAGCACACGTTGCACTCAGGCTGGCCTGCGCTCAGTGGCACTGAGTATTTTTGTTATTTTTTTGTAGGCTGGAAGGCAGAACTTCAAGAACATGCAGATGGCATCAACCAAGAAAGCTACACATATCAAAGAGGGCAAAGACAGGACCACGGTGTCCATCTAACCAGAGGCCACAGACATGGCTGGACCCAGCTGTGACTTTGGCAGCAGCAGGGACACAGGGTAGGGAAAGGGACACTCCTATAAAGCTATTGCATCCTACTCATGTATTAACAGCTACCCATCCCATATAGATGCCTCCTGCGTATCAAAGCAGGAATCATCATGAGCTACCAGTTACCTAGCTTCCTTTTGAATGGTTTCCACTCTGAAAAGAAAATAACTACTGAAAATACATATAAAAAGAGGACACCTGACATTTGACTCTAGGATTTTACTTAGTTAAGACAATATGCCCACAGTCCCCTCTCATGCTGTTGTTTACATCAAAAAAGTCAACAATAATAATGACTGAAAATACATATGGCTGTGCGTATAAAGAAAGCAGTGTCAGCTTATAACATTGACAAATAAGCTCTTGTTTTACAGTTACTCATCTTGTACAAAAGTATTGATAAGAAAGCTGGAGGGGAAAACACACATTTCTCTCCATCTGCTTTATTGTGCCACTGAAAGACGATAAGGCAGAACATGAAAGATCTCTGTAAAGTCAAGTGGAGAAAATACTAATTAGGAGAGAGAGAAGACAACTGAAGACATTTCACTGAAGATCGACCATGCAACATCTCTGGTAAAATTAGGAAAAACAGGTTATTTTTCTTCCCACGTGAAAACTGCCTGGCACCACACAAGAGCATGAAGTATTTATAGGCCAAGTCACATTCATTAATAAAGCCAGAATCAGCCCAAATCCAGGCCCTCTCCCTGTGCTGCTTGAGGCAGGAAATGCATGTACAATGTGGGTCCTTTCCCTGCAGAGGCAGCATGTGAGTGGGGGAGCACAGTCCCCAGAGATGGGGCTGGCTCTCCATGGGTATGCAGGATGCACCTAAGTCCCACAGCACAGAAATATTTCTAGGAGGGCTCTATTTCTGCTGCTCACCTCACTTCAGACAACTCTATAAGGAATAAAGTAGCAGAGAAAAAAAAAAAAAAAAAAAAAAAAAAAAAAAAAAAGCCTTGCTTTGCCAAAAAGCACTGCTCTCCACTTAACAGCCTTGCGTGCTCTGTTTATATGATTAGTCTCTAAGAAGGTAGTGGAATGCCTTGTGCTAATATCGCAACCACATTTTTGCCTTATATATGTATATTTTTCCCCCTGTTACTGATAACACCTTGGGTCACTGGAATGGGAAAAATTCAAACAGCTCCATTTCGTTTCACTACTTACCCTCTCCGCTCCCTTCTTCATATTTAGACAAGTCAGCATCAGCTTTGCTTAGCAGCCCTTTTAACTCATTTAAATTTCTTCTCCCTCAGACAAGTGCCATGTTGTTTGCAGAAAGAATTATCAATAGCCAGGCCAAATAAGCTGTCAAGTGATGAAGATATTCCCATTCCCATCATGTTTAAAACCTTCTCTCCCTTACTGCAAACCCGCAGTGCATGGATCAGGAAGAGAGGAAACATGAGGGGCCATTGCCCAACCATCAGTTACAAACATCACCTACCATCCACTCAGCTTCCCACCCCCGTCATATTTGGATCAAGTGTGTGCTGGAATCCTCCAGAAATCCTGATCTCTGCTTGCATCTCGGCTGTTTTCTAGATAGGAACACAACTGTCTGCTCACAACGCTAGCATGGAAAAAAAGCAACAACTCTGGGAGGATTGTCGCAATGACCCCGTTTTCAACTCCTGCTCTCTTAAAAGTCCCTCATTGACCACTAGGTGGGGAGAGAAACTTACTGTCCTTAAATCCATAGCAGATGTGCAAGCCAGCGCAGTGCGTTCTCCCTCCAAAGCGGCGTTTTCCAAGCTGACCATTTCCCTCACTAAGCTGCAAATGAGCAGTGGAGGCCATAAACACCATGCGACCAGAAAGGAAGAAATCCTTAAATGAAGCTTGCGGGTCATATCCAAGAGCTGTGGATTTTCCAAGCTCCATTGCAATCCCTAAGCTATCAGATCTTAAACTTGTTGATGGTGCAGGAATGAACTTAATATTACACATGGGAAAGGTTGGGGCAAAGTAATTTTTAGGGGGACGCTCCTTAGTGAGAGATTTATTTGGTAGAGGGTTTTTATCTGTTGTTAGTTTCTTTGGATATTAAATAGCAGGCATGGGTTTGAAATTTAAGAGTCCCAGGAGAGAAGGATCTTAAGAAAGTTGACTGAAGAGATGTAAAACATGAATTACTTCTCATGTTATCTCCAAGATACTGATATTATCCATTTCCAAAGACACAGACATCTAAATTCACACTACGTAAGTACCTCCAGGAGTGTCTGAGGGATGGATTTGCAAAGGAGCCATCAGTTTTTCTCCTTTGGCTGCAATGCAGCCCAATGCCCAACTCGGACACATTTATGACTTGCATCTTGCTGGCTGGCTTGAATTTGGGCTGTACTTTCATTGCAGAGAGCAGTAAACCCCACCAGCATCAACGAATCCAGGCAACTTCAGGCTTCCAAACTTCCTTGTGAAGACAGACACAGGAGCAGTTAGCCTAGGAAAGTGCTCTGTACCGTGGTGGCTAATCTCTACCCACACCCCAGCTGCCTTTTGAGCTACATTGGGACCGTCTCTGCCGCTCTGCAGTCACAGAACCGGCTGCAGCATAAACATGTCCTCGGAAGCCCCAGCCCGCAGCAGTTGATTTAGAGACAGAACAGAAGTTCCCCTTGTCACTCGCAGCCTCAGTGAGAATCACAATAGCGCCCACAAACAACTGTGGTTGCTATAAAAAATACGAGCCACTTAGTCACCTCTCAGTAACAAATACCTTGAAAGCACTTGGCGGCAGCTACTGCAGGATTCTCACTTCGTGCCCGGTAGTAAACAACATCATCCTTCAAGTAAGATGTGGAGGTTGCCATGGAGCTCCAGAATCGCTCTGATCGAGGAAAAGTTAGTGCCTCAACTGCAGTATTTTGAGGAAGATTTACTGCGTGGTCTTTTTCCCTTGTGTTCCCTGACACAGGGATCGTTACCTGTGACCAAATAAGAGGTGCTTTTGGCAGCCACCTCACTCCTCCACCAAGTTCAGTGTTATGTACTCGCAGGAGGAACATCTGGCTCTTTAATTTTGCTCCTTGCAATGCAGCTGTTGCCTACATGGCCAACTACCCCTCTCTGCTGGCAGCAGGGAAGCGGCATCAGGGTCTGTTTTCAACACAGGCTTCGTGCTTGTCCGGATGTTTGTCCCTTCCTTCATCCCAGATTTGCCTACCCCTTGCCACAAAATGCTTTCTGCTTCATCAATGGGGGCAGGACACAGGCCTTTAAATTACACCTCACTGCAAATGGAAGCAACCAGGGAAAAATAACAGTGTGTTCCTATTTAGATGCTCACCAGCACTAGCACATGAGCCAATGATCACTGTGAAACCACAGCCCCTGCCAGCAAACAGCCACAAGTAACCATACACACTGCCCCATAGGGAACACAGTGTGGAGGAGAAAGGAGCTCCCATCTCAAACACAAGACACAGTATCACCAAGCCAGTGAATTGTAATTGCAGTTTCCTCAAGCTCATTCTAGGAACTCTAATGCACTCATGTTTTGCAATCAAATTCTGAGCTACTGCTGTTAAACCCATGCAAAGAGAGTGAAGTATTAAGAACTACAGCGCTTCTTAAAAGCACAGAGGATTAACGCATGAAAATTGACTTGGGAGAAATTCTTAGGCAGAACCATCAAGGTGTTACCCAAGATCAGGTGAAAGTGGGGGCTGTACAAACAAGGAAACCCAAGTACCTTAAAGCCTGAGTGCTTCAACTGGTGGGCAAGCCAGGCTTGCAAGGGATGCTCAAAACAAACTGGGTGATATTATACAATACCCACTGTTGGACAGAGGCTCATACTACACAACACTGAGCAATTATTTAACATTAAATGATGCTTTGACTTTATATAATTGCATAACAACATGTGGCATCAGCTGTCTCAGGGGATATATTAAAAAACGCTTGCAGGGGAACACCAGAGTAACTAAAAGACCCATCTGAACTGATTAAGTTATTGGAAAATCAGCAACTAGACAAGATTTAAAGAGCATTTCTTTTGGCATCTGCGAGCAAGGCTGACCATCCAAAGGGAAGGCAGGTAGGAATCAGCCTTATTTCTGGCAGGAAAACAAGGTGACGTTTGTAATATTTTCCACTTACGTCAGATGAAGGTGGTTAACAATCAAACAATAGATGGGAGGGAGAAACAAATGAGTGCAGTGTTTGTAAATAGTGCAATAAAAAGTAAAAGAGAAAAGGCAGAAAATGTTGTAAATTCACTAGACAGACGAGTCAGTCATGGCTAGGCTGTGTGATGAAGTAAGGAGACATGCATTCAAAATGA
>JAWLRI010000086.1:5595172-5624552 GCA_034781795.1 Crypturellus tataupa
ATTAAGAGGAGACTCAGGAGAATCTCAGCCCAAGCCCACATCGTACCTAGGCTGCAGCTAAGTAGCACCCAAAGGAGAATTTTAGCACCTTACATACAGCCCTTGCTGAATGCGACCCAGTGACAGCAGGTAGCTGATCCCACAGCACGAAAATCATGAAAACAGGCAGCTAGTCTGACCCTGAGGTCACCATCGACACAGTATGCTGTAGGCACAGCACATGACTTGACAGCATTTAACTTGGAAGATAACCACTGATTAGAGAGTCACGGGCACAGGGTGCTATTTCTAGCAACATGTGAACAGGACTGCTTCACTTCTGCTTCCCCTCCTGACACTTGTGTCTTTAGTTTGTACATGCCGTGGGGTTAAGGCTGCTGAACCTCACGGCACCTTTTCACAAGGTTAAGTCTAACTAAAACGGGTTGCCAGTTTTCTGAGCGCTGCTGAACGCAAACCAAAAGCATCAGCATGGAGCAGCAGCCACAATAATAGGAGGTCTATTAAATTAAGATAGGATGCAAACTCCAAACAGCAACATAAACCTTTTTACAAGATAAAAAAAAGTGCTAGTTAACTTCATTCCTCATTTCTGCAAGCACACGCTCAGCCCAATTCCATCAAAAGTGTCGCAGGCAGCACCGTGGCTGAGTGCTGAAAGGCTGTTGCACTGCTATTCGTGGCATGACAAGTTGCAGAAAGATCTGTCACATGAACCCGCTCTCTAAAGGTTTCCCAATGGATTGTTCCTAATCCCTGTTACCTCAGTGAAAGTCTGGAGGAGAACTGAGAGCTGGATGTGGCTGGAAAATTTGGGAGATCTCATGAGAACAGATTTTCTGAGGAAGTAGGCAGGTACTTCTATACACCTTCTATACAGCAGATTTCCTCCTTTTAAAAATTATTTTTTACTTTGGACCAAATATAGCCTAAGTTTGTCTACAAGAAATTGCCACTAGACATTTCAATACCTCTCTCAATCTCACCTGTACTTCCAATCAGCCTGCCTTGTTATGGCAATGCTCTTGATTGTATGTGCATCATTAGGTAGTTGCTAAACCAACACTTATTAGATAGAATTTATGTAAATTTTGATTTCTAGAATGTGGCAAGAGATTTCCTTCACATCAAGAGATGTTTGCAAAATGCTAGCCCACCCCTGATAGGATAGGAGCAATGAAAAGTTAAAAATATAACAGCACTCTGAATGAGAAGAAATGAGAAGAAAGCTCCATGCTGTTATGTGAACATTATTCTTATTCAATAAGTAATACACTACAGTTTTTCCCAATCACCACTTTGAAAGTAGATCAAGCTCTGAAGGGGATCTATAGACAGGATTAAAAGTTGCTGGAGGATTTCAAATGAAATACTGGTAACTGGCTGAAATGATGCACCTTATTCTTGATATTCATTTGCTGATAAAGCACAGGACTCTTACCTGGGATAGAAGGAAAAACAGGAAATTTCCCTGCACTCTGGCACTCTCCCTGTTCAGATATGGATGTGTGGCAGAGAGGGCAGGAAGCAATTGAAATAGCCCTGGAAACCATCAGACCTGATTCAAACCCATTTCTCTCATACCGATAGGTGAGTTCCCTCCTCCTTTTCATGGCTTATTTTCCAATAGCCATGTGCTATCTTGTGGAAGGTGCTTTCCACTTTTCTCCAAGATTAAATCCTCCCTTCATAATCTATCTATACATGTAAAAGATGTCCGAGTAATAGATGAAACCCCTGCCAATACTGGAACATCCTTCTCCTGCCACCAATCCTGCCTGTGACACAGCAGAGGCAGGATTGGTGACACGGTACATGATTGCAGGGACACTTCCCTGTCCTTATTGTCTATCCCACCCCTGTAAATGGGAATGCTGAAACATTATCTCCTGCTGATGTTCTTGGCTGCTGTGTTTGTGTGAGATTGAGCAGCACCTTGTCCTGTGGGGCTCTCATTGCAGTGACAAGGGATGGAGGATTCAGGACTGAATGAGGGAGCAGGGCCCCACATAGTAGTCACAAGGACTGTAGCCAAGCAATGTCTAAGGGGAAAAGGGAGAGTCAGCGTGTGACAAAAGGAAAACCGCACAGCTGGGTCCTCTGACAAGAGCCAGCATAGCATATGGTCCCAGGACCCCACTGAACACAGCCAGTCCAGGGCTCTGGGAAACACTTTTCCAAGGAAAAGCCCTCATGGGGGATGCCTATTGAGAGCAGGTGGTGTCTCCAGATCACCTGCATTTGCTAAAGCACATGGACTCAGGCTCTCCTGCTCCTGTCACCAGTGAGGGAAGCCCATTAAGAAACTGAAGTTTAAATTAGAGATGCTTATCAGCTGCTTTCAAGTCAGCCCCTCTGGCATTTGCTTCATATGTTAAGTAAACCCACTGCTTCAAGAAGTCTGTTCATCACTGTGCAGTGCTGATCACATCTCTGCAGAGGGCACACAGCAGCCAGTACCAAAGAGGCTTTGCCACAGGCAAGGAGGAACACATAGGTGCTTCTCTAAATGGGGCAAGCTTAGAGTTCATCTCTACGCAAGGAAAAGAAATAGGCCCTATATCTGCAGGGTGCAAATTTAAGAGACAAGGAAGAATGATTCCCCTAGCCACCTCCTACACTGCAACACACAGTCACCTTAACCTGTATTTGATGATTACTGAATCACAAAGACAGCTAAGAAATTATTTGGGAGCCAAGCTCGATGACTAATAGCAGGAAACGTCCACAGTGCAGAATACCTCAGAATATTTCAGTTGTTGTCTGATGCTTTCAAAACACTGTAGATTACGTGGGATCCTAATGATAGGAAAGCAGTGATTATTCACTATGTGACTCTTCAGTACAAACACATTCTTGAAAGGCACGGCAGTCCTGGTCCTCGGAGATGCCTGTTGGAAGAGACGCACAGAATACATCCAGATAGCGCTGCACTGCTTGTTGGGAAGAGGTCAAGCTACATGGTGCATCTGATATGTTATGGGACCTTTGACTCCAATAAAGATGAACTAACTTGGAAGTTCTCATGGGTTGTCCTTGCTCACTGAAGCTCTTGACCTATCACCACTGTAAAAATGCACTTTCCTGAAGACAACAGGATCTCATCGGCTTCTGAAGAGGAAAACTATCTAGGAGGGAACCTGACCTTTACTGGCAGACACCAGAAGCAATCCAATGCAGCTCTGAGAAGGTAGCAAATGTGCAGCCAGGTTTATCATCTCACATAAATGTATCACCATGGGAAAAAGGGAGCAGGAAAAGGAAGACTGAATCCATAAGCTTGGTGTGGCTTGCTGCAGTGCAGAGCACAGGGCCGTGGTGTAGCATTTGTCATAATTCCACAAAGATGCACTAGACCTAAGTGTCATGAATGGCCACTGTTAGTTAAAGTTACACTGCAGTGCTGTGCTGCCCGAGAAACCTTTATGCCATCTTGGAGGAGGAATGAGGCAGATACTGAAGAGGAAGACAAGGCTGGATGGGTTTTTAAATCAGCATGAGTCAGGACCTGCCATGATCTGTATCTGAAGATACTACCTGCTCTATGCCTGTGGGTCTATGCCACAACCCAAAGCCATGACTACAGTCTGTAACATACACAGGCCAAACACTTTGAGCCTATAGGACCTGTCATCCCAGAAGGTGATGGTGCCTGGGTGCCCGTGCTGCAGGGAGCTGTGGGGAAGTCACTGTGCTCTCTCCCAGGAGCTCTCACCAATGCTTCCCCAGACTTCAAGGCTCTAGATATGTTCCCTGTGGCCTCTGTCCCCAAGATCTTGGTAGGCAGTTCATTAGGGCAGAAGGATTACCAGCTGCAGAGCTGAAGTATCAGCCCCCACACACGCTCCTACCCCTCTTCCCTCACACACTGAGCAGTCAGGAAGTCCCTTGCATTTACTGTTGCTACAAAAGTTCTCTCTGAATAGTCAGCAGACACTAAATTAAGACTTTGACTTGATTTTCTGTTTCTCCCTCCTGCTGCATGCTCAGGTCTCAAGACATGGATTTCATGCTCTAACATTAGGCCTCATGTAATTTTAGGGCCAGAGGTTTAGGTTCAGCAGCGTAGGTAGGTTGGACATATTCCTCATGCGATTTTCCACCAACCTCGGACTCTTCTAGAGCAAAAGGGTGGTTTAGCACTACCGAAAGACCCTCTAGCTATAACCAAAAGGAACAACACAGCATGTCCTGCCAGAACTCGTCCATCATGCTGCAGGAGAGCTCAGCCATCGCTGGGGTTGGTGAGACTGGCGAGTTCAGCCAGCAAAGACCTCAAAAGCCCAAATTCAGAGCAGTTTTCTGCAAGTCTGCCCCTTAACCAAGCTCTGTGAGGTCAGGCAATGCATTTGCTTGGTGAGAGACTTCAAATAAGTTGGTTTGGCTTTGTCACAGACCCTTCACACACTGCATGACCCCTTCTCAGCACTGAAGGGTCAGCAGTATAAATAGACATTCCTGGTTTAGAAACAAGATAAGGGCACAGCTTCAAGCCATCTACTACACTTGTGCAAGAAGGTTTGGAAACAGGGTTCTCCCAAGTCTCATTCCAGAGCCTCACACCGATCCCTACTCAGAATAAGCTCTTGAAAGGAGATGCAGCAGAGAAGCCACCCATTGCAGTCTTGACATCCCTCTGCTTTCCACTTTGGTCCTTGTTCCATCTGCCTGCTCCGGGAATGTGGATATAGTGCCAGCCTTCTGCTTACTTTTATGTAGTGGCAGAAGGATCACATGAAGCACAAAAGCACATTCTCTCCCTGGAAGCAGCCTGCTCCCTTCTTTCCAAAAGTGTAAGAGCTCTGCACGAATATTTTATGAATCAGCTGTGTGTTTGTTGCAGCGATAAAGCCAGCTTGGCAATTTGGCCTGAAAATTGGGAATCTGAAAACCTAGAGAGAGTCCAATGGGCATGTTTTTAGACACAAACTTGTTCTCCTCCCACTTTGGGGACACTGCTTTCAGTCACATCTAACTCACAGAAATTTCTCTGCTTTTAAAGAAACTTCAAATTATGACCCAATCATTACTCAGAGGTGAACAAAACACATTTGTCCATTAATGATTTCATTGAATACGTGTACAAACTCTGCTAATTTGTTACTAGTCTGATTTCCTGATTGCAGCCCTTTTACATTCCCAGCAGTCCACTAACACTATGATGCAGAAGCAGCACAGAAGAGGCTCCCGATTATTTAACCTCCTGCTATATTGCTCAACCTAAAATAAATGTTACTTAGAAGAAAAAAATCTGTGCAGAAAACAGGTAGGGAAGAAGAAATTGCCTAAAGTGGTATTTTTCTTGCTCTGTTAATTTTTCTTGCACTTTTCTGGGAGTAAAACAGAGAATCCTGCTTCAAGTGGTGCACATCAGGCCTTTGGACACACATAAACCACCACCTTTCACATCTCCAAGGAAAGTTCATCTCTCAGGTGCAGATGCAAGCAACTACAAGCAAAAGCGCTGGAACTATGCACATGGAACAAGCACCCGAGGTACTGATGAGCAAGTAACAGCATGAGATCTACAGTCATGGCAACGCAGCACAAACTGTAAATTAACAAGCTGAAGACCACCCTCCTTCAATCAATAATCCTCCTCCACTCAAGTGTGCACACACACAGACACAATTCTCATTATACAGCAATTCTCATTATATAGTAACTGGTTTTGGAAGCAAGTTGAGAGATGAGACTCCTCTGATGGGCAGGACATGCATCATTCTTTGCTTGACCTCATCACCCAAGAGTCATTTGCTTTACAAACACATACTCAGAAGGGAAACCCAGTGACACTAATTATGGCCATGGCAGCAGCATGAAACAGGAAACCCCCTGTTGCTCCCATGGACCACCCTGGTGATGGTGGTGGCAGCATGACTGATGACATGCAAGGGCTCTCACTCAACAAGGCTCAAAGCCAACCCTCAGCACCTGCCCTTCAGCAAACTGCCTCTGAAAGCGCTTCATATAGAGCACTTCAATCCCCGCTATGGTCAATGTTACCTTATTCTTTCCACCTTCACTTACAGTTTCTCCTTTTCAACATATCAAACTCATTTGAGGTCTCAGTGGTCCCTTCAGTTGGGTGGGAGGTTGACAGGTGGAGCTGCCAGCAAGGAAGGAAAGAGCGAATAGGAACCAGACCCTCATTTCATTTATCCTGAGCACAATGTGCACGGATGTAAAGGCAACTTGGGCATGAAGAGGAGGCAACCCAAGGCTCCTCCCAGTGGACCAGGAGGTCATACTGAGAATATGGTCAATATGGGCATGGCTTATAGTTTTGTCCTTCCCTCTCAGTTCCTGCATGGAGCCACCAAGCAGCAGGCGTTAGGAGATGCTGAGTGTGTTGGTCTAGAATTTAACTGCTCAGCATCTACCATATTATAATTCAGAAGAGGTTCTCAATCTAAAGGCCAGGGAAACCTAGTTTTGAAACACACAGTACTAATTGAGCCTTGCATTCCCATTTTGTTCATCTCCTTCTCACACACTCTGACCGACAGGGAAAAAGAGATTCTTTCTGATGCAGGATATAAGTTTGAATGCATGGAAAATTTTCTTCAAATCACAATTAGGCAAGGGATCAGTATGCACATATCTCATTTCAGATGAGATGGAGGCTTTGGAGAACTAAGAACCCTTGTTTCTGGTGAATGCTCTCAGGCAGTTTTTTCCTCTTTTGCCCAAAAGATGGAGGAAGTAATAAATGAAGGCACAATGCAAGATTTGCCCCAGAGTTCAGTCATTGTGGACGTTTGAGAGGCATGGAAGTAAAGCTACATTAATTTATCAAATTGCTATGGAAACAAATCCACTTTCTGTAACAGGGTCTGTGGTAGCCCCCTGCAAATGTAATATATATATAGGAGACTTGAGTCATTCTATTCAAAAATAGCTGACTTATCTACACAGCAAAATGTTTTGTGAATAAATTGTTTTAAGATCATCATAAATGCTATTCTAAAATTGTGGTTCCTTCATCTAATATGGCCTTTAGAAGATCAAAAAAAATGAGGTTCTGTTATGCTCATTTCAATACTGACACAGTCCGTATCCTAAAAAGCTCTGACAGAGAGCTTTCCTATCTTAGACTAAGGTAGGAAAAACTCTGCGATGACTTGTCTAATGTCAATTTACAGTTCATTAACAGTGCCAGAAAAGTAATTCCCACCTCTGTGCTCTGCTTTCCAGCCTGCAGTGACTCCCTCCAGACTGCTGAACCCACTGCGGTCATCTATGAAGTAGTATTTTTCTACCTCCTGTAGATCTGTTCCCACCATCATTCCCAGAGAATGTCTAGAAAGATCAGCTCCAAAAACCAGTACCCTCAGCAATGGATATTAAGCCACGGCACCAGCTCATGTGGCCAAACCTATTTTCAGCTCTGGTGCAGGAGGCAAGACTTTAACAACCATCCTGAGAGGCTTCAGAGCACAAGGAACTGTGCAATAGGGATGCTCTGCCAGATGGAAACAGGCTGGCTTGAGGGCCTAGGGAGGAAGGAAAGATCAGGGAGAGAACTGGAGAGCTGGCAAGGAAAAGCAGCCTTGAGTGCCAAACCGAAACCCCCAAAACTAACTGTGCTCCAGGATGAAGAGGGGATGGAGCTCCACAGCAGTCCCAGAAACCTATTTCCCAAATCAGTGTTGGGAATGGGAAGGAGGGAGCATGGACCAGGAGTCCTGCCTGAGAGCAGCAAGGGAGTGAGGAGAAAAGCTTCACAGTCACTTTCAAATTCTCCCATTCTTTTTGTGAACAGGAATGTAGAGTCCAATCAGTTTGGTCTAGGCAAAGAAGGGAAAGGCTTAGGAGGACAAGGACAAAGCAACAGTGAGGACTCTATCAGCCCAGACAGTTAGGTTTGAGGAGATTAAAAGTAGTTATTGTGACAATTACAAGCTTTCAGCTTGTAACATGGTACCAAGGAAGACCACTGCATCCCAAGAGACACTGAAGACTAAACCAGGCACAGGTTGTCCAGTGGAAGGGAGCAGGGAGAGAATGATAGCCCTTTCTCACCTTGATTTGCTTTGCCTGCAGAAGAAATATAGAATAGATTTAATTGACTAATATATTGCTCATTGCAGAGCTAATTAGCAAATTAGAAAACACCTACATTTACAAAAACATAGTCTCATACAGAGCCTCTCACCAGCATCCTTCACACTGGCCTTGAACTTGCTGGTTCTCAAGGAAGCAGCTCCAGAGCTTTCTCCTTCAGGGCTGGGCTGATGAAGTTAAAGCTGACACTTGCATACAGACTCATGGGGGTTAGATATATTCTGCAGCCACAGGAATAGATCTGATGCCTGTTAATTCTGCTAATTAGCAACATATTAGAGGCACTTCACCTCCAGCAGAGCCCTTACACCTGAGAAGCTTTGCTGGGAAGTGGCCTCAGGTGGTCTCAGATGCTAATAGCATCTACCTGCATCACATACGGTCTCCTTTAGCCTCTGTTCTTACCGTGATGGTCTTGGCTAGAAGCTTGTTAGAACAACAGGAGTCAGGTTGGATACTCAGGAGCCAGACACATTTAAACAAGCTTTCCAAGCCCATTGGGTTCACTTTCTTCCTTTGGTCAAACCTTTCCAAACTTCTTAGTTGGAACCAGCCTGCTCTTCCTGTGCTCGTGAGAGGGGAAATGCTGAGATCTTGTATGAAAATATGGCCATTTCAAGCCTGATTAGAGAAAGAGCAAAAAGCCCTGGATCCAAATGAAATCCCCAGACCTTCTCAGTTTTGCTAATTACTACCAATAGCCCTGTAATTCCACACAGGAATTCTTCCACAGTTCTTCTCTGTCTTTGGAGAGCTGCTACTTGCACTGTCGCTGCAGGAGGGTCACTTTAACGTAAATCATTACCCCTTGCAATAAGCAGCTTAAGGAATTTTCTACAAAACACGAATAACTCCTCAAACTTTGCTAGACTACAGCAGGGCTGGGCTGTTAACTCCCACACCGCAGTCAGTGCCAAGTCTGCAAGTAAAAGATCAGACCCTCGTGTAGCAGAGGGGTTAATTCTCTCAGCCCACCGAGGGAAAACAAATGTGTAAAACTGTGATTAAGCTTTGCTGCAGCTAAACCAGCTCAAACCATATTCTAGTCTGATTCATATGAATGGTGCCAAAGCGCATTAAAGTAGCTAGGTTAAATAAAACATATGCTTTCTAGTCCAGCCCTTTTTTTGTATCTTTGTCATACCTCCTCTAGGGCTGTCCATGTCGTTTATATAGGTAAATTATCACACTGAATTTGAGAGCGTTATAGGCAGGTTGTCAGTCTTTCTCACCTTAAAGCTAAACTCATCACATCATGGGCCTTTTCCAGGCAAACCATCAGATCAACTCCAAGCATGTGGCTGCGCTTCCATCCCACATGCTAAGAGAGACCAGGATGAAAATTCTTTCACTGACACATCCTAATTAAAATTCCCCATGGAGCTTCCTATATGTAACTGGAAGGGTCTACATCCATGCTCAAAGCAGTGCAGCAGCGCTGAGCACGGAGGACTGAGCCGTAGGGAGTATCCCTCAGGAGCATCCCATAACCTTTTGTTGTTGCCAGTTTTTATATTATGCCAAAGTAAAAAGGGAATTGAGATGGTCGTTGCTTTAGTCTGAGAGAGGGGAGGGAGTTGAACTGTGAATTATTGGAATATTTGCCTCCCTGGGCTTTGCACTTAGTAACAATATATTGTGATAATAATCATATATTTTGAGAATTTACCCAACAAGGCAAACAGGGTGGGAAGCAAAGGAAGGGTATCAACACCCAGCCCTGCAATAGCAAAAGAAAGGAGGCATAGGATCAGATTTTTTGATCTGTCCCCAAAACAGCAAGAAAGAAGTTAAAAGAAAAAAGCTTTGTAATTCTTGATGCCCTGAGGATGATCAGATGATCCAACCATATTGCTGATGGTGGAATTAATCAGTGTAGTGACTGCTTGGAGAACTAAGAGGACATCCCTTGGACTCTTGACTGGGGAAGCCTCTCAGGGATGCTATGTCCCAGCAGAGGCTTGCCATAGCACCCTTATATATATATATATATATGTTTTTTTTTTTCTCTCTCTAGCCCCATCTGTGTTTATACACTTACACTGAGAGGGGAGGGGGAAATTTCTATATTTTTTGGAGGGGGGAGTGGATGAGGGGAAAGTGTAAGCGATACTCTCTGAATGTTTGACTTGAGGAATCGATGATTTAGTGTTTTGAAACACTCTTAGCATTAAAGTGCTCTAGACATAGAAAATACTGACTTAAATGATACTGAACCCCTTACACCTTCACTCTCCCCTCGTGCCTTCCCAACTAACCCAGGACATCACAAGGAGACAGCACCGCTCTCAGCCTTGCAGCACCCACTTGGCCATTCCGCTCCAAATCCCACGTTTTGGGCAGCGTTTGCCTCCCCAAAATCTCCCTGCCGGCGAGCGGCTCCGCACGGGACGGAGCAGGAAGCCTAAAACTCCGGTCTGCAGAGGGACCTCTAGTGTTTTCCTTTCCCGGCGTCCTGGCAGAGTTCCCCCCAGTGCAAACACACACAGAGCTCCCATTGTTCGCAGCCCTTCGCGAGCCCGCTGATCCTAATATGGAATTCGGCAGGAAACCCATGATTTCCTGACACACAGCACGCTGGAGAAAGAGAGGAAAAACTCCATTAAAAACCTCCCGGCTCTCCTCCATGTTAGAAAGGCAATGGAAAATGGAGTGGATTTAGCAGGAATTGCTGAGTCCCACGGCCAAGCTGGAGGCAGGGAGAAGCGAATCAAAGCCGCAGGCTGCTGATGTTTTTTAAGTTGCAATAAAGACGGAGAACTCTGGGGCAGGATGAGGATTTCCTGACTCGGACTTCCAAGAACGGACAAATCACTTTTTCTTTTCTTTTTTTTTTTCTTAACGCTACTCCTCTCTCTCTATATATATATATATATATATTTAATTTATTCACCTCGATGATTCTCTCGACTGCTCTGGTAATTGTTAGAAGCGGCTGTGACAGCCTGGAAACATTAGTATGATTTCCTGAGTTCGAGATTCCCCCCCACCCCACCTCCAAACTCAGGAAAAGTCAATACAATCGCACTTCATTTTTCCTTCATGTGCGCTTGGAAGTCCCGGGAGCAGCAGCAGCAGCAGCAGCAAGAATGAACTGCAAGGAAGAAGATGACAACTGCGCTGACGGCGGCGGCGGCGGCACCAAGAAGATGTTGAAGTGCGTGGTGGTCGGGGACGGCGCCGTCGGGAAGACGTGTCTGCTCATGAGTTACGCCAACGACGCCTTCCCCGAGGAGTACGTGCCCACCGTGTTCGACCACTACGCAGGTAAGAAGGGGCTTCAAGCGGCAGCCGCAGAAGGGCCAGGTGGGCACAAAGGGAAGCCCAAGGGCAGGAGAGGACGGCGCGAAGGGGACGCACGGGTTACTTCTCGCCTGGGAATGTGATTCAGGCCTGGAGCGGGGCCAGGCAGCTTAGATGGCAGCTCTTGCAATTGGGGCAATGCAGGATTTGTTTATTTATTCAGGGAAATTATTCGTTTGCGTCCGATTTTTTGTTTTGTTTGTGGTGAATAAGCAGCGTTAGAGACGCAGTTAAATCCGCTGGATTTTAGAGACAACAGATATCACTCAGCCTCTGTCAGGTTCAGCTCAGCCGCCTGGTTCGTTTGTTGAATTATGAAGTTTGAACTTTGTTATTTGAACTTTTGCTATTATAAAGATGATAGATATACATGAAATTTTACATTTTTGGTCATCTTCTCCCTCACGGCAAGTGGTGCTTGACTTACTTACAATATTTATATCCTACTTAAGGAATAATCTTTGAGAAAACCCTCATCGAGTCTTTCAGGGCTGTCAGAATAATAACTCTCTCCTTTCAGAGATGTTTGCTACTACATTTATAAATAGAATTTAATATTATAGCTTGACTGCAAGAACAGCAGAACTGGTGATTGATTTGAGTACTTTAGAGTGAGGGAATTTGACGTAGAACAAAAAAATTACAAAGAACATAAATGATGTTCATGGCATCACTGTTCAAACTAGAGATACATATTAAGTACATTATTCACAGGCCTCATTCTGTAGCAATTACTTACTTTACCCAGCTGTGTCTAAAGTCATGGGGATGGTGTGATTGATATGCTAAAACTTGCTCAAAACTGCTGCTTATTTTTTTTATCCCAGTTTCTGCATATTTTTCTTATCTCGCTGTTCCTTAGATTTACAGTTGTTGTTGTTTACAAGATCCCCAGAAAGTCGGTTTTAGAAGCACGGCAAAACTCACTGCTTATCTTGCAGCAGCAGTTGGAGTTTCCCTCATTTTCTCCCCACCTCCTTAAAAACTGGATTTTCATGGCGTGGCTTATCATAGATTTGGTATTCTGTAATGGGAAAAAAATCTCTGTTTTCACTCTGGCTTTGTGTCAGATTTAGCAGATGAACTGGCCAAACAAGAAAGCTGTGTAATTGCAGCATCTGACCCATGGAGATGGGATGACCTTTTGCTCCATGAGTGTGGGCAGCGTCACTGCGAGAGGCGAGCAGCGCTCTCCTTCCTCTGCCCTTCCCACCGTGCAGATTAAACGGCGGTTTTAGAAAAAGTCTTTACTCAGATAAGAAGTTTTTTTTTTAAAAAAAGGGAGAAATGATGCAAATAAGCACATGCTCGAGCCCAAAAAAAAAGAACAGCACCACCAAAAAACACTGAGGAAGCCTGGCTCTGGGGATGCAGGCTTTATATGCCATCATCCCCAATTTTGTGGAGATAACCTGAGTTCTGCTTGCTCCTGGCAACCTCATGCCCCAGTCCTGCATCCTGCAGTTCTACTGTGCCCCATGAACATCACCAAGTATGCAGACACCTGTAGGACAGCCGATCCCAGGCCATATATACATTGACTTTTAAATGAAACTACATTTTCATGATCGGAAGATTTTGACCTCTCAAATATCTCCAGCTATTATTTGCTTCTTTACCTATGATTGCTCACTAACAGAAACATAAATTCAGAAAGTTAAGGGGGAAAAGTAGCATATCAATTGCCATTCTGTAACAAATCCTATCCAGCTCCAGTGGTTAAAGCTGACACTCATCAGAAATGCGATTTCCATTCTCTGGGCAACCCCAGCTTTTCTAAATCAATCTCACTACAAAGCAGCGCCCAGAACTGGGGTATGGAAACATCTTCTGGTGCAGAGCGCCAGAAGAAACAGCCTGTATAATAACAAAATATTATATAGCATAGGGAAGAACATAGCCTATTAAAATACTTAAATGTAGTGTGGTTATTGAGAAGGGGAAGAATTCACTTGAGTTATGCTTAGCTCTGAATTCATGGCCCTTGGGACACGCTGGGCAATGGCCCCTTCCACTTCTAGGTGCACAGCAGCCCTTGGCCATAGGGGTGGCAGCGCAATGGGGATCCTGACCCATGGGACAAGGCCTGGCACATGGGTAGTTCCTGCAGAGAAGTGAGACATCTGCAGAGTCACCCTCAAATTCACCCCGACAGAGCGGCGCGTCTG
This sequence comes from Crypturellus tataupa, assembly GCA_034781795.1. Lineage (NCBI taxonomy): Eukaryota > Metazoa > Chordata > Aves > Tinamiformes > Tinamidae > Crypturellus > Crypturellus tataupa. The sequence continues at coordinate 5,608,711 of JAWLRI010000086.1, forward strand.
CCCCTGCCAAAGCAAACCCTTTCAGCTTCCCCTGATCGGTGCTGAAAACGCTCGAAATCAGTTTATTGCAGATTTTAACAGAGCTGCACTTTCCATTGAGGCTTCTCAGCCGGGCACTCTTAGCAGTGTGTGAGCAGGAGGCTTCCTCTTGCCTCATAGGGTTGCAAGCTGATTGCGAGTCCCAGGGTATTTACCAATTTCCTTCTTTCTAATGGAAAAAATAATAATAATAAAAAGAAGGAGGTGGGAGGAAAGCATTAAAAAGCAGCAATTCCAGCTGTGATCTCACCACCGTTTCACACCGCTGGCTTGATGGAGACAGCAATGATCTCTGGTGCAGGATCAGGACATGCTCCAAAGGCCCGGCCGCTGGACCGAGATGTTCAAGGTCCCACATCGCCAACCGCATCAACTCAACCTTGCCGAGATGAGGCTTCCTGCTGAGATAGGGCTATAGGACATGGTTGGGCTATAGAAGATCAATATAGAGCAGGACCAGTGGCAATGCCAGGTAGACAGGGAAGGGGAATTTCCTATTTGGATACTGAGCTGGGCTCTTCTGCTGGACACAGGGAGGTTCATGAGTCTGTTTATTTCTCAAGGTGTTTTGAAGAAGTCTTGTTGGCCACCAAAGACCTGGATAGGTTTCCTTGCTTTGGTGAAAGTCCAAAACCCATCCCAAAAGGTTTTGGCCACGTAGTAAAGGACTATTTCTAGTGCAGGAAAACCAAAATGCTCTCCTACTGACAAACAGGATATCGCTGGCAATAAATGTGACAATAGAGACTGTTTGGACAGTGGGTAGCTGTTTGCACATGCCTTTCCATCTTTTGAACATCAAATGCTGTTTTTTTTTTTCCATGAGCAAAGGTCTCCCAGTCAGGGTGACTTGTATTGTGTCCGACTAGGTGAGGTTATAACTGTTTAGTTAAGGCTGAGGTTGTACCAACAAAAATTTCAATTCAAACATTAGCAAAATTGGTGGAATAGTACCAAAATAATCTGGGTTGTTCTGTGGAAGACAGAAGGGAGACGTGTGTTGTTTGTGACTTAAGACGCTAAACATCTCTTTTAATACTCATGCACCGCCCATCCATCCCCACCCAAAAAAACCCCCCAATTCTTTGCATTCAGTTTACTCATCCCAACATTCATACTCAAAAGTGTCTTTGTTTTTGTCTTAAAACATCTCAATGTGTTGAGCAGCAGAACCAGCGCATGGGAGTCAGTTAGCTCACTGCAGAAAGTGGCTGGACTCTTTAGTCGGGTCGGCTGAAGCCCAACAAGAAGGTGTTTATGAGTCTCCATCTGTCTAGTTTAGGCCCTGCACACAGGTGAGTGTCACACCAACAGCTCCAGGAGCTCAAGCTGCATCTACAGGAAATGAGAGAGAGGTGACCACCTCCAGAGGAGAAGTGCAAAGCATCTGCATTATGGGCTTAACGTAGAGGCACGAATACGTCCCTCCCTCTCTTCATATGTCAGCGCAAGCGGGTGAACATTTATAAATAGTGAATCCATTTGAAAAAAATTAGCAGTGGCATGTGATCAGCTAATGAATAGCATACAGAATAGTTCAGCCATGACCAAAGCTCCGTAAATTAAAAGCAATATGGAAGACCACAGCTATTCATTCCTGTTAGCAGACGGGCTCTTTGCTCTGCAGTGATGATAATCTGCCTGGCTCTGCGCTGACGCGGGCTGCAGGGCTCAGCGCTCACAGAGCAGCCATCCTTGCTGGCCAGGCAGGTCCCACAGTTTCTCCATGCAGATCCTTTGCCTGGAGCAGAACAGCTGCTCCTGCACCGGACGGTCCACTTGTGGCCATGCAAATCCATAAATCCACTCTATGCCACCCACGGGACGCAGCACTGATACTGCATCATGTCTCTGGGGCGCTCCTGAGGAAGAAGAGGTTGGAAGAGGGTGCTACTGGTTCCTTGGATGAGGAGACAGGCTGGATCAGGGGGGTCAGGCCAGGCACCACCAGCAGCTCCCCTTGCAGCTCTCCCCATGGTGGCGGAGAGGCAGCAGAAACCAGATGGGAGCCGTAACTTCCCAAACCTCTCCAGTTACAGGCACAAGAGCACATCTGTCCACACTGCTGATGCGCTAGTTACGTTAAATTGATTGCTAATGCTTCACGCAGCCACACTGGTTCCAGCCCGTCTCTATTCGCCATGGTGTGTGAGCGATGACCTAAACCGCATACCAGCGCTTCCCCCCTCTCCCCACTGAAACTCGTGCAGCCTCGAAGGGGCTGCCCATGAAGATCTGCAATTTCTGCATGGGAACTTTGGTGGGAGCCTCCACACAACCACATTCTTGAGACAGTTGTCTCCTATGAGTAGTCCTGCTAGCGTATTATGGAAATCCTTCATGCGACACATTTGGGGTTATTAAACCAAAAGAGCTATAAATAGCAGTGAGAGAGCTGTGATGTTTATTTGAATGGATGTTTGCAGTATTTTGTTTTGTTTTGTTTTTTTCCTTTTAATGTTGGCCCAATTTTGATCATGCAGATCTGAACTTTATCCTTGAGACAGGAAGGCACAGGCTCTTTTAAAGTCTGGCTCTTTAGATTAGCCGCCACATCAGGCCAAAGCGGATTTTTTCTCTTGGGAGCTAAAAGGACTTCTCTTGCAATCTTCTGATATCATCAGGATAAACCAGAGATACCTCCTAAAATGTTCGAGATTCATTTCTGTAGGACAACACAGCAGAACAAATAACATTTAAAGTCAAAAAGACAGACAAAAAGAGTAAGCAAAGTACAATGAACAGGGGAAAAACAGTGGTAGAAATGAGGTAAGCAGATGAAGCAGCTACGTTACTTTATTCAGACATATGCAGCCCAAATCCCACCCCGCCTCAGTCTGGGGATTTTCTGGAGTGAACCATATGATAGATGCACGGGCAAACAGATTTGCAAATTTTGCTTCTGCAGCAACGGCCTGCTGAGAAGGAGACAGAGAGATTTGTCTGAGGACATGAAAAGAGTTAACAGTGATGAGAAAATACACTCATCTTCTCCACCATGCCATGAACCTCAGTCCTTAGTTTTCCTCTTCTTCTTATCAGCATAATGTTATAGAAGGTGACATCAGCAGAGGAAATCAAAAATGAAACTGTGGCCTCTGGCCCAGAGGACAATCTCTACAGCTTGGACTGAAAACACATCCAATATCTTAAAGGAAATAATTGACTCAGTCTGTGCAGCCGGCCATCCTCCTCACAGCAAAACCACATGTGGGCAATGCCGGGCACAGTGCACATTGCCAGCCCCACAGATTCCTTCATCAGAAGCTCTACGTGAAGGAAAGAGAAACAAAAACAGCGCACAAATGTCTAAACAACCAACACTCCTTGTTGCGCACAGTGCTTCATTCCTGCAGGATGTGCGAGGGCTTTTCCCTCACTGAGTCACCCTTACGATGGCCCCATTACTGCCCGAGACAAAGCTAAATGCCTCCCTCAAAACTTCCTTCTCATTTTCTGCTCCCCTGGTAAACTTTGATACAGATGTCTGTATCAGCCATACACATCAGGGCTCCCGTGTATTATTTTGTGTATTTTGCTCAGCAGGTAGTGCCTTTCCTATGTTCTAACTTTCCAATTGTTATGGCCAGATCCATTGACATCATGGAAATGACAAGGGGCGAGGAAGAGCAAACAGATTTCCTTCAATTGTTCTGTTAAGACAAAGTCATTAAACAATAATGACATCTCTTGTCAAATTATTATTTATCTTTGTAATAAAAAAATAATCCACATCATTATATTCTACCCAGCTTTTAAGAGCAAACACGCACTTACCAGTGTCCTGTCGGATATGTTGTTCTTGTATTCCCATGCCACAGGACTTCCAGCTAAGTATGGGAATAAGTTAGTGCAGAATGAAAGCTTTATGGATTGTCACCCCAAGTTTTGTCCCAACAGGCTCTGAGATCTGGATAAATTCTAGACTGGATTTATGAGGGGGTATTCACTCTCCCTTTTTCCACAAATAAAATCTGGAAAAAATATATTTTTGTAATGTCCCCTAATTAAAAGCTGGAATGTACCCAGTTTATTGCCCAAGCACTAGTCCCATTCAGACTCCAAACCCAAGACAAGCCGTGCTACCAGCGGCGGACAGATGGCTTGGCTGAATGAAGGCACTGGACCTCGTGCGCTTCTATCACATGTGCAAAATTGCTCAAGTACTCTTGTTAATCAGCCAGTGAATTTCTCACATACCCAGGTGGACAGGAAGGCTCTCCCAGAGCTGAGGAAGCATCCCTGCACCTTGTTGTAATCCCTGGCCCCATCCATCATGCCTCAGCAGTCCCAGGGAGAGGGCCAAGGGAGTGAAGCATGAGGGACCCCACTTGGACCATGTGGTTGCTATCACTATTGGCTAAAATTGCTGCAGATCTCATTACTCAGTGATGTTTTTTCCTTAGTATTTGTTCTACAACATAAATATTCATACGTTTTTGACTAAGAGCAAAATCCTCTCGTTAAACAAATATCACTGTGGGCATGGAGAGTCATCGCATGGCAGTAGACAAGATGACTTGGACGAGTCCTCGGGGTCACTGTACAGCCCAAACCCTGTAGCTCTTCTGCTGGGGAGCTCCACCAGGACATATAGGATCAGAGGGAAGGGGAAAGGCATGAGAGACTGAGAGATCCCAAGGTTTCACCTGGCAGAAAACCAGTTCCCCAGACTTAGCACTGGGCTAGTGTACCAGCAAATCCAGCTGTGCGCTTGCCCCAGGGTTGCCTTTCTTCCTCAGGGACTGGCACAGCACTGATTCCATAAATATGGAACGTGTGGACCAGCCGCTGGGAGAGAGGAGGCTGGAAAAACCATTCACCAGCAGCAGAAGCACTGGGGAAAAAATATCCTCCCAAAGGAGGGAGAGGGGCAGCTGCAAAAATAGTCCAGAATGTAGTGGCACAGGAGGCACAGGGAGGAGGACGATGGCTTGGGAGCAGAAGCAGGAAGGGCACCCAGCATTGTACCTGCAGGTTCATTCCTCTATCCTGATCCCGAATAGGATATCAGTACGTCCGGAAAATAGTCTAAGTGATGAGCCAAAGAGCTCAGACATCTGGAGCAAGAGGGTTAAAGAGGGACTGTGCAAAGGGGCTGGACAGAAAGGTCCTGCCACAAGGCAGGAGAACGCCTGAGATGACTCATAAAGCTCCTTTCCAACCCTCGCAGTTCTGAGGGGATGAAGGCAGTGTATTTTATGAAAGACTCTCTGGCAAAGACATTCGTCTATAACTTTGAAGTAATGATATTAACAGTGTCTGCTAATGCTCTGCTTTCTGCAGACCTTATGGAAAAGCACAGCTTCAGCAATGAGTGGGAAAACATACATTTTCAAGCATAACATTAATTTCTGTCCCTTGGGAGATGGGACAAAAAGAGCATCTATTTACAATACTAATGCTGCTTTGCTGAGAACAGACCATAAGGAAAATCCCATAAGGTTGGAAAATGTGTTTTAAGTTCGTAAACTGTCTCATGCTCCAGTTCCCGAGCGGGCAGGCGGCCAGCTGCTATGAGCAATTCTGTCCTGCAAGGCCAGGCCCGCCGTGACTCGGACGCTGCCTATTTCGGAGCAACCTCAGAGGCTCCATTTGAGAACCAGCTAGTTTACCTCAGCGTGTTTTCCTCCAAAAGCCAGGAATAGATGGAAGGTCCTGTTCTAACTTTTAGGGCTGGTTACTTGAGTCTTTCTATAAGCTACTGTGGTGGCAATGAGTAGGAAAAAATGCAGAGACCTGTTTTTCCCTTTTCCTTTAGAAGGTGAGGCACTTCCAGTGCAGGACATCAGCTCTGGACAAGCTCCATATGCTGTTCCATTGACATATGCCTTCCAAGACCATGTATTTTGCAATATATAAATCTAGCAGTGGTTTGCAGAAGGGGAGAAGAGCCCCTGGGCTTCACGGTGTCCATCAAGCTCTGATGACAGCGGTGTCATTGACAGGGTCGCTGTATGGCCCCTGTCCCCAGGTGGACTCCATAGGGCCACACCAACCTTGCTGAGGGCTCAAGGCCTATATGCCTACATAGATATTTTGTAATTGCATATTTATTTTTAGATAGTTAGAACTTCGGAGAGACCTTTCAAACACAACAAACACTACAGAGCTGTTTGTAATTTCTTTTCTGCTTAATCCCATTTTTGCTTTCTGCATATTTGCCATTAAAATTTCCAACAAGAGTGTGGACAAAATCTACAGGGACATTTGTATGCTGTCATTTAAGCTTTTAGAAAGGCCCTTTGCCTTCAGAGCATTGCCCTTGCTTGGTGCTCTCTTTGTAACCAGTAAATCTCAAAAATCAAACGCAATTCTCTTTGCTTCATTGCCTTCTAGTTACCACTCAGAATATTTTTTAGCTCATCCCAGGAGCACAAGGGAGTAATATCTTTCATTAAAAACATGTATGTGTAATACAGCTTTCAGAAAGCGATTTTCCAAGAACACCATCCATGAAAATAGGATCAAAATTATTGAATTAAAGGGGCAGTTAATATTTCAAAAAACATATAGCTAACCTGCCAGCAACTAGCCCTGGCAAAAGAACTCCAGAATAGCTGAACCAGCCCATAGTATCATAAAGATGTAGAATTTCCTTTGCCATGCACAGAAATATTTTCTGGTTGAGAGTGCCACTTGGAGTTCAGCTGGGAATTTGCCTAAACTATTGAATTGTTTGGTTCAAGTCCAGAGGGGTGAGGTTGTGGTGGTTCTTGTTATTTTAATATTTTAAAGTGTTAAGTGTATTTTCTCCCTCCACTCTCCCTCCTGGGAAACTGCTAAAATGGTGAATATTTCATTCTTCCACTATTTGTATCATATTGCTCAATTTATTTCTTTTCCTGTAAAGAGCTTCTTGTAGCTATACCATACAAACCTCCTGATGCTTCTAAGAAAGCAAGAAGAAACAGAGATTGTGAATGCAGAATGAGTTCCCAAAACTGAATTAATGTTTGACAGAAAAAAGCCATGCCAAGAAAATGGTGGGGCAAGAATAACTTGTGTTTTCTCCAGATGGTCTTCCCAACTGGGTTTCTCTGCCCCGTCCTCTATTTAAATGCATTAACATGAGCAATTAAAAAAAAAAAAATGTTGTTACAATTTTGCAAAGAAAATAATTAGGGGCTTGTGCACAACAGAGTGAAAACTCCCGAGAGCCATGGAGAACCTTGTCCCTCTGAGGCTCCTCATACCCACATGATGTTACTAAAAACCAGTTTGTATCTTACATGACATTAACTCCTTCCAGTTTTGATTGCCTTTCTCCAGTTTCCTCCATCCTTCTTGGAGGAACAGCAGTCAGAGAGGGTTTTGCAGGACTCTAGCAGGAACATCCCATGGAGACCACTAGCCCCGAGGCAATCCAGCAGCTCTGTGGTTCCACCTCTTTCCTGGCACATCAGAAAAACATTATTTTATCACAGCTCCTTTTGCATAAGCTAGGGAGGGGCAAGGGCAAAAGGAGTTGCAAGAGAATGAAGAAAAGAGAAAAGACCAAAACAAACCAACCAAACAAACAAATGAAGAAGAAAAAGAGGAGCATGGGAGAATGGAGGAGGATGTAAGGAAAAGGTATATTAAAAAAATCTCTAAACTTTAAAGTAAATTACTTTTATAACAATTATGTTTCAGGGGATACTACTCATGATTTTGAAGTTTGGGGTTAGTAGAAGTTCTGGCCAGAACATTTTTAATGAGCCATCCCACCAGGGGAGAATGTTGATTCATCAAAGTTGAAACATTTTTTAAATATTTTGAAGGACAGATTCTTGAGGTCCAGGGCACTCTGGTTATTTCTGACAGTGCAACAAGAAAGACCTAAATTGAAAACATAATATCTGAAGGTTTTGTTTTCATTCCATTGTAAAATGAAAACAAATTGTAAAACCTCAGAAGTTGTCACAGAGCTGAGTTATCATCCCCTGGCCTGTTCTAGTTGGTTACTGTTATTATCCATTTTACAGTTATTATACTGTAATCACTATTATCCAAAGGCTTCCTCCCACTTCCACTGAAATGCTTGTGCAAGACAAATTTTCCTATGAAAACACTTCAAATAGGATGAGTTCAGGTGTGCTTTTACTTCCTCTCAATTTGAAGAGATGTAATGGTGGTGGGAGAGCCTCGCAGTCCTTAAAAGTGCTTAAAAAACCAGGGTAGTGCTTAGGAAAAGGGAAAATAGTCTTTGAACCAAGTTCTATTCCTTTCATTAAATATGCCTGGTGTAAGCTACCTACATTTTTTTTTCTCTTCTTCTCTGATGGCTTTCAGTCTGCTTTACTGTCTAATAAACTCACATTTCTACTTACCAAGGACCACATTTATTTCTAGAACAAAGAAGTTAGCAAAAAATTTTCTGAAAGGTTTTTCAAGCCCAGTCTCTATCTGTGACACGTGGCCTTGCTCAAGGGAATGGTTTCCTAGTCATTGACATGGGAACAGGGATTTTGACCACTATACCTGGTGTCTGTAGATAAAAGTGTCACATCCTAATGACACTCGTTATGGAGCATGGAGAAAATATGGAGAAAGCCTGTCCTTCCCATGAGCTTCTCCGCAGAGGGCTCCAAATCATGTTCCCTACCATGACTTACCTCTAACATAAGGAAGTTCTTCTGGGGTATCTGAGGACTGAATTTGCTCGGTCTGAAGGCAGCCCTTCCTAGCACACTCTCACTGTGAGCTGTCAAGCCAGAATAAAAACAGAGCCATCAGAAGTAATGAGAAATCACTGCTGACAGTTCCTAATGGATTGTCTTCCTAGAATAGCTAGAAGTGTATCCGGAAAGACACTGGGTTCATTTCCCAATGGGAGTGGTGGGTGTGAGTAACTAAAATTAGATATATTCTCTATTAGTTGTAAATATTTTTGCTTGTTGCCATAATACGTAACTCCTAGTCTTATGATCTTCAGTATGAGGAAATTTTGGATACCCAAAATGGAACAAGTAGTTTTTAGGCAATACCTAAATTACCTAAATACCATTCAACACTCATACAAATTGACAGGTTCAACTGCTTTGGGACGAATCGTAGAGCTGTAGCTAAACAAATATGAGTCAAAGGAGACCCTTGAAATTAAGCAATGTGTTGACTACAATAAAAGGCTAATGAGTAGATCAATAAAATAGGTGAAGGAAGCAGATAATTTCCTTCATGCATTTCTACACAAACTGCTGATCTCCTAAGAAATCAGGAAGAAGTGAATCATGATACACAATAGATAATTTCTCAAGAAGGAAGATCAATTTTCCCCTTATATATTTGCAGGAGATGGAAGGAAATGTTTATATATTAATGCTTTGTAATTTATTTTTGTCAAAGACTTATTAGGTTACAAAGAAGCCATATGTTTGGGGATTTTTTTCCCCTAAATATCCTTCTTTTCTATATTAGTTTACACAAGCAGATAGAGAAGTGCCTGTAGTTTCCACTTCAGGGAGTTTTCATCCCAGGTATGGGCTTGGGTACTTGCTGCTCAACAGAGACAGCAGCTCACATGCCATTCACAATTGCACAGATGCAAACTCAGTTAGTTACTGCGAGTAATAAATGAGATTTATTTCCCTTCCTCTATTTTTTTTTTTAATAGTAACAGAAGGAAAAGAGGTTGAGCAGCAAGGAAAGTATATGGCATCTCAGGATGGGGCAAGGGCCTGGCTGCTCCATGCTCCATGGGGAACAGTGGGCAGCAAATGCTCTGGAGCAATAGCACTAGGACAATAAAAAAGCTCTGACGAAAAAACATCCCAGAAGAAAGGACTCAGGAGATAAAAGGGGAGAATGGGCCTGTAGAGCCAAAAGGTGCCACCCCTGCTTCTCTCCTGGCATGCCAGTATTCAAAAATCTCCTTTATACTTCTTTGAACAAAAGCAGCTCCACCGTAATCCCAGCAGGAGCCAGAGTTCAACAGCAACAATAGGAGAGAACAGTAACAGGAACCAGAAAGTCAGGGCAGATCAGGCAAAATAAACAGCAACTTGAAAAAACAGGCAGAGCCCAGAGTGAAGCCGCATCTTGGAACTCACGCTATACAATAGAGTCACTTCTGGGGTAGAAAAAGTACAGGTGGCTGGAAGATTTTTCTCTTGTCCGGGCACCTCTGTGCTAGTTTTGGCCAGATGTCAGTGTGTGGAAAATCTCCTCTTTCTTCATCAAAAAACTTAGGTAGGAATTATTTAAAGGCCCCATGTGGGCACCAATTCACATTCAATGGAAGTTTTCAAAACAAGTCTTCTGGGTTCCCTTCCTCATTTTTATTCCCAAGTGGTTCAAATCCACCCATTCAAACTCCTGAATGCTAGATGCTCCTAGGCCTATGGAAATATAGGTGCTGAGCAGATTTTAGGAGCTGGGTGATGTTAGGCATATTGCAACTCTGCGGTCACCCATTTGGAGGAAAGACCACAAATTCTCCTAGCTCTACAAAACTGTCTGGTAACTGGGTGATGATCACTGACAATAACAGTACAAAGGATACACTCCAGATGTCTCTTCACCGTCCGCTGGGATTTATACCCACCAATTGACAGATGAGAAACTTCAGTTCTGAAAAAAAAAAGATCGATGGGCTGAGTTTACAGTAAGGTAGCCAAGACCAGAATTTCTCTCTTATTTGTTTGTCATCTTGCTATTTCTAGAAATACCTCCCTCTGCCCTCTTGGAACACCAGAGTGTGTGTTTCCCAGACATGTAGCTAGTTTTAAAAGAAAACAGATCTTAAATTGGGAAGAACTAAACCTTCAGAGCTCAATGTATCTGAAGGAATAAGGGTGGGGAGAAAAAGTCCAGAAAAAAAAAGTTTATGAAGGAAAACAAGTTTACTGAAACAAACGCGCTGCTAATGCAAATTGTGATCATCCACATACCCTCAGGTAAAGAAATTTCTTATGGGAGGTCAGTGAACATGGAGCAAAGGGCTTGCATGACAACATGGGCTGGAGTCTCATTCAAAAGGATTTGTCCTTGAGATGAATCTCAAATATATTTTTTCTCTCTAATACATTCTCAAATATATAATTTCTATATGGCCAAGGACTTAAGGGGAAATGATAAGTTTGTCATGATAAAATGATACATAGGATCAAATGAACTTGTGCCCAGCATTCTCCTTTGACTACAAAGCACAATCACTTTTTTCCTCACCAGCTCCTGGATTATTCCAGTACCGGGATACTGGATATCGATCCATCATTGACCAGGTATAGCTGGTACCTTGTCAAACATCTGACTTTACCAAGGAGTTTGCCACACAACAAAGAGTCTGTTCAGAAAGGCCAAACTGCCTTTACAAGCACAACACTATCATTTAGTATTTTAACAGAAATCAAAGACTTTAGAGAGATAAATAGGCATGTGCTTCCTGACTGTATCCCATCTCTTTACCAGAAGCTGCTCCCAAACTCCAAGTCGACATATCCTGCTTTTACAGAGGCAGATTTTAAGAAACCCCTTTGCCCTGAAAACCAACTCACACCAGTCTCTTAGCAGTCCTCAGCAGTGCTGTATAAACAGGATTTACCTCTCCTATCTTTGCCATTTGCTCACTCTTTCCTGCTGAAATGGCACCAGTTGATCATTATTATTTCACACTTTGGAGGGTTGAAATGTTCAGATGTTCATTAGCTTAATGACTCCATGAGCTCTCCTTGCCCCACAGAGACTTCTGGGATCGTAAAAAAAATGATCTTCAAATGTAAGCACAGCACAATAATGTGTATGTTATATAACATTGAACAAGTCATCCCACACTATCAAACACTAAAAAAATGAAATGGTATCGGTGGTTGAATAGCCATTGTTACTGTGTTAGTTTAGTTGATCTTGATCATTAAAGCCCTATAGACAGCAGGCCCCGCAGTCGTTAATAGTCACAGTAGTTAATATTGAAGAATACCATATCCTAAGCAGACTTTAAGTTCAGCCCACAGAAAGTCTCCTGTGTAACAGCAGCAACACATGAGAATTCATCAGATTTTCCTTGAAAAGCGGATTTGTCTCAATATCCCCAGTTTCTTGGAGGGAAGTAAAGCCATCACGTGGGACCTCCACTGCTGCAGGCTGCAGGACCAGGTCACCCTTGCTCCAGACCTAACCTTCACTCAGGAGTCACGCCGCTGGCCTCCTGTGCACACAGATTGCTCCTTCCTTTAGTTTTCACCTGGAGGAGCTCAAGGCTTAAGCCCTATTTCCTTTGCCAAAGCCTTTCCTAGTTGCCCATGTAGAACGCTCTCGTTGACGTCTCCACAGCACCGTTCATTCACGCACAGTGCGGGCAGTCCTGGTCTGCTGGAGGCAAGAGCAACATGTGAGTTGTCTTCGTCGGGATGGGGATTTCACGCTCTCTGTCACCACTTTCCAAGCGGACAGCTGGGTTTTCCTTTTCGCTCCACTTCTCACAGACAGACTGGTGAATCCTGGTGAATCTTGGCCTGCATGGGAGGTGTTGAGCAGTCAAGGAGAACAGCTTAGGTGAGCGAGGAAAGCCTCGCAAGGTTGCTTTCCTATGCTGGAGTGGTCTCTAAGCTTGGTTTGCCTTGTTTCCCTCAGATACTATTGAATAGTAGACTATTATGCTGAAGTCCATCCTTATGGCAATAGCAAATATAAAGACCACAAGCTCTTGCAAGCACAAGTGCTTTCAGCCATTAGGTCCTGGCTACACTAATCACCATGTGCCTCTCCCGGGGAGGCTCTGATCACTCTGAGTGTTGTCATAAACTGTGGAAAAAATAACAAATTTAACCTGGGTGCCTCCAACCATGTTCTACCTCACAACACAAGCGAGTCTTTGTCCGTCTCCTTGTGCTCCTACCCGCCCTATCTCCTGCAAGGCTCCACCAGGCCCCACTCAGCAAGGCATAAGGACACCTCTAACTCCTGTGTTTTAAGGAACCTAACCCTTAGCAAAGTACTTCCCTTAAGTGTGCTAACAGTTTTCTTGGCTTAAACACTAATTAAAGATAAGCACACGCTTATGTGTTTTGCTGAAACAACCCCAGAATGAGGAAAGTCTGTATTACGCAATGCGAAAATAATACTCTCCATTTATTAAGCATATCTTGACAGTACATAAAAAAAAAAAAGAAAAAGTTGGAGCTTTCTTGTTAGCCAAATATTTCTCCCACTTCATACCATAGGTATGTTCCAATTATGCTGGGAGCAGAATGGCAATATTATGACTCACTTCGTATTGTAGGCTGGAAGCACCATATTTCGTTCCAGAAAGAAATAAGATTGTAGGCACAAGATTTAAAAGGCAGCTTTTTGTAAACTCCACTCCAGCAGGTCCTGGAGCATATTTTGATCTGTTGCACCATCCAACTCCTCTTCAGCTACAACCCTGGCTGGGCTTATTTTTAAATTTATCACCGTGTTGGGAATATGGCATGTCCAAATTAACTTACAGTGGTGAGTGAGTTAAATGAATTTTTTGTGTTTCCTTCCAGAGCAACTCTCATGGCAGTAATTGCTGCCACACACTTTTGCCATCAATTCAATGTTGTGTCTGTGCTGAAGCACTCAGACACGGATGAAATGATGCCATTCTTGTGTCTCATCGGGGCCCATTAAAGCGATCCAAACCTTTTTGTTTGCCTGCCTACAGAGAGTGGAATTGATCGTCCTCCTCTTTCGGTTTTGCATGAATTATATCACGTTAGCAAACCAAGATTGCTCAAGTTGAAGGCTTAGACATTGGGCTCTTCCCATGGTGAGGTGCAAGTAAAGAATCAAAGTAATTCCTGGCATTTCACGGATGATGTAAAATCCCCATGCTCTTTGGGATCAGCGAGTTTCATTTTTAACAATCAAGCATTATAGTCTCTGCGTAGGCCGGGACACCAGCTCATACCCCCGGCCCAATCAGATGTGGATTGCTCCCTTCAGGAGACCACGTGGTCCATCCACACGGTTAGAAGCAAACCCTAGGGAACAGCATGTTGTCCCACAGCCTCTTTCACTAGGACCAATGTATTGCCATGTCTCAAAATCAAAGGCGTATGGATTGCTGCTGACATTTAATCTAGAACTAAACTAAACTCTGACCACATTTTTCATTTCTGACTGTTAGAGAGCATCTGGCAGGGTTTTGTGAGCTACACCAGCCAGTCAGGCTTTCTAGGGTTTCCTTTTTAAAGAGTAGCATCAATATACTTGTCTGGATCACCTAGAAAGCTGATAAAATTTTGGAGGTATACCCAGGTATACCCAGGACCAAGCAGCTGACTGTGTTTCCCTTCTGCGATTCCAGTTTTATACCTGTGGCTTGTGTTTAACGAGTAAAGCTCCTGACCACACTCCATCCACCCCAACTACCATCACACGGTGTCAGGTGGCTGCAGATGGCCTTACCTCGGCTTCTGGCCAGCAATCCCTCTGCCCTCCTCCGTGGATCCAGGCCCTATAAGAGGAATGGGGATCATCTGCATCGATGGCTTGGGCTGAGAGATGCCTCAAGGGAGCTGGGAATCCCCCAAAGGATCAGATCCCAGCTGACTTATTCCCCTTAAGGAACCAGCAATACACGAGACTTATTCTAAAGGACATATATGCATATAAAGCTTTAAGATTGATGCCTACATAGAGAAAGATACATGACAGAGATATTTTGCTGTTGGTGGCAGCATCCTTACTAGTTCAGAAACAGTATTCCCTATCTGACTCTGACCTACGTATGCAAGAAGGATCAATACTAGACAAAATAGCACAGTGGAAATGCATGTCTTGTAAGACCACGTTGGAATTATCTCACCGTGGATTAAATCAGCCACATGTGGCCTCTGAAGAATGCTGTTGAAATGGGAAATAACCCAGAAGGTAACAAAAGTAATGGAAGGGTTAGAAGACAAAGTCTGAAGGAAAAGCTTCCATAGGTGTCTAGGCTGGGGAGTGTATAAAAAAAAAACCCAGAATGGCAAAGCAATAAACTAGGGGAGCCAGTAAGGAGCAGAAGATGGGAAGTTTATAGCAGAAGGAAGAAATACTTTTTTCAGAAGTCCATGCAGAATGGCCCAAAAAATCTCCAACAGCACAAAAATTAGAACAGCATTTTAGTAAAATCAGTAATACAGAAGAGTCAATTGTCCTGGGAAATTTGTGTGACATCTCCATCACAGCAGGTACTCTGTTCAGAGCAGGATGGGGCAGGGAGTGATCACTGTTTCACATGGACTAACAGGGCTTCTTTACCTCTGAAAGTCATATAATCTGTTTTCACTCTGTTTATCTGGTTCAATAAGAATATACAATAATATCATATATTATATGTATGTATCTATACCCTCAATATTCTGTAATGGTTGTATGGTCTATGCACAGGAGAAAACCCTTCACAGCATCCCCCAGCCTGAAGTCAGTGAGAGGATCAGGTATAAGGGCATGTCTTTGATATCCCATTTGCTGTTATCATAGCCTCTGGTTTTAAGATTTAAACCTTTTAACAGTAATAATGAGCTTTCCATTTCTCTGCTGACGTGGCTGATGCCTGCAGGCTGTTGAGCTTAAAAGCCAAAACACACAGACATAGAAATTTTGCTTTGGGGTTGAAAAAATATATATCCTATTGGAAGGGTGGGATTTAATTAGCCTTTGTTCTCCCAAGTCTCACATAAACAAGTACACGCATACATCTCCGAGTCCAAGGCAAGCATAAGCTCAAGTGCATGTTCCAACCAGCATCTGACTAGTCTCTGGTGGGTGGTAGCAACATATGTGCAAGTTACAGGGCCCAAAATTTAGGACTTTGCTTCACATAATGGCCACATAGATCAGATGAGATTTTGCTGCTCATTGAATGAAAT
>JAWLRI010000086.1:5624652-5722794 GCA_034781795.1 Crypturellus tataupa
GGGCCCAAAATTTAGGACTTTGCTTCACATAATGGCCACATAGATCAGATGAGATTTTGCTGCTCATTGAATGAAATGTGGTGCATTAATCCAGGTCCTGATAGCCTTGGTCATCTGGACCAGTATTTGTATTTCCTGGGACTATTGCTGCATTCACAGTGAATACATGTATCAGGATGGAGCACAGAGCTGTTTTGTCTCACCCATTATATTTGCCAATGAGTCGTTCCCAACAAATAGCAATAACAATCTGTGGTGACTGATGCAAAATAAATAAATAAACAAATAAATAAATTCCAAATCCTGAAGCGGATGGTGTCCATAAATGTGGATAATATGATCCACAAAGTAGGCATAATACAAAAAAAAAAGACAGAAAAAAAAGAAAAGAAATAGGAATAAAAGGCATTTTCAAATGGTGATAATTATCTATATCACTATACTGTAACCATGCAATTATACCTTGAAACACATTTTCTGCCTTTGTAAAGGTTCTGGTGTCGTTTCCCAGCCATTCAAAGCTGCAGCTAAATAAAGCAAGGATATAGCCTGCATCTTCTGCTGTGTTGTCTACATCTTCCCCCTCTGCCTTTGTGTTTTCTTCCTCTCTCCTCCTCCTCCTCCTCACAACTCATTTCAGCTTTATAAAATATCATTGCCTGCCTCAAACTGTGGAAAGAAGATATAATTCCACCATAGACCAACCTGGAGAAGGGAATCTCTTCAAAATAAAAGACAATCTCGTAGTAAGGGGTCAAAGCTGGTTTATGCCCACAATTTAGCACTTCTCTTTTCCTCTACACTCACCCTGTGACAGAGCTAGGAGACTTCCTGGGACACTCTTCTTACCTGATTCCTTCTCAAAAATATGCCTAAAAACATCTTCTAGCCTCAGATCTTCCTCCTCCTAGAAGGTCATTGAATTAGCTGAGAGTTTTCTCCTTATGGCACCAAAAGCATTTATGTTCGTTGAAAGGTTGTTAGCTGAAGGAACAAGGACAAAAGATAATAATTAAATCTAAAAGAGACAGGCAGGAGAGGGAGAGGAGAACCAAACTATACGTCTAGGGTACTGTGCTCTGTACAAAGTGCTCCTCCAGCACCCTTTTCTGGGAAATTTTGTGGAAAACTTTTCTGTGAAAGACTATATATATATGTGTGTGTATATATCCTTGGGGCCAGATGGGCAAAGTAACTCATTACTGCTTAGATCACAGAATCACTGAAAAAAAAAAAATTAAAACAGGCCCTTCCCAAGCTATCCAAGCACTGGTTTCTGATTCTTGTGTTTTCTTTACATGATATCGTGTTTTGCTTGATAATAGAGAATCAAAGGCACGACTGAGATTACGGAATTACACTAATCTCTTAGCCAAAATAATGGAAAATTTTCAAAAAAATATCAGCAGCGCATAGAGAAGCTCACCACAATGCTGCTGCTGTCAGAGCTCGCTCTGTTTTCTTGTGGACGGCTGATGGAGGGCTATTCCCCTGGAGGTGGAATTTCAATGAATAACTTAGCATTTTAGTAAGCAGGGACTGTGAGAAGGAAAGTTGTGGAAGCAAAAGAATCATATTAACCATATTTATGAATTTGCATTCAGGCGGTGCCTGGAAAATACAATGCAGTCTTTCTGCGTTCAGTGTGGAAAGCTGGGTACAACAGGGCCATTTTCCTACGTACGTTTTATACAGTGGAGACTTTGGCTGGTTTTCACGTTCTGCAAAGTTCAGTCTTGCTGCTGTCAGTAGACGGGGCTCCCATTATATGCCAAATGCAGCGTGTACACACGTGCATACAGTCCAAATCCACCTCTTTCCAGGGACATACTTCTACCACGTATTTAAACGAGTGAAATGAGCCTTGCTCTACACTTTCCCCAGCACTTAATACTTTGCAAAGCTTTCTCCTTTCCGCTGTTCTTCTCAGTCATCTAAGAGGTGATCAGCACCTCTGGGCTGATGCCAAGAGCAGATCCCGGCCAGCAGTATTAGCAGCAAACCTCTTTCTTCATCTCTACGTGCGGCCCGTGGGTTCAGCAGCGGAGCAGAGCGCTGCTCTGTTCTAGTGACTCGAGAGCCCACAGCGCAGCTTGTCACCGGGTGTTGGATCACACTGGCCACGTGCTGCTCGCCGAGGTGGTTTCTGATGCACTGCAGTGCCCGCCTGGCACCTATGTACGTGTAAAGCTGCTGACATTTGTCACAGGACAGAACTCCAGGGTGATTCCTTCTGCTCTGACTAACCTCAAACACCAGCTTAAGCCATCCAACAGGGTCCGTGATTTGTTTGAGTACTGAAAGCAGCAGCTCTTAAGCACAGTATCATTAGCATCCCAACGAAGGCTCTCCAAACCAGAGCGTGAGTGAGTGCAGAGGGGAGCTGAGCACTTTACACAGGAATCTCACTTCTAAGGTGAAAGGGAGCCCTCACTACTGGGCTATTTTTGTTCTTGCAGTCCATACGTTTGCAATCTATAGTCAGTGTTGAGATCAAATGAGAAAGAGCATCTTAAAAGTGAGTTCCTGCTTTAAAGTCCGTTTGACTTTACTCTTGACTCGGTGGGATTCAGATGAAGAGAGACTTAAGAAATACAGAAACATCACAGAAAAAAAAACATGACTTGAGCAATAGGCAGGTGCTCTGGGCATATGTGCAAAAGTCACTGTCACAAAAAGAGCAGGCTGGATAGTGGTAAATCTCATAGCAAAGTTGCCCATATTTCTGTAAGTTTTTAAGCTAACTCAGTGAGGAAAAAGAGGCAATTTACTTAGGTCCTGTGTGTGTTCAACAACTTGTCCCACTGTGTGCTGACATTTAAGATTTTCAAGTCTCATGTTGAAGCGTGACCTTGGAACGCCTGGAAGGGAAGATCTTTTAGGAACTGACGCCTCGTGAGAGCACATCTCCTAAATGCATCATTGAAAGAAGTACAAACAGCCTCTTTGGCAGGACAAACTTCTAGGGCATTTTCTAATGTGTCTCTAATAAAGACACAAGTCGTGTGTCCACACTGGAAAGTCCTGGCGCTACCATCAAAAATCTTATTGGCACTGTGTTCACTGTGTTCAAGCCAAAATACTTGGGTGCATGCAGAGCACAAGTCCTAATATATGAAACCAACAGTGCTCAACTGTTAATTTAAAGCCTGATCTGCCTTTAAAACTTTTGAGTGAAACACGAGCTCACTTAAGCTTATCTTTATTTTTAGATGATCAATTTAATTTTCCATCCTCCAAAAATTACTGAATAAACAACAAAATCAAATGAACACAGATTCCATGGATTTCTGTATCTTTCTATGCAAAGTACCTCCCTGAGCTGTTTGGAGCTAATAGGTTGCATGTGTAGTTGAGAGCAAAACTTGCATCCCAGTGACCGGTAACAAGCTGGAATTCAATGAGATGGAAGAGTGTGAATGTCAGTTTGGTGACGTAAATTCCTGTTAGTCTATTTATTCTACACGAGAACCCCTTTAGCACAATGAGAGCAATTAAGACTAGCATTTCAGGACCACATTATTTACCAGTTTGTAATAGACCACTCAATAATTAAAGCACAATTAATAGAGGCAACTACAACATGTAACTTCCCACTATGAAAAAAATGATTATTTGTAGGGAAAGCTTTTGAAGAAATCAAAGTCAGATCTGAAAAGACATTGCAGCAAGCAAAACCAGTAAAACAAAGTTTCCTGAATTATAATCTTTGTCTGTTGCAAAATGCAGATGACAAAGAGTTCAAAAGTGACCGTGTTTCTTGTCACCTCCAGTTGTAGTGACTGAATGTTCCTAACAATGCAGTGCAGGAGGCTTTGATAGCAAGGCACCTACAGCTTCTTGTACTAATCGCTTCCTATAATGGAAATTTTTAGCCAATACTTTGTAAATAATAAAGCAAAAAGAGCTTTCAAAGAGCCCAGGTCACTTCTGAAGCACCATTCTCAGGCAAAACCCATGGGTTTGTGCTCTGAAATTGTTTAGCTGCTCTTCAAAATGCCACACGAAGACTCAGCCCAGCAAAAACCTCACAGCAAATAGCTGACTCCAGAGCACGCGTGTGCTCCTCCTGGGGCCGGAGCCGCTCTGCAGGAACACAGGCATCTGCCCACACACGTCTAACCGCAAGATCGGGGCCAAAGTGTTTATCTGTGGAACCCTACCAGAATTTTTTTTTTTTTAGATCTGTTTGCATTAATCTCAACACGGGCTCCTCAGCTTTCCCATGACTTTATAGCAAGTGGCATTTAAAGGGACAAACAATGCATTTACAGAGAGTGCAACACAGCAAGGCACGCGCTGCAACGGCTGTAAATTGCCCCCAAAAAGCCAGATGCAGGCTCTGCATCCACGTCCTCCGCTAGGAGAAAGTACATCCATCACCTGCATTTTGTTGCCTTTCACCTTGTCAGCAGAAGTGTCTGCAAGTCCCCATGTGCACAGCAACCCTATGAAACACTTTGGACATTTATGCCCCTAGAAGCTGTTTGCAGATGAGCTGGATTTAGCTTGCACTGCAGCCTTGTTGTGCGAGAAGGAATACGTCTTGCACCAAAGCACGTGCTTCCTTCCTTGGGAGCTACGGCACCAGCAGCAACTAGCACACTTGCAAGCTTGGTCTGATATTAAGGGGCACTTTGGACAGAGGGGTTTCAGAGGATGTGCCATTTATTGGGCCTTTCCTGGTACTGTTTTGAACCCAGAATGAACCACGCGGAGCCGTCTCCCCGCTCTCCAAATGCCCATCATGAGGTCGGCCCCTCTGAGCAAGGATCCCAGAGTCACACTGGCATCGGGGCCAGCTCCCTTCACACGCTAGGAGAAAGGCGACCTTTAAGTTATCGTGAGCAAAATTCCTGGAGGAAAAATGTCACCAACTCAGGGCACCAATTATCCTCTGGCCCTCGGCTGCATTTTGCAGGGATACATCCCAGCTGCTCTCCAAGTGGCTGCAAGCACCAGCTAAAGGTCCAAGGATTAAATGGGCTCTTTCAACTCATGTGTGACCCATGGAGCCTGCTGATGCTCTGATAACTAAATTAGAGACACAGCACTGTTTTACACAAGGCAGGGGAACACCATCAACTGGGAATAGCCAAAAACAGAGCATACAGTATCCAATACCCAAACGTTGTCCGGGTCGCAGCGTGCCACCGGGCTCCTGCTCTCCCCACCACACTGCTACATGGTTTGGAGGGTGCTAGGAGCACAATCCCGCGGTATCGATGGAGATGCATCCTGCCATCCTTCCCCGTGCAGAGGCAGGGTTAAAACCCACCAGCAAAGGCAGAAGCAGCAGGGTGAGCGGGAGCAGATTCAAGACTCTGCCACGCGCCCGCGTTCACCACATGAGCATCATCCCGGGGGCAGCAGGCCAGCTCGATCGGCCAGACTCCTCCCCGGCGGGGCCCTTAAATTGCCCAGAATAGCTCTGTGCATCCCCATGAGCGAGACCGCCTCGACGCCCCGCATCCCTGCACCACATAGCGGCCGCTCCGATGCAGCTCAGACAGAGGGAATTCCCGCGGGATTCCTGCTGCTTTGTCTGGCACGCCGCAGGGGACAGTTAGGAATACGGGTCACCCTGGCACAGAGAGGAGACGGGAAATGCTGTAACGCAAGGGCGCTGGCATCCTGCTGCTGTCCTGTTTTCCCTCCTCTCCAAGCCCAGCTTCTACTTTATAAGGAATCCCGACTCCTCACAGTGTCTCAACAGTCATTTAGACTTTTAATTACATAACGCGGCCGCCTCTGTCTCCAACCTACTTAACTCCCAGGATGAAAGTCTCTCCCCGTGCAAGCGCTCAGGAAGCTCCTCGATCTTGTATTTCTATTACATGGGAAGAGGAGCCCATGGGCTCTAGCACCCTCCAAAAACCCCATCAGAATGAAATTCAGCCTCTCACTCCAGACCAGTGCTCTGTGTTTCGAGCACAAATGCGAGGGGAGGATTTGGCCTTGACAGACATACAACATCTGTTCTAGGAGCTGAGAGGTGAAAAGGAGGCCAATAAGCAGGATATTAGGGAAAACCTGGGAGCTCAGACACTGCACAGTGAAATCAGAGACGTTAGCTTCCCCAGCAAGCCTACGAAAAGGGATAGAAGTTCTGGATTTCCACTGTCCAGAATTAATTCTCCTTTAACCCAAACAGTGGGGTCTCACCAGACTTAATCTTGCATTAATTCTGTAGGTGCAAGGGAAAAGCTTTGTCTTCAGACTTAGTTTCTCCGGGGAGCCATGGGGAGTTAGGGAGCAGATGGGATGTGAGGTTCAGCCTGGAGTAAAGGCACTGAGTGACTCCTTCCTTGCCTTGCTCCCTATTCCCTAGGCCTGGATCACAGAGCTCATTCCTTGCAGCCTGGTCCATGCCCAGAAAGGTCAAACCTACAGCCAAAAAGCGACACCATTTCATGCCCTGGATTTGTCCTGTTCTGACTCTGATCGCAGGAGCCCTGAGTAACCCTGAGATCAGCGAAAAAGGCAGCCAGGCAGGCCAAGTGCACAAGGGGAAAAGCAGGGCAGTTTATTCCACCTTCTGCATTTTGTAGGGCGAAAATCTGCTGGCCTGCTTTCCCCAGCCCCAACCCGGCAAAGGTCAGGCTGAAACAAGGACAGAAAAACAGAGACAGAAGGAAAAGAGAAAGGTGCCCAAAGCACACACAAAAAAGTCAGCAATTAAAGCAAAAAATATGCTTTTTTTCCTGGGTTTTGCAATGCCTTTGGTTCATGGCCAAAGCTCTGTGGCCTGGGTTTGCCTCCACTTTCATTCTGCTTCTCCCTCCCCAAGCACTGCACTCACCTGCCCTTGCTCGGCCACGAGCCAGACGGATTCACTTCTCCCTTGGAAAACCCGCTGCTCCCTTGCTGGAATCGGATTGAAAAGGCCCATGGATTGGTCTGTGCCATCAGTTTTACAGTAAGTCGAGACCCTGAGGTGCCTTTTGGCAATGTGCCACTGCATTAAAAACCAATGGCACATCCCAGCATGCCAGAAAACTCAGCAGCAGCATCACTGCTAAAGGGAAAATGGTACCTGGCCACCCCTTGTACCAATTTCTCCAGGTTTTGGGGATGCTTTGAGAGGAATTCTGGAGCAAGAGGTCACAGCCCTGGACTCAGACTGATGGAAATCCAGGTTCTACGTCCCCAGCAAGTGGCTTTGCCTGGTTGCACCTTCCTTCCCTTGCTGTAAAACAGGAAATGTTTCCTGCCCACCTTCCCCGTTGGAGAGGACAGCCGTGCTCCGACCGGCTGCTTGCGCAGGCCTGATCCAACAGAGTCGTCATCTGAGCTGTTGCTGCGTAAAAATAGCAGCAGAGAACAAGGTCTGCCTTGAAAACAAGGGTTTTCTGCCGACAAAACGTGTGTTTGACTGTCTAAAATAGGCTGCTTGAAAAATGTTCGCTCGCTAACCAGCAACTCAAATCAAAGGCTTTCCCATTCACATGAAACGCGCTCATATTTTTTTGCAGAAAGCAGATTTTCTACCTTGATTAATTCCTCTTTTATTCGCCGCATTCTGTGATTTTTATCAAAGCCCCAGCTCTCTCAAGTCAGATGCGATCCCCGTTCGAGCCACTTTTATGTAGCCGAGGAAGTGTGTCAACATCTTCCAATACACAATACAGATTAAAGCTCCCAAAAGCAACGGGGAATGTACTGCCAAGCTCTCCAGAGAGCAATGCGAAACAGCAAAAATTGCCAGGCATTATGCTGAAAACTGGCTTTCAGAACGGCTGTTTTAAGAGCTGTATATTTCTGTAACTTGTTAAGCAAATACAACGTTAAGTAATGTTAGACGGAAGTTAATAAGCATTTTCCTGGATGGAAGAGGAATTTTCAGAGAAGTCAGACTTCATTTTGGCTAATATTTCAATATTTAATTGAAATATTAATTGCAATATAAATTCAAATATATCTTGCTATCCAGGATCTTGCTCACTTTATTCGTTTCCCATTTAAGTGAAAGGAGCAAAGACACACTACAAAAATATGAATTTGGTCATAAATTTCTGCTCTTCCAGAATTAAAATAACCATTGCTTTTTCAAATCAAAATATTTTAACTGCAATTTGCTAAAAATAGACATTGTTTACTTCAGAATTAGCTCACCTTTTTTTCCAGCTAGCAGACATGACTGATATTGCTCCAGCAGAGCAATAGCAACCTAGCAAACAGGAGAGTCAGCAGAGCCGACTCTCGTGTTTGCTAGGTTGAAGAAAAGGTGAATAAAGCCTTATAAATCTTTTCAAGAGCAAATACAGT
The DNA here is from genome assembly GCA_034781795.1 of Crypturellus tataupa. Classification (NCBI taxonomy): domain Eukaryota; kingdom Metazoa; phylum Chordata; class Aves; order Tinamiformes; family Tinamidae; genus Crypturellus; species Crypturellus tataupa. The sequence goes on from JAWLRI010000086.1 coordinate 5,632,921, forward strand.
CTTAAGTGGAGCTATAGCTGATGGGAAATGCAAGATATGGAAATCCAGGCTACTTTGAAACCCATCACTCGATTCCAAAACAACACTCAATCATGGAATGATAAACAGAAAATCTGGATTCATCATCCATTTTAACCTAAGAATAAGCGTAGAGAGCTCTGCTTGGAGCAGGACAAGGCTCCAAACCCCTGACGAGTCCAGTGAGACCCTATCGCACTCTCTTGCCTCACACGAGCGAAACCCTTTACAGTTGAAAAGTCTAAGTCCATATAAGCGTGCCCAGGTTTGCTCACTTGCTCACGCACCCTCTCTGCCTTTCACACACACACACAGGGTTAAGAACAGGCATTTCATCCAGCTGGTTCCTTTGCTTTTCCAAAATCACAATTACTTCATTGTCTGTAGCTGTTGCCACACGGGAGAGGAGTGTGGAGGGCTCTCAGCAGGATGTAGAAAAAGCATTAACAACATTTAAAACCTTTGTTCTTCTAAACCAAGGGGGAAAAATCTCCTAACTTCAGATTTCCTTATCAGAACATTTAAATATTTTCAAGCCATTTGTTTATGGGGTTTAACATTTCTGCTCCCTCTCTAGAGCTGCTGCTGGACAAGACGTGTGGCTAATCTCTGTAAGCTGCAGGGTAAATAGCAGCTAAGGTTTGGGAGCAGGGTAAGCCCAGGGGCCAGGCTTCCCTTACTGTGAAATGCAAAGCAGTGATGCTAGCGCGGCCTTCCTTGGGTCACCTCAACCAGTTCCTCATGGGGAAACACCCACAGGAAAATCCAGCTTTATGGTTAAACTGCAACAAGACAGTTGTGTTCAAAAAGCTGGTGTTGAAAGGCACCTCAAAAAGTCTTTTATTCTACCCCTTTCCTAAAAATCAGCTATGGAAGTGCTGGAGTTCAAGCAAACCTAAATCTCAACTCACACGCAGCCCATCATGTGCCACATCCCACATTGGTTCTTGCAGCCGCCCCAGCATGGATTTGGCCAGCCCGGCTACTCGCTGGGTGTAAGGAATAGGAAAGATGGGCTCTTTACACAGGGAGCAGACTGCTCTCTGTTTTCTGTTCCTGCACTTTAATCATACTTCCCTTCACACCAGGTTCTTCTGGAAAACACACACTTCCGCCCCCTCTTGCAGATTTCAAAGCTAGATTTTTCCTCCTAACTTTGCCACCTGTTCTTTCTGCCCCATAGAGTTACAAAGAGAGAACTTTTCTTCTCGAAGCACATTCAGCAGCAGCAGCAGGAGCATCCGTCCACCCCAGACCCAGCTGCAGGTCCTGTGCCCCTTCCTAGTTTGGGTTTTCTCCCACCGTTACCAGTGGTGATTAACGTGGGGTGGATACGTAGATCCCCACAGAAAACAACATCAGGACTCTTAGCCATGCCTAGCCGTGAGCTATTCAGCAATTCCAAAAATTAAAGCTCTCCAAATTGTCATCCTCAAAGAATTCGGTGAAGTACCCTGCATATTGCCTGGGAATACTGCATGGTGATTTGTTTCATTTTGCTATTAATATTCCATTATTGTGATGCTAGTTGCCAAATCTCACATTCCTTCCATAACGAGAGGCTTGACTTTATTTTAGCAATAGGTTTTTTCCTTCAGTGCACAGTTGTAGATAGAGGAATTGCTTTTGTCTTACATGGGCAGTAAGCAGGAGCTAGGCGAACATTCAAAAATCCCAGTTATTCCCATATTTTCTCCTTCGAGTAAAATCCACTCTCCTTGCTCTGCTTACTGTGCCCTCGACATCATTGTTAGAAGACTCCAAATTCACAGATGTAGTTACAGCAAATAGTCAATTTAGAAAGTCTTCACCAAGTTTATCTGTGATAAAATAAAGCTAAACAAGCCGTTACATCCGGTCTTTTCCAGGTCAGCTCAGCTGCACTGCTAGTTACAAATAAGGTTACTACCATTATCAGTTATTGTTTAATTATCTCAGAGTTTTACCACCTTCGTTATTGACCTGATCCATAATCCCAGCTCCGGAAAAAATGTCCCTAGAAGCTGTGCTGTGGTGATGGAAGCTTTGAAAGTATTTATGAGACCTGCAAATACAGATATAGATAATAATCCATATTCTGCCATCCATTTTTTTTGCTAGAGTCACAGCCAAAATGTTTTTCTTTTGTTCATCTCAGTGCCACAAACTACCACATGATGTCAGGCACTGCACTTCCCATCCACCAAGGTTAAGAAGATACATAATACTCTTTGTTGCAAAGGATCAATCATAATATTTTTAATGCTCGAGCTCTATCTATTTATGCTACTGAATACTACATTAGTTACTATGTCTGGCATTTGCTCTAATTTACTGCTTTCAGTAGAAAGTAACAAGACCTCAATTAGAGTATCGTTGGGACGAGCACATCAGAGTCAATGCGTCTGTAAATTTATAACATTTATCTACAGTTTTTATCAGATTTTTAACTCTGGAGCAGAAATGCTTTCCACAGGGACAGCTGATGGTGTGCAGAACAATTCAGGAAGCACCACCCAGGCTGTGCACAACCCAATATTCAAGGCAAACTGAAATCTAACAAAACACTCTTTTAGACACAATGTCAATTGTTCCTCAATTCCCCAAGCACTCTAATCACGTTAGCCTTTTCTCTCAAACACCCTTTACACAATGCCCGACTTCCAAGAGCTCCCTGAGGACTCTCTTGCTGGAGGAACCGGGCACAGCTCTCCTTGCCAAGAGACCCCCACGTTCCTGAGACTCCGCGATCAGAGAGGCCGAGTTTGCTCAAGGATTGATTAGCGCAGCAGTAACTCACTGAGATGCAGGGGAAATCCTCCAGCGCTGGTTTTACAAACAATGAGGTCAATGATTCTGATAAATCAACTTCATTCATGCTGTCTATAAATAAGTAATGTCCCAGACTGGGAAGAAGCTGGCTCGTGCTTTAGTGTTGTGCTTGTTCTGAAGGCTTTGGGGATTTCCATTCTCTTTCATCCATTTCTGGACTAGATTCATTCTGCTTGATCTTCTTAATCCATTTCCACTGCTTGTGTGCTCTTTTGTCATGTAAGTTGGCCAACACTGAAGCCCGTCTTCATAATGCACTTTGAAAGATTTACAGCACTTCATACCTGCTGTTTGAAATAAAAATGATTGGTGGACCGGCACGTCATTTTTGTGAGTTGTCTCTGCACAGCAAATACCGAGCCGTGGAGTGCTGTGGGCAAGTTGTGAATCTACAGCCTAATTCCTCTCAGATGCTAAAAAGCACATAGAGCAAGTCGTAAATCTGCCTATGGGATCACCCTGTCTAGATGAATCCCGTTCTGTTGCAGAATGGGACAATAGAGCTGTCATTGGCAGTGAAAGCCGGGTTGGACCCTCTGGAATAGGGCGGATGCTCCCTGTCACGTCCATCCTGGTGCCTGTCTCTTTGCTCTTACCTAACAGTGAGGTTGCTGAGTGAACTAAGAGTCTACGGAGAAAAGCGATCCTTGGAAGCAATGGGGAAATAGTCTGGAAGAGCTTTTGGATAGTGGCTCTCAGAAATATCTGAAGCATCCTGCTGAAAATGCTTGTCTCTGGATAGTCTCAGACTTCCTAAACTCGTTAGCGATGACGTCCACACCATGGGACGGCTGTGACAGGGTGGTTGTTTGCCTCCCTCCTTGTGGAAGTCTTCAGTGGGCACCTGATTAAAGTCTCCAGGTTATCCTTGCAACCACGAGAGTTAATAAGAATATAACCAAAAGGCTGGCAAACACTAAAGCTGAGATTCTCACAAAAAAAATATATATATATATGACTTGGATTTGGCCTTAAAAAAAAACAGAGTGCTGCAAGATGCATTAAGTAATGAGAATAATCAGAACCAATGAGAGTCTCAGGACAGTAGTTGAGGAATAACAGGTAGAAATAGGAAAGTTTTGTTACCTCTGGCTAGATCATTAATGAAACCATTTATAGACTATACTGTCTAGCCCTAGTGACTGCTTTAAAAAGCATTTGGAAAACAGCTACAAGAATGACACAAGAACAAGAAAATATGCCTTGTAGGAAGACACTAGATAAGCTATTTAGAGCAGAATAAATGATGCTATGAATCCTATCTGGCTTTAAAATCACTAAATGTCTGTGGCCTGAAGACAAAGCAGCAAATTCCTCACTACCTCATTAGACCAAGACTGAAATCAGCTGAATCCTGGCCCCGGAGGCCTCTCTCTGCTCCCACCTCAGGAAGCAGACTGTAAATGTTTTTCGGATATTGTAAATATCAGATGGGCAAAAGTATTTGTTCAGCAGAACATAGATCTCATCCACTGATGAGGTGACAGAAAATGATAAGGTTTGCTCATAGCTCTTTTAGACCTCCACCGGAAAATTGCTATCAAAGGGCTGTATGTGTTGGTGGGTGGCGATTACAGGAGTAATTAAGGAAGGCGCTTAGTACAATTTGCATGCGAAGTGCTGCATGCAGGCCAATTACAGGGCAAAACAGCAAGCTCTGGACTTCCTTTCAGAGAGAATACGGCTAAGCTGCAGGACAAGGCTGAGGGAGAAAGTCAATTTTTCTGTAATCAAATCCTGCTTGCGGTGACAGAGGGAGTCGGGATGCGGAGGATGGTGTGAGCCTGAGTCACGGGCATCACTGCGGGAGCAGAGCAGCCCGGTGAGAGCAGGGGTCTGACTGCATCCCCTTCTCCTCTGCCCTATTTGGTTTTAGCCCTGCACTCCCTCAAGGCAAGGGAATATTTCTGCAGGAGGAGAGCAGCAGAGGCCGGCAGGGAGGACAGTCCTGTAGCCAAAGCAACCAGCAGCCTTCAGAGCTCAGCTGAGCTGCTGTCATACCTGGCCTCAGTGACGCAGACGGGCCATTAAGGTCTTTCTTACTCTTTTCTCCTTCTAACTAGCTTCCTTTGGTGGGTGCCAGATTGTAGGCTCCTTACGGCTTTAATTTATAGACTTCCTGAGCATTCCCAGCTTCAGCTGCAGCTGCGTAATGTCTCCGCAAGACAGGTCCGTGGCAGCTAAAACGAGATTCCCCAGACACTGACCCAGTCCAAACCGAAGCAGCAGGCGAGAGGCTAATCCCTAGCAGCCCCGTGTCTGTTTTCCTCACCTGCAGCAGCCAGGGAAAGATATTTCTTTACAAGGGTTTGACACAAAACGACATGCACAAATGCACTTGAAGCATTTAAAAGGCAGAAGGTGCTGCAAAAAGGCACTACCTGTAATTATTTTGTATTCTCGTTGAATTGTTGTGCTGCTGTTTACTTAAACCAGGGACATGCAGTCTCAGTGATCACTTAGTGCCTGACTCTTACTGGAACTGAAGGGAATTAGAGAGCTAAATACCTCCAAGGTGTGACTGGCTTTCAGTCCCTGCTTGGAGTGTAATAGGTTTCCTCGCGTATCAGCCATGGAGACCTTCATTTAGCAGTTTTACTGTGAGAAAAGAAATAGGACTATAAACGGGATTTTTTAATCAATTTTCTTTAAACAAGCTCCAACAAGAGCACTTCTGCCCTGCCTGGGGCGAGTGCCAGAGAGCAGAAGAAGCCCATGAGAAGGAGGAGGCTTCCGCACTCCCCAGATTTCTTCAGGTAAAGAATATGGGGGAGAAGCTGGAAGTGAACAATTCTAGTGTTGCTGAAAAGCCTCAGTTTCACAGGCAGATGTCGAATGTGGATTTAGGGCATATTCACAAAGAAAAAGGGGCATCAGGTTCTCCACATGCTGAGACTTAAGAAATGGGAGATTCAGTTCTCACCTCCTTGGCAATTGCTCCGGTCCCCTTGGCAGCTCTGTGTCACGCCTCTCCCTGGAGCTCTTCCACCGTTTTCCAGGACAACTCATCATCCTGCGGAGCGGGAGGTAGAGGAGACAGAAGTCAGGCAGTCTATGGTGACACTGTGGCTCCTGTCCCTGCCCCAGTGACTGCGTACAAAGGCATCTTCCACTATCCACCAATGTCCACCAATATCCACTTATGTCCTAGGCACAGTTGAGATACCCCAATCAAGGCTAAACGTTTCATTCAGCAACCTAAATGTTTTGTTTATTTTGTTTAGAAACTGGGAAGAAAAGTTATTTTTTTAAAAAACTGGAAGAGAAAATGTATTTTATATAACAATACATAAATACATAAGAATGTATTTTATATATAAAATGCATGTGTATATATAAAATACCCTGCTGGTGGAGCACTGGATTTCTATCCAAACAGCTTATCTCCAGGCTTGATACATAAAACATATATATATATTTAAAAACAGTTATTCACAGAATTAAACTCAAAGTCATAAATATTGCTTAGTTTATCATTCATTACTAGTAAATAGCCCTCCTTAGTACCTGTCAGTAGGTGGCACATTGATCAGATTCAGTTATAGTTTCAGCTAGTGCTTCACACAAGAAATATTTCCAGGAGCAAAAAAAAGTTGGTCTTGGAGTGGCATTGGGAAACTGGGCGCACCAGCCACTTCCACGTTGCTTTGCACAACAGCCATTAAATAACAAGGACAACTGGACAATTTATAAGTTCTTACACCAAGATTGCTCACAAAGCTAGGGTTCACTAGGCTGTAAATGTGCCTCTGTTACCTCCAGTGGCAGCAAAGGACATCCACATCAGCCTGCAGTAGAGCTGGCCACTGAGAGAAGAGGAGAAATAGTAACAGGGTAAGAAAACATAAGTGTAGATAAGGCCAAAAGGAAAGCCTGCAAGTCTAGCAGAGCAATATCAGCTCATTAATACGACCTACTAAGTGGATATACTGAGCCGTTCTTTGCCTGGCAAAGGTATACTGATAAACTTCCTAGTTAAATACCCTATGATGGTTTCACAGGCAAAAGCCATTTATTTTGACATCTGGTTAGCTTGCATGAAAATGTGGTGGAGACTTCAGCACTAATACATTGATATAGACGTCATTGTTACAAGCGCCAGCAAGTATTTGAACTGTCATTGCGGGCCATTTGGTTCCTTCTATATTCAGAACCAGAAATCCAAATAAAGCCGTTTGCCTGTAGCCAAAGTTATGCTAACAAAATAGTTTTCGGGGGTGATTGTTGTAAGCTGTGGAGGAGTGATATGTGCAGCCAGGGTACTGTCAGATGATGAAATACATTGGCACAATGAACAAAAAGAAATAAAATTCAAAGCCTGATGGTGGAAAAAAAATAAAAAGAATGAGAGTGAAATGGTTGGTACTGCACATAAATTCATTGCAGAACCAGTATGAGACAGGGTGCAGTGCTATTGTGCTGGGCAAGCAATTGTAATCTGGAGTATATTTTTCAAAACCTCTTGCATTTCTTAGCCCATAAATACAGAGAGTAATGCTAGAAAACCACTAGCCTCTTTATTCCACCCTGGCATTTGCCGCAGAGCACTGCGCCAAACTGAGCTGCACAAACTATCAGTGTAACTGTTCAGTGTGGTTCCACAGACCTGCTGTGAAATATTTACCATGACTTCACGGACCACAGAGCACACATAATGGTTTAGGAAGCGTTACAGCGTGCCCGGTTGCCAGAGCATGCTTGAGATAGACTGGTCTTCTGTCCAGGCAGCCCATCTCCAAGTCCTGTTACCTACTGGAACAAGGCAGCGATTTGTCTCTACCAGGGCTTTTTGCCAGCGCAGCTCTGTCAGTCAGATGCCACCACGAGATGGGTCAGCAAAATTTTACAGCAAAATCCTGAGCCTGAACAGAGGAAATTTTAGTGTGATCTTTACATTTTTAAAACACTGAAGACCTGACCTGATCTTTTGCAAGCAGAATGATGCTCAGTCTGCCTATGCTCAGGGTCGGGCAGCATGAGAGATGAAGCTGGATAACTGTGGCAGTATTGGAGTATAGCAAGCGCCTCTTCAGATTCATCTAGCACATTAGATCACCAGTAACTACACGTCTACAGAGCTGCCATGCAAGCACCCTGCTTTGGAGGCTGTCTGCACCATTCTGCAAGCTCCATACAAATGAAACTCAGAACTTACAGCTTCACTGATGCTCACCTGTGGCCAACTTGGTATATTCCCACCTCAGCCAGCTGAGCAGTGTATGGATGACATAGAGCATCTGGAAAAATTGCCTTCACTGAAGGATACATCATCCCATAGCTGGTCCTTGAATAGGATAAACGAACAGAACGGGTTTGACCGCTGCATCTCTTCATGCAGGGGTAGGTTGAAGGCTCACCAGAGGTAGCAACTAGAAAAAAAAAAGGAACACACACACATTGAGATTAGGGTAGAAGAGAGACCTCTAGTAACCAGGGCAAAACCAGCAGTGGCCCACAGGCTGCTGCTTTGAAGAGAGCTAAGAAAGGCAAGCCCACCATCAGTTTGCTCCACACAGTTCATAACCTCCACTGGGACATTTTTCAGAGTTCATACACTACAAGAATTTGAAATCCAGCATGCTGGGTGGGCTTACTTCAAGTCAGGAGTCTAGACCTGGTTCAAGGACGACGAGACCTCCATCTGATCTCTGTCTGTCTGATCTTCCCTCAGGGTTCCCCCCTTCCCTAGGCTCTTCCACCCATGGGCCTCAAGCATTTGTTCTACCTCCACACTCTTTCTACCCCACACTGAAAGCTACCCCCCTTTCAAGATGTTGTGAGAGCCACACCGTGTATGAGTTACCTCCCAGGGGCAGGAATGGGAAGAGGACTCTTGGTCACCATTCCCATCGCCTCTTTCTTGTGAACCTCACTTGTGCCAGAGCCAAGGAGCCCTGGTAGTCACGCGATGGTGACCTGTCTTGTTCTAATCAGCAAGTCTGCTCCTCGCTCAGCCTTTCAGCATGTCAATCCTGTCCTTGTTATACACTGGCGAAATTGCCAAACTGCTTTGCAAGCTCATAAACCTGCTGAATAATCAATCTGTCCAACCTCACTGGCGGAGACTTTAAGTCTAAGAGATTTCAGGCAGGATTTAGTTCCCCAGCACAGTGCCTATCAGTTTCTGCTGCCAGGTAGATGTTTTTCTTCATTAAGTCTTATCGCTTAAAAAACAATCAACAAAACCTATGTGATGCTTTCAAGCTTCCTATTTGCCAAGTGTAATGTTAATCTTTCTCAGACCTCATTAGTTGCAGGTCATGATCTGTCAATAGATGCCAGTCTTAGCGTCCCCCAGCCACAGCTCTGTGCTCATACAAACTGTTTGCTTGTGTGCCTTAAAACTAACCATAGCCTGAGAACATTGTTATTCTGAGCAAGTTTCCCAATGAACATTTAAAATCTTCCCGTTGAGTGATGAGTGGAACTGGAGTCCCTCCTCTTCTTTCCAGTTGAGTAATAATGATTTAAGCAGATTAACTGGTCAACGAAATGCCATTAACACAGATCATATGCTTGATAAGATTACACTGATTACAGAGATCAGCTAATAGAGGGGTTCAACCAGAGGCAACGAGAACATTTTGTGAAGCTCAGAGTGGCATGTACTAAAGCAGCGGTGAGCGTGAGCAATAAAGCAAGCCGTGCCCTTCTTCCATCTGCAGCAGAACCTGCTCAATATCCCAGCACATGCTGGATGGCTCCTCTTCCTCCCCATCCCTCTGAGCACCCACCACGCACAACTAAGTGCTACCGTCTACCTGCGATTACACGACCCCGCATGCTGAAAGGGCAGATTGACTGGGAGACAACCCAGCTCCAGCAAGGCCACCCAAACACCACCCACTTCCTAGCACCTCACCACCCAGAACAAATACAATAACAAAACGGCCTCTGAGAGAATCACAACTCGACATACTCCAGCAGGCGCAGGGTGGGACAGGAACCGTTTCCTTGGGATTTCCAGCACCAAGTGGGTGTCAGATGGCGGCTGCATAGGCATAAGCAAAAGTCTTGCAGTCTCTGGATATCGGAGGAGCATCAGTTTGGGCAGTTCATCTGACTTGGCTGCCTGCTTAGAAATAAGAGCTCAGCATACAGCATTCGCTTTTGTTGTGACTTCAGGTTGCTTTCATTTGGAGCTGAATTTATCAGTTTGGTTTGGGAAGTACGGATCAGCATCTGAAGATGGAGAAGTATAAAAATGAATCCTGTTTTGCACTTGCCTCTCATAACTGGCCTCTTTCTGTTTCTCTCTTTCAGTAACTGTGACTGTAGGAGGACAACAGCACTTGCTGGGACTTTATGACACTGCAGGGCAGGTAAATTACTGCAAAACACTTAGAAGTTTCTAATTATGCTGAGCATGAGCAATAAATTAAGCTGTGTCCTTCTTTCATCTGTAGTAGAATCTGCTAATCATCCTGGCGCATGTTGGCATGCTCCTTTTCCTCCCTATCCCTCTAAGCACCTGCTTAACCAAAAAATAAAGCCTGGTTAGCTTGTTTTGTATCCATACATCCAACTCATAGTGCAGGTACCATGTTTAATAAAAAGCCAGTGTTTTCCTACAGTTACCACATGCTGGCATTGGAGATACAGTGAAATATTCCTGCTTCCAAAGACAGAAAACTAATATAATGTAGCATCAGGCTATCAGTCAACAGTTATTGACTTTTTAAGTGGTAACGGCAGCAGACTGGCATCCATCTCAGCATCCCTCTGCCGGGACAAGAATGTCGATTATAGCAGCCTCTACCCCCCACACTAACTTATATAGCACGATTTATAAGGCTTTTACCCTTTCCACTGCCCACGGGCTGATATAGTGTGGTATCATGACCAGTTTGCAAAGAGACTCGGTGTATGGGGCTACCAAGAGGGGAGGGAACAGGGTCCCAGATGATGTGGCTCAGAGCAGAAGAGGAAACAGTCTGGATCTGGGGAGTCTTCTTTGCCCTCCTGGACAGAGCAGCACCGCCAGGTTTTGCTCTCAGGAGCACTTTCTTGTCTACAAGTTTGCTACACCGGGCATGAAGAGTGCAGGAGGAGCCCCCAGTGCTTGCAGATGGCTATTTGTTACATGATGTAGCTTGTAGCATGTCAAAAACTGCATGAGGACCAACCACCCATAAAGACAAATCTGCAAGTCTGCAAGTTCGACAGGACTGGGGCCCTTGAGCTTTCAGTTTTGCATTTATTCCTGTCACAGGGCACTCATGGTTACTTCATGGCTAGCTTGGTATTCATCACAGTCCAACCACCCTTCCTATTTACATGTCCCAAGCAGGTGATCTAAAAGTCTGCCCCCAAATACGACCCAAGTCCTGGTACTGCACAAGTAATTCAACGTGGGTGTTCAGTTGTCTATTCTGCCTATATAGGCAACGGGTCTATACACACAGAGCTCAACACACACTTGCATCTGCCACGATTCAAGAGTAACGCGGCCACTGCAAATGAGACAAGATTATACTCAGTTCTCTGTCATATTTTAACTTGTTTTGTATTGCTGTTAGTTCCACCTGCCACCCTCAGCAACACATCCTCCTATTTGTCCTCCTGAGCTCAAAGAAACATAAATCTGTTTCTCTGACAAACTTCACTCTTCCTTCTGTTCCTTGACAATCATTTTGCCATCTCCTGCCTCAAATTAGCCAAGGCACCACCTGTCTTTGAGTGATGTCCCTTATTTGTCAGGACTACTTTCATTTCCCATCTCAGGCCAGAAAACACGGTCATCTGGGCAAAACTCAGTGCATGAATCACCCTGCGATGAGTAGATTGTATCTCCATGGAGTCTGATTCTTCCCACATGCTCCAGCTACAATAACGGATCATCTGGGCTGTTTCCTCCCGCCTTCTCCTTGCATTGCGTGGCTTTCCAGAGACATCGGTGTGAAGTCATAGCCCAAAATAGCGCTTGACATTACTATGCTATAAAACATATGCTATTGCAAGAACAATTGGAAAATGTACTCCTGCAGCAGGACCCTCTGTCAGCCCGACGGGAGAGCTGGCACAGACCCCAGGCCGGGGGAATCTGGTTTTCTGCATCCCTGGCACAAAAGGTTTTAGGAGAAGGGGAAGAAAAATCTCTTTTTTTCCCCCAAGCTGGACTCAGGTGCAGAGTGTTTTAAAGGGCTGGCACGGCAGGAAGTGGAGCGGGGACAGGGAGCAGCAGCAGCTTAAGGAAAACAAGTTCTGCTGCACTTTTGTGTGCGGAGCACTGCCAGGCTGCTCAACTTCAACAACTGGCCCGGTATGAGAGACGATCCCTGCGGGTCCTGTCTCAACAGGGCCCATTACAAGCCTGATGCTGGAGCAGATGCTAGTAGGGATGGGACCTTCATCCGATGAGGCTGGAAATTGCCGGCACCCAGGGAGACAGGGATGGTCCGGGAGCCCCTGCTCTGCTCTTGGGCATGATGCTTATGCTGGGCGGTGACACCAAGTCAGAGCAAGGGACCCGGGGCCCCGAGGCGCTGCCCTGTGCAATGAGCACCTCACCCTCCTCACTGCTTACATAACGCTCCGTGCCGCTAGCACCGAGCGGGAACGCTCCTCCCCAGAAAGGATTTGTCAAGAGCGCTCAAGTAACGGGCAAAAATGAAATTATGAAACCAAACAAGTGCTTCTGCAAGTAGCTGCTGCCACCAGGCAGAGCGGTGCTCCTGGCTCTGAGTTTGTAGTTTTAACAGCCCCTCTAGACGGGCATGTCTGGAATATTGAAATTGGATATATTTAGCCAATCTCTTAAAAACTAAAATCCAAAGAACAATTCCTTGAGGTTCTGCTGCCACCGCGTGGCTGTTTCAGGAGGTTGGTTTGTAATGATTAAGCCAAAAACGCACAGAAAATGCCAAGCACCTAGTGTCAGCCCATGCTCACTGTGGTGTAAGCATCCTTAATCCTAGAGGAGTCATCGGCTTCAATGTTCTGGGTTAAAATAACATCCCCTAATCAGGGAGGCAACATGCCAGGCCTCCCTCACCCGCAGCATCCACATAAAACTCCACTGCCAATATAATGTAGTAATTCCTTCAATCCCATTCTCTTGGCATCTGCTTTGTTTTCCCTGCTTCACCAGCCAGGAGCTGGATATCACCTTCTACCTTTGTATTTATCTCCTCCTCTGCCTGCTTTCCTTCTGCTTGATCTGTATCGCTCCTGGCCCCATCATCCCCTCTCAATTTTCTTTTCCTGTTGCTTCCCGTGCACAGAGTACCACTCTTTCTGGAGTTGATTTGACCAAACACCTCCTCTTGCGATAGACATCATTCTTCAAATCAATGCATTCTCTGCCACTGAAAAGACACGGGCCAGTTCACTTCTAAAAAAATGAACCAGGTCACCCGTGTTACTGCATTTGCCCAATGTACAGAGCTATACAGGAATATGCATCAAGGGAAAATCCTCACTGAAGGACCGAGGTCCCCGACAATCCTCTGCCAATTGAAATTGCCCCACATAAAAATTTCCCCTTTTTCATAGAGCTGAGTCAAAGAGAGAATGATTTTGAGTTAAGCCTAGTCAGAAAAGTATCATCAAACAAACTGTACCAGAGCTTATTGGGAAATATGCAGTTTCTGTTGCAAACTGCTGTGGGGCTGGGCTAGAGGCAGTAACTGGGGCTACATTCTTCCTGTGGAAGTGAATGTGGGAGAAGGGACATTCAGTTAGTTAGTCAGTGGATTTGCCTGTCAAACTGCTCCAGACATTCAATACAAAACATTTTGTTTGTAGTTGAGGATATTTCTTAAACATCCTTTAGGAATAAGTAAAAGAAAGCTTTGCTTGTTTTAGAAAAGTTTAAAGCAAAATGTCTGGGCATTGTTATTATTTTCCGGAAACAAGATGTCTGTTCAGAAGATATCTGAGTCACCTTAAAATTGTCTATTTCTTAGTGAACAAGAAATTTAGAAAAAAAGCTTTTGTTCAACTCAATTCCTAGTAATTAAAGCCCTCCTATTTGCTGACTCAACCAAGGGAAAGCAGAAGCGATGCTGAACCTAACGTCTACTCTGGGCACAAGGTGACATAATCTTGCACTGCCTTCTCCTTTGGGGAGCATTTTCCTTATCTCAAATTTGGGCAACAGTATATCTTCCATTTTTTGGTTTATTGTTTTTTGGGGTTTTTTGTTTGTTTGTTTGTTTGTTTTGTTTTCCCCAGTGAGTTATCTACCATTTCTTTATTAGTTAAGCAAAATTGCACCAATACAATAATAACCAGCACTGACGGTGCCACTGAGATTTTAGAGGCTTGCCAGGAGCACAGCAGCTCTAAGGCAAAGGCCCGTCTCAGAGTCAAGTTTGACAACACGCTGAATTATGTTTTCCTGCCCTCCAGCTTTGTGCTTCTTTCCCCTTTTTAAATTCTGCACCTCTCAAAAAAAAAAAAAAAAAAAAACGAGTGCTCAAAACAGGTGCATCCCCACTAGAAGTATCTGTTTCATTGTACTGAAATTTTCTGACAGGCAGAAAAAAGTTGCAGCGGAAAATTACCAACCAGCTGCAGCTCCATGTGCCCTCACTGGAGGCCCGTCCCCATTTCACACAGCTTGCAAAACCTCTGCTCATTCCCTAAATCTCCAGCCTGAAAAGGGATCCACGTTCTTGCTTGAAACTCAGTTGTCAAAGGCAGCTCGCTGCACAGCACGGCTGCTCTTCCAGCTCGTAGAAAATCCGCCCTCTTCTCAACTACCATGAGAAGACGTTGCTAAGATTAACAACACCCCTAATATTAACAGGAAAGTCCCTAGATGCGCAAATATTTGCTAGCAGTGAGAGTCAAATAACATTTCATAGACCACTCGTATTGCCTGACGGCCAAGGCAAGCGCACACACAACCTCAAGATAGATTTTCCCCCAAATGCCATTTTTTATTATACCACTAGTGGCGGCGGCTGTTTGAGTTGATCATTACCAACCACACCAGCCTCCCTACCACATAACCCATGGGCCACACGCACGGATCAAATGTGCCCCTTTGCCCATGAAGAGCTCTGCACTTCTCCATCCCCTCACACTCTTGCCTTCCCTCTCTGGCAGGAGGACTACAACCAGCTGAGACCCTTGTCCTACCCCAACACGGACGTCTTCCTGATCTGCTTCTCCGTGGTGAACCCTGCCTCCTACCACAACGTCCAGGAGGAGTGGGTTCCCGAGCTGAAAGTCTGCATGCCCAACGTGCCTTACGTGCTCATAGGAACGCAGGTATGGGCCCGGGGGAGCAGCTCTTTCACTTCCTACGCAGAATTCAGCTGGGCTTGACGAGTAGAGGGAAAATCTGGGATTGGGAATGGAAGCCAGCATGCAGATGTGCCACCATGCACATCAGCAGTGACATAGCTGATCCCCATTTTTATACCCAAGTGGACGTTAGCATGCCACCAAAGTGCAAATATGCATAGGGAGAAAAGAATTCTGACAGGCTTTTAGTGGGAAAAACATGTATGTATGTACTCAAGTCTATGGCTTAGAAGCAGAACCAAACCTCAAACCAAGTTTTAGAACAATTAACCACTCCACCGATTTAGAGATATGGGCAGGAAACAGCCTCCCTCATTCTTCAGACCAATATCGCAGCAACTGAGTCACCATCCTTGTTGTGCTCTATTAGACTAAATGATCAAAACGTTTTATTTTGGCCATAAAACCTATGAATCAATCAATCAAGAATTCTTTAAACAAGAGTTTGTTTCCAAGGCACAGAGTGGCCAGAGACCAGTATACTGGTTTTCCTGGTTTTCCCAGATACTGCACTCTGGGAAATGTCCAAACACTGCCACATCGAAGCCAAGTTAGTGAAGCAGATCGAGTCCTGACCAGAACCAGGATCTTCATGGTGAAGGAAAGTCTAATCATTCAAACATGGGTTTTGTTTTCCATGCTGTAATAATCTAAAACATCCATTTTAAAGTATCAGTATTATTTGTTGGAAGATACTCTGAAAATGGATGGGTCCAAAATGCCAGAATGTTTCACTTTGATATTCCCATAGAAATAAAAGATTTTGTTTCGGGACCAGTCAGCCCCTGAGCTGCATCTGTCTGGTCTGTCACAATGTTTTATGTCTGATGCAGTGCAGGATCCCAGCATCCTCCTTTTATAATACAGCCCAAGTTTTTCCAGGCACTTTCCAAGATGGCATTGCAGAAGGCACTGGAAAGGAGCACGATGCCACGTCTTTACCATACCGCAATATCTGGTCTGTGGCCTCTAGAGAGGCCAGTAACCAATCAAGTAGAACTAACTCATGTTAGCTAGAAAATATATATAAAAACAAATGGAAAACACGTGTCCTTCATTTCTGAAGTATCATCTGAACTCAGGAGTGCAGAAGATGGGGCATCAGGAGACCCTCCTTATGCAAGGTTTGCAAAGCTGTGAATGTCTGTTTCAAGTATTAGACTAAGCTGGTACTGAGTACGAGGTCTATGTATTTCCCACTAGATTGATCTTCGTGATGATCCCAAAACTTTGGCTCGGCTGCTTTACATGAAGGAGAAACCACTGACTTATGAGCATGGAGTGAAGCTAGCCAAAGAGGTAACATCTTCTTCTGAGGTGCTGCGAGACTGGTTCATCACAACTTTATGATGGGTTTGTTTTGTTAACGGTGGACTCCTCCGGGGTCCCTGGTTGGTCCCACAGACCATGGCCAGCATTCGGACTCGCTGGTTTCGGACACAGGGTGCAATTCCCGAGCATCCTGATGAGCTACAGGCAAAGCAGCAAGGTGCCTGGGACAACAGTCTGCAAAGGGGCAGCAAAATGTATTTCACTGCCTACCTTACCCTAGCCAAAGCCCTGGGAAATACTGCAATCTTGGTTATTTACTTTGGGGGTGGAAAAAAGAGGGTGGAAAGGCAAATATTCAGTTTTGCTTATGCTGCTCAGAAACCGTGAGCTGCTCCTAAATCCCACCAACCAGCAACACCAGCATAGGAACCAAAGCAGCCTGTTTCCTACCTAAATGGGACATTCACATCAAAAGCATCTCATATCCTTATGTTTGATTTAGCAGACTCTAAGTGCATTTCCCATGTTTGGCAGCAACAGTACAAGCACAGAAGTATCCCTTACAAAAACACTGACGACTCGATTCTCACTTGCTCTTCTCATTTATCTCACTCCTCATTTATCTCAACCATACAATTTGCAGTAGCACAGAGGCCTAAAAAGGCTTTGAAAGGTCTCCATGCTATCACACCCCTTGCTTGGAGGACCTGACCTTGTCCCTCAGTCACTTAAGCAGTCGGATATGAAGCACAGGTAGGACCTGGGCTTGTTTTTAAAGGGTTGGGCAGGCAGCATGTGTATGGAGAAAGGGCTACAACAAGGCTATTTGGACTCTCTGAATGACAGGTACTCACGTTTTCTCTCTTCTCTTTAAGATCGGAGCTCAGTGCTACCTGGAGTGCTCAGCCCTCACGCAGAAAGGCCTTAAAACCGTCTTTGACGAAGCGATCCTCACCATCTTCCACCCCAAGAAGAAGAAGAAGCGCTGCGCAAAGTGCCACCATCGCGGCTGCTGCACCATTGTGTGAAGTCACCTGGAAAGAAGAGTGAGACGAGTCCAATGAAACCAAGCAGGTTAGAAAGGCAATGAAGGTCACAGGCAACCGAAACGGGGAAAATGACCAGAAAGGGGTCCTTTTTCACCCAAAGAGGAGCCCTCCGTTCTGCGACACCTCCAAGCTGCATCACGCTAGGCCAACTTATGTCTATGTGCTTTCCTAATGCTCCAGAGCTGCGCGCAGCCTGCTGCAGCCTGTGCCGAGCCGGTGTAAATCAGGATGCCTGCTCCCGCTTGAGTCTTCGCCTTAGGAATAAGGGGAAGGTGCTGTGTGGGAAAAAAAAAAAAAAGAAGAAAAAGAAAAAAAAAGAATGAAACGTGGCAAAAGAAACAAGAGAAATTCTATTTGTGGCCTTAAGCAAGATTGATGAAAATTAGGAACTTAGCATACTTAGGAATTGAATCTGAATTGACTGAAAGCACACGGAGATCTGTAGATTTCTAATATGTAAGATATACACTATAGGTAGGATGTATTTTTAAATTACTTTTTTTATAAGACTTGCTAGTTCAGGATATACTTTAGGTTGTTCAAACTACATGCACGTAAAGGTGGAGTGACTGCTGTTTTCTTCACTTAACCGTGAATCTTCATAGTATCTTTATGTCACTCCACCCAAGCTATCAAAACAGATCAACATTTACCTCCAGACTTAAGGAATGTTCTTACAACAAAAAAATGCAAATAGCTGTATTTTCACAGGCGAATGTTCAGGCTGAGCCATATTTCCATAAGCTGGGAGAAGAAGAACAGAGCTAGTAAAAATTATTGTGTTTGCGTACTGAAAACAATAAATTCTTCCACCAAAGAGTACTGCCCTAGACGTGAAATGCCAGGGTGGAACCCGCTCCTTCCCCCTCTGAGAACCTGAAGGACAATATTGTAATGAAAACTGAAAATTTTCTGCACAGAGCGCTGGATTTCCACATCTTCTTATCCAAGAGACCAAAACAACCAAAAAACAACAAAAAAAGCCAAAGGTCATGCATGCAACTCATCAGGCAGGAGCTAAAAACACATCCATTAGCTATAGTCCTTCCTGCCCCATCTTCCACCACTGTTCTTTGCTTCTTCTGCTCCTGATTTCCAATCTTTGTTACTACAAGTGCTGTCTAAGGGGGCTGTGGTCCTCGGGAAGGACCTTCCACAAGAAGAGAGCACAGAGAGGGCAAGGCCAGCCCTTAAGGGAAGAGAGTTTAAGGATCCAGGCTGCTCCTTTCACTCTAGCACAATTTTTGCTTACCATGGACCCCAGTAGAAACTAAATCAGACACCCCAATACACATGCAAGCAGACACCAACATGATCATTTTTGTGCCACTGTGCTGTTGCTTTAACTCACTCTCTTTGGGGATGAAAATGAAGTCATGATAAATCAAAGACAGACGGAAACAAGATTTCCTTACCGCTGGCATTCCCTGGGTAGAGTCTGTATTTGGTTTTATTATGTCCCGGGCATTTGCCTCAAATAGGTGGGTGAGTAGAAGAGAGCTTGGAGTGAGCACAGGGCTAAAGAAAGAGCTAGTTTGGTCCTGAAAGCTGTGCTGCCGTCCCCAGGGTAGCAGTGAGTAGTCACCCAGCTGGGACATGGGCAGCCAGCTCCACTGTAACATGTCTAAAGACATCCGAGGAGCACGAGAAAAGCAAGGAGTGGATTAAATACAAAAATGCATAGGGAGTGTAAATCCACTGAAACAACAAGAAAAAAGCTTTGAACAGATTTCAGGGAAAAGCATTAGAGCTTCACTGTGTTGCCATTTACTTCAGTGGAAGTAAATTAGGACGATTATTTGTTGCACCTGACTCAGGTTGCTGCGGAGTGCTAGCGTATATACAAGTCTCTGGGTAAAGTAAGTGAAACCTGTGTTAGCCGAAGTGCAATGCAGATGCTCAGGTTGGAGCTGACAGGTATCCTTCTAGCTTCATAAAATGAAGAGGAAATAAACTGAGATCGACAGCTGAGCTTATCGTAGAATAATGAACACAATGGAAAAGTGCAATATAGCAAAGCCAGCACACATCAGAAAAAAGCCCCAAATATTCAAATGACATTTTTGGTGTGCTGCCTGCCTATTAACACTAATGGGATGGCAGAGGATAAGCATATAAAATCAGAAATGAAATATACAGTTATAGCATTAATATAACTGCAGTAGTTTGAGGAAAATAAACAACTACAACAACAACAAAAAAATACTGTGATGTAGAAGCTAAAATGCTGCTGTGTTAATGTATTAAGCTACAGAATATTGAATGAATCATTGCATTGCATCAAAAGCAAATAGAAAAGCATTATGTATGCACAAAATGTTGAGGTAAAGCAGGCTTTGCTATGTACTTACGAAGTCCACCTGATCAAGGTTGTGAAGCAGGATAGTTGCAAGTTTTTCTAGCTGATGGTGACCAAAATTTGACATTCAGGCACTGCAAGGATAGGAGAGTAGTTAAAATCCACTGAGAAACAGTCCCTGCACTCAATTTATTTTCAATTTTGCAACCAATAGAAATAAATATTTTTAAAAAGAGCATCATGAACACAGGTCCCTCAAACTGGGTTATTCCTGTTAGATTTTGTATACACGCATATCGATGCAGCATGGCATTTGTATAAGAATCTGCCCTGTTACACTGTTGCTTTGGGAAGGGAGGAATAGCCCAGGCCAACGGGCTTTAGAAATATGTTGTAGGTGCACTAAAGGGGACACCCTGGCTATCTGGAAATCATACCTAGTATCTTTTCTAAGAGCCAACAGACGGTGCATGAACAGGTAGCAAAGAATATTTTCAGAAATACCAAAACAGCAGGCACAGTGCAAGCATAGGCATAAGGCACGATGGAGAAACTCCTGCTTATTTTTATACACCTTTGGTAACAAGAAAATCAGCAACCGTTTGCCAGGTAAAAAGAGCTTTTTTCCCTCTAAGATTAGCTGGAAATCAGACCCTGATTCCATCTTCAAAGGAACACAGTTAGGAGAGCTGTAAAGGGTATGAACTTTTCCAGGAACCTATTTGATGATGTCTCCTTAATGCAACCGATGTCAAAGTCTTTCCAAAGCTACATTTGTTAGGAGGCAGCTTCCACTTCAAGAATGTTCATAACTTTAAAAAATCTGCTAGATCCCAGAAAATCCATCTCCTTTGGCCTCTTGGGAAACCTTAATGTCCTAACAGGATCCGTTAGCCTTAATTAGTAGTTTCAAATAGATTAAGGGCCCAAAGTGTTTTCATACAGACTCCTGCAAGGAATACTAATACACTGGAGACTTGTTATCCCGCTAAAACAGCCTGCAGAAATCACTTCCCACCAGATCATTGTTAAAACTTCACTTGAGCCATATCATCACTTCCATCTGGACCTGATTAAGTTCCACAGAGATTTCCACAGTTCAACCTGTGCCTCCCAGAGCACAGGAAAGATGGGGAGAGCACAGGAACAAGGATCCATGAAGGACCATTTGCTCAAGCAGGTAACAGCGCACCGTATGTGCAACCTCCAGGAGCAGTTTTCAAGCTGAGAAGCTCACCCCAGCTGTCCAGATGAGCCAACACTGTCAGTTCTTCTCTCCCTGCCATTTAAACACCCACTGCCATAGTAGCAGGTACCTCACAAAGAACAATCTATCGCATTAGACCAAGGAAGGAAAAGCTTTTGTAACCCATTGCCTTGAATCAGGCCCAACCTTGATGCCAATGGCATGAGGTGAATCTTTCCATCGACTTAGCCAAGTGTGGGACCTGATGCTGACCTTCTGCACCATTAATGAGCCAAGATAGACCCTGACACACTGTATCTGCACATGCAATGAAACTGCATTTATTAAGGAGCCAGATTGTGTCACTTTTCACCATGCTGCAGAGGATCTTACTTCACAAGGAATTGCCTTCAGCTTCCTCGTGTCTCCTTCCACCCCAGTGGTACCACTCGTGTAAATGAGGGACCCTGAACGGGGTCTTTAGTGATCCGTCCATGTACTCAGTTTACAACAAAAGCTCTTCTAGCTCCTTTAGTGATGGTGGTGACCTGTGCACACTCAAAAAGCAGAGATTTTGCATTCCCATTGTACAAATTACCCTGTCCGTCCTGCCCAGCACCACAATCTGTCAGATAACTACAAACTCCAAGGCAGCACGACAGAAAGGAAACAAGTAATGAACCGGGAAAGAAGTCAAGCCATGAGCATGTCACCACACAAATCAAGTGCAATTCCCCAGGCACAGTCATTGCAGCAAACTCCAGGCAAGGAACTGAACATCCCTCGGGGGCAGGAAAATCTGCACCGTGTACAGAGGGGAAGTTTTGTTCCTGGCCACTGCCTGTTGATAAAGATGCATGAGCTTCATCTCCCACAGAAAGCAAACTGTCAAGATCTCATCCAAGATATTGTTCTCCGACTCCAGAGACCCAATTTGAGAGTCCTTAGAAGGAGCGTGGAAAAGGTTGTGGAAATGCTTGCAAATAATTCCTGCCGCTGCCTCCCCTCATCACACCTAGGCTTGCGCGTAGCAAGCAACCCAGTGGCCAATTATACTGACAGCATGTGCCTAGCAGATGTGTTTTCACTGAGCTGCTTTCTAACAAAAACGTCCCTCTAATTCAGACACAAAAGATGCCTCCCTGCTTACGCAGCTTATTTCTTTTAGCCCGTGCCCTTTTCTGCAGCTTTTTTTCCCACAGTGGTACAGCATGCACACCTTGAACTCCATCCGGATTAAACCTAAATTGTAATGGCATCAGTTCATCTGAAGCCAGGTTTGTTTGAAAGCTCATTTGCTTTCTCCACCAAAGCAACGCAGCATATGCTGATGTTGGCCCACAGACTATTTGTTCAAAAAGGAGGTTGCATACAGGAATCTGGCTGCGTGTGCTTTGCTCCCTGTGTTTTCTTTTTCCCTAAAAAGAATTTGTAATGTGTTTTATGCTGTTGAAAAAAGAAACCTGGAAATAGCAGAAAGATTCACAACTCTAGCAGGAATGCAGGAGCGTCTGCTGTGACAGGAGGTGAGCACAGAGCTACCTCTGACAGATGACACATTTTTGCTCGGTGTAAAAATGAAGACAAAAAACCTATTATAAATACTAACTTCCCTTGTAGGGAATAAAGACGCTCTGAAGGCAGGAAGAAGTCTCCCACTGATTTCAGCAATGGCTTGTGACCTAAACGCTCCTCAGCTACCAAAACAAGACATGAATAGAAACATTACAGCATCAAGAAGGTGGGAAGAAGCACCAATTAGGCATAATGATTGACAAAACAAAATAGCATCTATTCTTCAGCTTCAGTGGGGTGCTCTAAAATCAGTGCCCAGAGCCCCATTCAAGCAGTTTGATCCTGAAAGTTCAATTTCCTTTTAAGATATATGGGGAAGTCCCATTATTATCATTACAAAATCTTTAAATTCTATTCTCAGTTTCAGTTAAAGCTTTCAGAAACACAAACAAGGATATATTTTCCTGGTCAACCTCATTGTAACCAGAAAATGAACTGACAAACCTACATATCACAGAGATATAAGCAAAAAAAAAAAAAAAAAAAAAAAAAAAAAAAAAAAAAAAAAACCTGAATTGCTGTCAGTGGCAAAAAATCTCTTTGACTTTGAAACTATCTGCTAACAAAAATAGACTCTGGGGATGATCCCCGCTCTCTTCCAGAACATACAGACCATAAGGCAACGTTTGGCTGCCTCTTCTAACTATAATTTTAGGGCAGTATTTTTAAAGATGCTGTATGTTGGCTTCATTTCGATTCTTTTGGAGACAATGGAAAATTTCAATGGGCTCCACATGTGACTAATGCAGAAAGCGTTTGAGAATTTCTTTGTTGAGTTTCCTCCTTTTCTGCCCTATTATTCTGCTGTCCAAGCTTTGAGCAGACACCTTGAGCCAGCTCCAAGAACGTTTTATACCTTTTGGCTGCTGGTTGTTCACTTCTAGCAGAAGTTAGGCATCTGGAGACTCCGCCGAGCTGAACTCAGCTTTGGAGCCTGGGTTCATAACTTCTGCTTCCAACCACTACTGAGGCTGAAGATGAAAACGATTACATTAGTAGTGTAAATATTCAAGAGGAATAGGCAACTTGGCTGAGTTTGACACTCCATTGATTGGTGTCATTTATTTTGTCTCACCCTAGTAGTATTCAAGATACCAGATATATTTTTTTTTATTCTTTTTTTTTGGGCCCAATATCAGTCTGAGCTCCCCATAGTACCAGCTCTGGTTAAATTGAAGCCAACAGCTGTCACCAGTCCACAGCCTCCAGGTCTGTCAGCACAACAGCTAATTGTATTGAAGGCACGAAGCAATTTTTGCATGAAATCTGTCAAAGCAGTTGGGGTTTAAGCCATGTCCATACTAGGGCTGCCACGTACTTCCCTGAAACAGGGAGCTGCTGAAACAGCAACGTCAACCTGGCAGAACTGCTCCGGCCCATGTGAGCATTGGGAAAGTGGGGCAAACAAGCCCAGACTTTCCCCAAACTTGTAAATAGTAATTCATTAATAAGCCACAACCTAAAACTATGCAAAACAGGAAAGATGCTGGTGACGTCTTCTTGCTCATGAGCAGAAGTGGCCTAAGGTGGGGAGCGATGGTGGGGAATGTACAGAGCAGGGCACAACACAGGGCGCGTGAGTCCGGCTCGCGGGCTCGGAGCGGCCTCCGTGGAGTCATGCCGGGATCCTGGGCTCCGCAGCACCTTGTGGCTGGAAGGGCATCGGAGAGGGAGGCTGGGCAGGGAGGTGGCCCCTCTCTGGACACTGAGTTCAAGGATACCTGAATCCAGCTTTACCCGCTGTGATGTTGACACATTTGTTAAATGCAAGAGTTTCACTGCAAGGAGATCCCCTGCCTCCCTGAGAACACAAAGACAAGAAAATTCCTTTCTCTCTTTTCCTAATATTACAACAAATTATCAGCAAAACAAATTATTCTAAGGGAGTTTGTTTGCAAAGCCGAAGCATTGACCTCAGCACAAACCAGGACCCAACAGTCAGGAATTAACAGTTTTTAGCAGGTTAAAGAAAGAGTTACTTACTTCAGGCCACAAGAGCAACTGAATTCTTCTCTCTTAAAAATTTTAATGTGCAATATATCTGGAATATGGGGCTGGTAAAACCAAAGTAATAGTATTAGAAAGTTATGCCTGACCTTTGAATGGCACATTATTTTTGCAAAGATAAACCAAGCCTTCAAAATTCACATCAAAGCAATAAAATTTCAAACCACGGAAATGCAGTTTTCCAGCAATTATGTTTTGCTATTAAAAAAAAAGTCATGTAAACAATATTAGTTTTCTATTTACAGCACATGATCCTGTACTCATTTGCTTATCCTCTTTTAAACATGTAATTATTGTATATTATAACTGCACATTAATATCCTCTATTGTACATAGTTTGTTTTAACAAAATAAATGTGTTACTAAGTATTTTGACAGCAACATTTGGAGAAAGTGTGCTGCTTTATTTATATTTCCAATTGCGAGTCACTTAGGTTTTACAGGATATTTTGGGTGGGAAATCCAAGCTCACACTCGTAGGATTGTTTCTGAGTGGTCTGGGGAGCACCAGCACCTTCCAGTGTCCCCCGAGCAATGCAGGATGATTTTTACCTCCCGTTCTCCAACACTATTGAGATAGTTGGTTCATTGCTCTTTCAAACACAACATTGCTAATTTTTTAATAGAAGTGCTCAGTATTCAGTGTGGAAGGTCTCCACTCTGATATCATAGCACTGCGAAAGGACTGTTTTTCCCTCTCCTGAATGAATATTTAAAGTCTTTTGGAGAGAGAATTTAAGGCAGCGTAGGAGATGCTGGAGCTCTCCTGCTAAAGCATCTAGGGAAAGCATTAGCTCAAGCACTAGGAGGTTTGAGGGTAATTGTTGCTCACTGACAAACCTAACACATGGGTAATAAAACCCCTCAGCAAACACTGATAGTGAGGAAGATGAGGAGTTATGTAACCTTCATCCCAACACACAGAGCAGGGAGGCTGCAGAGGAAGTGAAATGCCTAAAGGGCTGAAGAAATGACATGGGGAAAGGCAGCCCTTAAGGCTGGACGGGAATCAAGACCATGATTGGCTGCATTCCTCCAGGGATTCACGCCAAGATGTGGATTTTGTTTAAAAAAAAAAAAAAAAAAAAAAAAAAGGCTGCTACTTTTGTTACCCAGCTTTTCCCTTCCATTGATTTCCAGACCAGAAGCAATTGTCTAGACCAGTTAGTCTGGTCTTCAAATTAAGACCATAAGTCCCATCATTTCTGAAGGAAACTCCTAGTAGTGACTGGGCTAACACAAATTTCATCAGAGAGCTGCTCTCCTCAGACGTGCCAGGCCTCCCCAGCTCATGAACCTTCGCAGACTGAGGCAGCCTCTCCTAGGGGACCCCACGCTCAGGGCAAAGCCAAAGGGTTGCAAGGGTTTGTTCCTGTAAAAAGGAAAGACACTGCAGCCCAAATGCCCAGCTATTATAAACTGATACATCCCTAGAGGAGTCAGCACAGTTCAAAAGCTCAAAGTACGTGGCCTGGAATACATTTTCTTTACCTACCCCTGGAGGAAGCTGGCAGCAGCCACCAGAATTACTAAGATTCGACCGCGTCTTGGAGGCAGCAGTGTGGACAGTGTGGAATCCGCTGCCTGCTGGGTGGTATCATTTGGGAAGGACACATCTGTACCGATCTGGTGCTTACACGTTTCCTTGAGCATCCGCTACTGACCACTGTTTGGGACAGGATACTGGACCAGACAGCTCTTTGCTAAGACCCAGTATGACAGTTCCTATGTTTTACTGCGAGCACAATGAGAACGGGAGGCAGCTGCCTGCCCCATGCTCCAGAAAACGAGCCAGCCAACGCAGGAAACACTCGTCTGGAGCCTCTTCCTGCCCTCCGTCTGTCTGTAAGTCATTCGCCTTTGAAGACGAGGTGAAATATCCTCCTGGCTGATTTCTGATACACAGTCAGGCTGGATGCAGCATCTGCTGCAAGGGCAGTTGAACCTCAAGACCCAGTGAACCTCCAGCTGGGGCAAAGCCCTATCATCATGTCCAGAGTCCAGAGGAGAGAAGCATGAAGAAATCCATGGACTTGCCACTGCTCATCTGGAAGGTCTGGGAATGGTTCAACACCAAGGCTGCATGAAGGAGGCCGAGCCTTTCTGGCCCCTGCTTTGCAAAGACAGTTCTCTCAGAGAAGTCATGTTCCCTTTACAAATCTAGAGTAAAAATTCTTTGGTTTTGGGTAGTAGTGGAACCAAATTAAACTGCAGTTTGAAGAAGCTGCAATTTGTGAGGATTTTTGACTGTTCAATTTAGGGCAATTGCCTTGGATAGGTGGGAAGAAGGGGAGGGATTTTAAATCAGTGGCTTTGAAGAGCGCTAAGGCCTCCCTGAGGAGATGAAGGCAGCCTCAGAGAGGGTCTTCTCATCCCTTGGAACATGTGGGTCATTTTGATTGCCCACAAATTTTGACTTGGACATAACATCACAGCTGCACCATGAAAGAATGCAGTATCCAGGAGACCTGACTGGAAGTGCTGAAGTTGGTGGGAATGTAACAGTGTGACTCTGTGTGTAGGATAAAAGCTTCTGAAAGAGCCTGGATTTGGAATTATTAGCAGTGAGAATTAATTTGGCTCCTGAAACTTAGTGCAGTCTACCCCACTTGCTCAATGAAGAGGGATGTTCTAGAGCACTGGGCTGCTGATCCCTGGCATTGACAACGCTGCTGTCACCCACAGCAAACCAGCAGCTTCCACCTCCACTTTTGCTCTTCTCCTTAAAATATCATCTAGAAACCTCAGCTTGGTTTCCGGCAGTACCTTCTTCCCATTCCTTCTGCACTGTCCTTGTCTGTCTCTTACTACATCAGTTAAAACCTTCCTTCCCACTCAGGAGTGTTTTCTTCTAAACACTGCACAAGTTTCTTCTGCCTTCGATACCTGGGGACAGTCCTTACCTTCCTACTGGCCGCAAAGGAAGGAGATTTGCCACTTTTTAACCCTCATCTTAGTCCTGGGGCTACAGCACAGCCAAGCTCTGTGATAGAAACCCAGCAAAGAAATGACTTCACATCAGCATCAGGGAGATATTTTACAGATGTTCACATCTCTGGGACAGTTTATAGCAACTTAAACGTATTCCAAGTGAGAAGGTTCTAATAAAGAGGAATTCATTGCTTTAAACTGCTCTCATACTGTGATTTTTGCATTTATTAGGGATATAGAAAACAATTTGTAGATCTCATATAATAGTTGTGATGCAAGAAAAATAACAAGACTGGAGAGATTGTGAGATGAAACCCAATACAAAATGCAAGGATGTTTTAAAAGGCTCTTAACATCAACATCAGCAGAAAATTGCTACTGTAGCTGTTAAACACTTCATGAATTTCAGCAGGCAGAAATATAAAATCACATCTTTTCTATCCAGCCAGTGTGGCTTTTCCAATTCCACAGACAAAAAAAGTTGCAGGAACTAAGCCCCTCCACCAAAAAAATTAAGAATCTAGTACTTTGTAGTTTAAATGAAAAAAAAAAAAAAAGGAAAAAAATATTGTCTTACCAAGGACAGGACATTTAGAGAAATTTCAGGGATACAATTTTATCCTTGAAATGCAGGGGGTTGATTCAGAAGGAAAGACACTTAACCAGATGGGAATGCAGGTGCTGAAATTATTCAGAGCAGGGATCCTGACAGCTATCTGAGAAGTTGTCCTTGTTTTATAGGTTACTTTGCAAATTTTTCATGATTTGTCCAAATTCCCATATCGTTCAGGGGAGGAATCAGGAATGAACAGAGATCTGTCCTCTTCCAGCTGCAAATGGGAGGACAAGGCACTTAGGGGGCCATGGTCACTGCGGGACTATCATAGCAGCTCTGGTGTTTCCCCAGTTTATAAATAATGGGCCTGGGAAGGTGTGAATCCTCCTTTAGCATGACTGCTGCCTTCCCTGTCCAGGACCTGTGCCACCTACTCTGTCCACATTCGGAGGTGTCAAAGTCACAACTCCCTAACTCTCCTGAGGGAATTCCTGGCTCTTCTCCGGCTCTCCATGCATGTTTCCCTCTGAGGAGCAGGTCTTCGCAGAGCTGAGGAGCACAGGAAAGTGTGGGAATACCCACACGGCCCCTTCTTCCTTCCACTGCAGCCAGGTCTTACAGAAGCCCAACCCTGACTAATGTATTTGGGGTTTATCGCCTCTTCAGTTCTGGAAATGGTCGAGAGAGACTCCCTGGGCTGTGCAGCGTCTCTCATCTTACATGAAGTCAGACCCTCTCTTATCCCTGGACAGATGCAGGATGATTGATTTTACAGATTTAATGCATTTCTCTCTTTTAAAAGAATTTTCTCTTGTAAGACAAGATTTTTTTTCAATATAATAGTTCCAATTAAATCACTGAAATTCATGTTTAACTAACTCCACAAATACTAAGCAAAACACTTGACTGCGAGCTTATGTACCTTGCTGAGTCAAGGCTTAGGTTGCATTCATCCTAATTTCAAGGCTGTGATTTCAACACTAAATCTCCACTTCATTGGCCTTAAGGCCTTTTCTTTGACAGCTACTCCTGACAGACCTCAGTCTAAGAAGTGATAGGACACAAAGAACACTGCTTTTTTTTCATTCACACTCCTGGAAAGGTGTGGAAAACAGAAATGAATAAAGAGGTTGTTACACAGACCATAATGCCTTTGTACTCAGTGTCCACTTCTGCAGGAAGACAAGACATATACTACAAAATATTTGTAAGGAAGGACAATTTCATCCCATAGGATTTTTCCATAGGATTTGCTGTTGCAAGGCTGTATACTACATCTCTACATCACCTACATCTCTACATGCTTTAAACAGCAAGATGGAGAGAAGCAATTAAGCCTCATATGCCCCTAAAAAGCAGTGATTCAGAGTGTTAGATATATGGACCAAATTCTGGCCTGGTTTAGACCCTCTGTAATGTCAGAGATGCCAGGGGTATAAAGCCAGCGAAGAATTTGATCCATCCTAGCCAGACCTGGGAAAGGAGAGCTCAGGCGGTCTCGCATTCAGTAGTTGTCGTGGAACAGAAGTCGCAGTCGCAGCGAATGGCCACCGGGTAGGTATAAAATGGGTCCACGTTGGGGGCACACCTGGGCAGCTTCACTGTCACCGTCTTGGTCACATTGTAGGTGCAGACACGATGGTAAGCCTCAATGTAAGGTGGTTCCAACACCGGTTTCTGCAGAATAGCGTGGCATTAGGCAAGAAGCAAGAAAAAACATCCAGAGTCTCAGTACCTTCAAGGGATTCACAGTAAATACAGGAGCCACTGGATCAAGATGGAAAGGACTATGGAAATAATTCTTAGGTTGCACCCTTCAATACCTGCTTTTTGGGATGCTGCCATCAGGGGAGTGGGTGGATGTGCATGTGCGTGCTCATCTAAAGTTCCCATTAAGCCCGCCTGAAGGAAAACAAGAGCTCATCCAAAAAGCTGGGGTTTAGCAGAATAATAGCGTTTCGACCAAATGCACACGCTTGCCAAAAGCAGCTGCTTCCTTCCAAAAGCATTGATTTCTCATCAAAGAAAATGCTTGCAGCTGGAAACCCTTCTGCTTTCGAAGGCTGCCACTAGACAAGAGGTGCATCCAGGTGCCAAACGGCGAGCGGGGTTCAGCCAGGCCAGTTAGACTGCACGTCCTCCCAGGAACACGCTCAAACAGCAGAGATGGCTCCAGTCTGACCCTAGACAGCAGGAAAGGATGGGAGCCTGAAGGTCCTGAAAGTCACACACCCTTGCATTTCTGTGGTGGCATTATTTTGAGGGAAGAACATGAGTTTTTCCTTAACAAAAGCCCCATTTTTTTTTCCAGAAAGTCCAAAGAGGAGCAAGACAGACAGGAATGGGAGCCACTATAATCTCTTCACTTTCTCAGATGGAAAAGAATATAGGCTAACACAGCCAGGAGGTATTTTAATTTTTTTTCCACCCACGTAAAGAACCTGCCCTAGGAACAGAGAATGATGATGGAGAAAATAATAATAATAATAATTAATAATAATAATAAAGCGGGAGAGACTGGATGTCCATGAGACGGATCCAGACACTCTTCCTCTTATCAGTGCCTCCATTCACA
Source organism: Crypturellus tataupa (assembly GCA_034781795.1). Classification (NCBI taxonomy): domain Eukaryota; kingdom Metazoa; phylum Chordata; class Aves; order Tinamiformes; family Tinamidae; genus Crypturellus; species Crypturellus tataupa. Next base: position 5,663,455 of record JAWLRI010000086.1, read on the forward strand.
CATATCTCAGTACTTTTTAGAACCTTTTAGAGAACCAGCACATGGGTCCTGGCTCCTCCTCTGCTCAGCCTTTACGTGGACAAAATCGCTTTGGAGTCACCAGAAGATTCCCTGAATCCATTGATCTGGGTCAGGCCCCTTGAGCAGTTGGGTAGAAGAAAGCTGAAGCCAGGCAGAAATTTGTTCTCTGAAGTGGGCGCAGACTGACTTATATTCTTTCTTGCTTCGCTACCACGATCCCAAACTAGCTCCTTTGGGTTTATACATGACTGAGATTTAAAACAGGACCGAATTAGAAAACAGACATTATCTTTGGGATTTGCTTTTCAGAACAAAATATATTACCCATCAAATGGGAGCTCCATCTTAATCTCAAGGGAATTTTCTTCCAGTAAAGTAAAAAGGCCTTTTCTCCTTAAATGTTTAAGCTGTAAGAGGCTTTCAAATGGCATAATAGGAGTATTACATAAGTGCTTCATTAACATCGTCACAGGGTGCTCGTCTCTCTGAGGCAGCGGGAGGGAAGGGGAACAACGTACAGCAAAGTGCTCAACTGCGGTGGCCGTGAGGTGGTCACCAAGGGGGATGTGGCCCTTGCCTTCATCTGTCTTCATCTTGAGCAACACACCACAGCTCCTCACCTTCTTCCCATGGTGGTCATGATGGCCCCATGGGGACACCTTCCTTGTCACTTTGTAGGGAGTTGCTGGGTTTAAGGGATATCACCGCCACAGGAGCCAACACCAGGCAGTCACCCTTGCACCCCGGGCCATGCTCACCTCCCACGTGTGGCAGCGGCCCCAGCACGCGTCCGTGGTGATGCGCAGCCGCCTGCAGCCAGGCTTCTTGGCCAGGAAGGTGAACTCCCGCACGGCGCAGCCCACGAAGGTGCGCAGGTTGATGCCGGAGGGCTTGAGGGCGCCGAGGCAGCCCGCGAGCAGCAGGAGAGACAGGGAGCCCAGGGCCACCACATGCTGGAGCTTCATCCTGTGGCAGGAGGGGAACAGTGAGAGGTGGTGGCCTGTCTTTGCCCAGAAGAGGAGCACGTGTGGGAATGAGGGGACATCTAACTCTCCAAAGGGCAAAGGCTTGGTGAAAAGGTCTGTACGAGAAAGCAGCGTCCTGAATGATGCAGTGGGGTTTGCTCAGAAGGAGCAAAGCCACCAGCTACACACACATGCCCTCCCCCAAGTCCACTAGGTTGTTCTGAGCTTGCACCAGACCATGAGGCTTTGGTTGCCCACTCTGGGGACACACATGTAGTCACTGTCAGATCTGACCTGGTAGCAACAGCCAGGAGAACCTATAGTCCACATATTCTCATAGGGATCCGGCAGATTCCCAATTTTGCTGCATGTGGAGGAAGCAACTGAGCTGCAGCTCCATGCACTTAGCAGAGTTAGGTCTTCAGATGTCACCTATACTGCAATGAGGGCCTCTAATCCTGAATTTATCCCGCTTACTTTTTAGCTTAAGTTAGGATTCAGTTTCCACCGAGTTCATACTATAAACTCTGGAGAAGGACAAGCACCTCCAAAGACTGATTCAGACACTGGAGTTATGATCTCCAAACCCCTGAGTCCTAGACTGGTGCCGGGTCCCTCCTAGGGCTGAAGCCAGAGAGCTGAAGCAACCTCGGGTTTCCCGACGGCACAAACAACCCTCAGAGCTCAGATCCAGCCACAGCTGCTAAGCCATGAACGGAGCCAAGTAGACAAGGAAGGACATGACCAAGGGGACCAGAAAGGGTTTTAATTTCTCATACTTCCAAGCTGCCACCACTGGTCAAGTCCCTCTGATACTTGCTGTGTTCTTGTTTTAAACCTTTGGTGAAGGTCAGTAGCGTCTCCGCTACAGCTTTCTCTGTCAAAAAGAAAAAAAGAAAAAGAGAGATGGAAAGTAGCTCAAGCCCTAAGCCACAAGATCATTCCACACTTCATATACTTGCATTGCATTTAAAAATGTCCGTGTAGAAACCTCAGACTTGACATTTAACTTGGAGGGAAGATCAGCTAACTGAATTTGGCACACAGTCTTTTGTGCTTTGGGTTGTGTCCCTAGGCTGATACATTTAAGTCAGATGAACTTGCCCCCTCTTTTTGCTTGACTGATGTTTATTCCCCTAGGCTCCTATTAACCCAAACGCTTAAATTTACTAAAGCAGAGTTTTGGATCGGTACATGGAGGTTTGCTACAGTAAGCCACTCACATATGGCCATGCGTATACTACAGTCTCGCACATGATTAAATGAGCATATGTTTATATATATGCTTCAGAGCAGACTAAAAATTCCCATTTTTAATAACAGATATTTGAGACCAAAGGAGACAAACTTCATAGCAAAGTGAACACTTACCACTTTAGCAAAACCCGCTGCTTTATTCATGAGCAGGAACCGTGACAGAGCAAACACAGACACATACTCACCTAGCGTGCCAGAGTCAGATCGCCTTTTGCAGTCTGAATTGCAGGTGGTGTTCAGAGCCAGAGGAATAGGAGGAGACCAGCACAGGTTTGTGCTCAGCAGATCTCCTTCCTCAGCAGCTGCTACTGTGCTGCTTAATTGCTCACATTTATAGAAAGGGTCTTGTCAGTCAAGGCAAGACAGAGGCCAATCCTTACTGAAACTACCCAAGGCATCAAAGACATTCACTCAAAAATCAAGCCTTTCCTTTCCAACAGTGGTTAGCTTAGAGTTTCATAACACAACCCCTGAAACAAAAGGAGTGTCTTGGTGAGTGACATAATTTGAGTGAAATATTGAGCATGCACTGGGGCAAAATGGATCTTCTTTTCCATAGTGGAATTGCAACACCTTTGCAAGAAGATTGTAGGCTGGCACAGAAATAATCATCACCCCCTACTTAGCAAGCCATGAGTGAACACCCTGAAGGAAGACTTTGCAAATATTTGTGGGAATAAAACTCTACATTTATTTCAGCTGTGTGAGACCATTTTTACTCGATGGTTCTGTGCAAGCAAGGGCAAAGATAGAGGGAGGAGATGGGAGTTTGCAAGGAAAGAAGTTTTCTTGACTAGTCAGGCAGCTGTCACATAGGTAAACAGCACTGTGCAAAGGAAATCAGGAAATTATGTGCATTGCCTTCGCCATGCAAATAAAAGTTTCAGCTATCTATAGTAGACATGGCTGAGGAACCTTGGTGCTGTGAAGGTCTTACTGGCAGCGAGGCTGTGAAACACAAGCAGACTGAGCAGTGCAGCCAAACACTCATGCAGAAGCCAAGCCCCATCACTGTCCGGCCACCAACTCCCAGCCATACCATGATTTCCCATTGCTCCGCGGTCCAAGACCCACACCAAGAAAAGGTAAAATAAGTGCCAGTGACTACAGACCCTTCAGGATGTTGCTGTTAAAGAATAAGGCCACAGTGATACAATCCAACCCTGAAAATAGAAAACATTGAAGAAAAATTTTGTCATACAAAGGTTGAGAAAAGAAAAACAAACAATCAAGCATGCATCGATGTCCATAATATGAAGTCACACACACAAAAGTGACTTTCATGAGTTTATTAATTTACCTTATGAAAATCAAATGTATATTTTTGATGAGTTGTGCTCAGTCCTACTGTGGTATGGCCTAAAAAAATACATGTAATGGCCCTTGCTTCACTTCCAAGGTTCAGAGCATGGTTCCAAGGTTCAGAGTATGGTTACAGTATCAGGATCCATATTCAGTCTGGCTCCGGGGAACCACAAAATCCTTGTTTCACTTTCCGGATTTAAGCAACCACTGCCTGTTTATTTTACCTCTTACTGCATGGCCCTGGTCAGTAAGTGACACTGGCAACATGCAGACACGCTGACTTGTCATAGACTTATTACTCACCTCTGAGTTGTGCCTCTGCTGCCTAAATTAGTAAATGGTGCTTGGCAGCAGCGAAGGGAAGCAATTCTACTGCAACCTCGTGTGAAATCTCTGGACATTTTGTATACCCAAGAGATGATTCATAGCAGTAGTGTCTAAATCAGGCTTATGGGGTGAGTGTGTCTGCATCAGCACAACCCAACGGGACCGTCATCTTAATTCTTCCCCTTCTCTCACCTTTTTCTCTCCTCAAAGTTACTCCTTTTAACCATGTATGGTTCATGTGGCAGCACAGCAGATCCATACCAAGGCTCACATTTTATTGGGTATTTACCAAAAAAAAAATAATAATAATAATAATCAGGCAGGTAGGGGAGGAATATTCTTGCTTGTTGTTATTCACAGAACCTTCCTGGTAGAAAAGTTCTCCAGCCCTGCATGAGGACCCGCCAGGAGGACACTGGAAGAGAAGTACTCACCAGAGCCTCTTGGGCTGTGCCACTGTTTATTTTGTTTGCTACTAAAAAACAAGCAAAATCAGAGAAAAGCACAGCGTTCCTGCACGGTCTCAATAGATAGAGCTGATCGTCAAAACATGACATGGGCACTTTTTCTTCCACTGAAACACGCAAGAAATGAAAGCAGTGAGTCCTGTGGGATCCACCACAGGAAGGTTAAGGGGAGAAGGCAAACTGTTGTAACTGATCTAAAAACACCAGTGATTTTCCATAGAAAATTCAAATTCCAGCTTGCAGCAGAGCTGGCATTGCCTTCTGAGTCCAACTCCATGCTGAGACTTCCCTATCTCCTCGCCCATGCCCGGAAAACAGAGCAATGCCAGGTGCCATTCACGTCCACACTGCACGAAGCTGCATTAAAATTATCCAGATCAATTAAGTAACATCAACACCCAAACTCTCTGTTATGTAGGGGACTTTTAATTCCATCCCTGTCTCTCAACTATGAGCCCTTCAGCTTCAAACATGCCCTAGCACATTTTGCCAAGTATTAACCACCAGGAGGATTATTTGCATTTCAATAGATCCCAGGATATCCCAGCTACCATGTACTTGCCTGTAGCGTAGGGTAATTCACAAGTCAAAGAGAGATACAGCCAAAAAAGGGGGGCAAAGGGAGAGTTGATACACAAGGAAAGCAATACTAAAAATGATTGTTAGTGTCTAGAAGTTATCCATCTGCTCCGATTTAAAAATAGATACAAATTTTCCAATAAAAAAATATTTTTTCATGTCAAGTGTCAAATTGGTTTCAGAGGTTTAAATGGTTTCAGAGAACACGTTTTTTATTCCAGCAACTCAATAACATCTGTTTTTCCCCAGATTTTTCAGTCTCTCTAACAGAAGTTTTTCACAAAATTGTGAGGGGGGTGAGGAGAAAAAAAAATGGACAGAATATGTCAGCTCTTAGTTCACCAGCTTTCTACTGTCCTCAATGATATTAGCTGAAAAACGGAGCTTGTGGAGATCTTGTGAGTCCTCTCAAAAAAAGCTTTTGTAAGTAAAGAGCTGGGAGACAGCACAGAAATTAAGAAGCTGAGATAGTACTATGGAAAAAAAGAGGGTTAGATGAAGCAGACAAGTAGGCAAGGAGGAACAGTAGGAAGAGGGAGTCAATGGACTAGAAGTTCACATTGGATCAGCCACAGGACAGGAGCGGAGATGTCCTGTATATACTGAAACACCCAAGGGAAGCAGTAGCTCTGAGCAGCTCCACACAGATGTTGTTGCAGAGAAACCACATAGGTGGCTGGCAGGCCAGAAGGAAACTCTCAGCTGTCCAAGTAGGCCAGGCCAGAGGTTTTTAAGCCTTCTTAAGAGAGAACACACAGAGAAAGAGATAGCAGAACTTCGGTCAGTGTCAGCATAAGAAATAAGGAGGAGTTAAAGCTGGCTCTCACCAATATCAGAAAGGGTGACTGAGAGTTCAAAAGGAACAGAAAAGGAGAAATGCATGAGGAAATTAGGTTTGCTGCCAAGCACACGCAGGAGCGGGCACCCAAGAGAGGTTCAGGTTAGAATGGAGCAAGTCAGAAAGTGAGACTTGTGTCTGCCAAGCAGGAGAGGAAGCCATATATGCTAATTGTAATTTGATGAACTCATCTGAAAATAATTAGCACCAGATTCTTTTCTTTCTCCTCTACAAGCTTTATCTACTTCGGACCTTGCTACCTCAATAGCTTGTTTTCTTCTTTTGCCAGTAGTTCTGTACGGAAGATAACCTTTGTGTCCCCAGAATAGCATTACAAACAAGTACATTAAGATTCGTTAATCTCCCCTCACAGCTGCTGCATATTTGTCTTGGAATGTGACTTTCTGTCATTTGCTGAATTTCTAAACAATGTGAAGAATGGATTTGGAAGGGGAGAGACAAAGTAGGTTTAACCTTGAGAGGGCACGGCTGATCCGTAAATTAAAATCAAAGGAAGCGAGTAAAGCTCTTACAAACACTGTGACAGAAACACTGCCAAGCGTTAAGTACAGACAGCACAATGCAGCCGTCAGGAAATGTATTCTCAGACGGTAATTAGATAAATGTTGACTTGCCCTCCAAACAATGGGACACCAGCTCCAACTGAAGGTCCCCGGGACACAGATCCACTCCTCCCGCTTTAGAAGGCTTCTGCTCACTTCCCTTCCGAGCTTAACACAACACAAACTGGCAGCAGCGGAGTGAGTCTTGGGATGAGAAGAATGAAGTCAGAAAAGAGGATTTGTCGAAGTCTGCTGCGGAAGGAAAACATGCCATGCATCATAGTGCTTAGGGGAATGACCCATCTTAGAGAAAAACTTAATTGTTTCTTGGTGCTTGTGAGGGTATCTGTGTTAAAAACATAAAAGTGGTCCAATAAAAAGAATAGCAAAAGCCAGTCCAGATCTGTATTGCTATGAAATAGCTCTGCATTGACTGCAAAATTGTAGGTGCTCCAGTACAGACCTGACTTACCAGCATTGCTGTAACAGGGAAACTGCCAAACCGTTCAGCACCTCCTAAGATAATTCCTGCAAAGATAAATCCATACCGTAACCAGAAATTCAGTTCAGACTCTTGATACCAACCTGATTTTATGCAATATGGACAAACATAGCTTGCGTACATTTACTAAAATTCCTGGTTTATACATGTGGTGCCTCAGAGGGATGAACTTCTCAAGCCTGAAATATTGTGCAAAGTGTTTTGGAGAAAAAACACGCAGAAGGAAAGATGTAAAGGAAATTTGGGATTTCCAGGGAAAGCAAAGGACAGGCTTCAACAAAACATACCCTGCTTCAACCGTGCAAGGATAACTACAAATAAAAATAATAATAATAAAAAAGATCCAGTAGACTGTTTGCTTGACATCAGTTCCAGCTTAAGCAGGGATAATATTGATCTAGGAATTTGTTAATGAAGAGTGAAAGGGCTAAACTATCCAAAGTGCTGGCTAACATGGTTTAGCAAGAGACAGACCTTTACAAACAAAGAAGATTCAATATTTTTTATGCTATCAGAGGTTTGGCCAATACCAATAACTGCTCAAAGCAAATTTACTGGGATTCTGGTGAGGGCTGTGATGGTGAGATTCCATAGCTGGCACTCAACAGAGTCAGTAAATCACATGTAGGAAAGATTAAGAGCTGGTTAGTTCACATTTCTCAAATACTGACTGCTGGGAAGAAATTACCCCAAACATGGAAATTCCTAGGGAGTTCCCTGAAGATTTATGATTTGTCATATATACAGTGACATCACGGAAAAAGAAAAGAGGGACCTGGAACATATGAGGAGGAGAGTGAAGGCACAACTCCAAGCTCAGGCTCTGAAATTCCACAGTCATTGTCCTTAGGAAAGTAAAATGCCTTCTTAAGTTGCCAGGCTTTTTTTTTTTTCAGGAAAATATATTTGTCAAGCACAGTTTCTAGTAATAGAGAATAAAACACAACTTAATTAGGGGGAAACTGAATTCCTCTGTTTGTTTTACCTATGCAATATATACAATATGATCAGAACCAAGAAAACCTTTTCTAGGCAAAAATCATCAATTTAAGGATTAGGGGAAAAAAGGTAAAAATAGAATATGAAAGCAAGAGCCACCAGGTAAACATACTGTTGTCCACTGTTGTTGTGCATACCATGAAATTATATGAAAATGCATCTAATTAACTCCAACATCATTCTCAATACAGACATTCAAGAGAACCTAGACATTTGCCTGGCATGAAGTGTTACAGCAGCTCCCTAGTCCCTGCCAAGTTTTGAGCTCTTCTGACATCTATACTGCAAGGCAATATTGGTTGTTGGACAGTAAGTGGCACCCAGTGAATGACAGCTTGCAGGACCAGCATTCCTCTTTGCTCAACACTTGGCCTCATCTCGAGAAAAAGTCAACCAGGAAAATTACCTGGACAAACCTGCAGAACTGGCACTAAAGCAGACTGCCAAAATGGGACAAATAACTTTTGATATGTTGTTACAACGCAGGGTAAAGTACACTTAGATTTTCTCACTGTTGTGAAAGTACTTTTCACACAAAAAGTGGCATTGGGCAGTCACTGAAGCCTAGGATGTCCTCTTGCCTATGGATATGTATAAAAACAGACATGTGGGTTTTCTGGTTTCTGGTTAGTGTTGCAACACTACTGCAGCTTCTGTTCATGAACCCTATCAGGCCACCTGTTTCCACAATACTCATAATTCCTGAAAAATATTAAGCCTCTTTTTCTGTCCAAGTTGCTATAAGCAGCAAGAGAATTCAACAGATGTAAAAAGAATTAAGGTAAAGAGACCTATAGAATGATATATACAGAAAACCGCAATTTTTAAGACAACCAAGGCAGAAATGCTATAATCAGCAAAACAGAAGACAGTTACTATTGAAGGATGATAGCAGTGTGTTATGTTTTATATTTCGGAGGTTCTGGAATGCAAGCTTTATGCTTTATAACATTTAATCTTTGTTTTTGCCTTTATCAAACGTGAACTAAAAATTACTAAAGTCTGAACATCACACACTATTTGTAATGACCTTTATGGTTTTCTTACCCTCTTTTGGTTAGGTTTGTCTGCAAGACTCTTCATTTATGGGCATTATTCTGATCTTATTCAGCCAGGTGTAATTCAAGGATTCGAATCTACTAGAGTCACTCACTGTTGACATGGGTAAGAACAGGGTGCTGTAATTGCACATCCTGCAATCATCTGGAGATCTGCTCTAATTTCATGGCTATGTGAAAGTGATCCCACAATAAATGTAGATGCTAGATAATTTATATGTGACTGACAACAACCAATTTGGCTCCAATCACGTCTGCATTCCATAACTTTCCTCTAAACCTTTGAAAGACGATTTCAGGCCTTTATGACAGTCTAGCAGGCAATGGCGCAACACCTTTAATCCCCTCCTCTGGGCTCAGCATTTGAAGATGAAACTTCTTAATCAAAACTACAGAAGTTCAAAGATACATTAGCTTAGTTCATTCATTTCCCTATTGTCTGTGTTCAGACTGGACTGGAAAAAAAAGACACCGTGTTGAAACATGCAGCACTACCAGTGTCACTGCTCTGTTTGCAACACGGTCTCAGTGACGTTCACAAATCAGACAAAGCTGGAAGCAAAGTCTTCTGAAGAAGTTACAGTTTCGTCCTTTGAATCCTGTTAGAATGAATTCATAGAACTACTGAACTTTTCAAAATCCAGTCAGGAAAACACATATGAGGATCCCAAACCCCAGAGAGACCCATGGCCAGGCCAAAGATTACCCAGCATAAACGCAGAGATACAAGCAGGAGTCACCACCAAACCTGTGGTTTCCCTCACCACAGCCAGAGCCAGGACCACCGCTGGAGGCAGCACCAAACCAGCCCCCTGCGTTACCTCGAGGACATGATGGGTGCCCGGGGGTTGCCAGCTCGCTGCTGTGTCCCTTGGCTCACAGGCCATCTCAAAACCCAGCCTAGAAACCAAGCAAAGGGCCGACACGCTAACCCAGAGCAAACCGTCCCCGCCACACACGTGCTGGAGCCTGTGAAATGCCAGCTCCAGCGCAGAGTGAACAAACACTCCATCCGCTCCACAAATAAAATTACAGGGTTTTCAGAAAGAGGTGGACAGCTCTGTGCGCCTGGGAACAACCACTCATAGTTTATAACTTATTTACAAATTCAGAAATTATCTCTTCGTTCTGATGTCACAATAATAAATGATCATTTTCTATATGAACGGACAGTTCCGGTAGGAGCCGGTAGTCTTCTGCATACAGATTAATCGATGCGGATTAGCTGAAAGAGAACCACAAATTCAATTTCATGGCGCTATTGCTATACAGCTCTGCTTTTCCTCAAGCAAACTTTATATTCAGTGGTCTCTGTAAACTATGTCTAATTTAATCAGATTAGACAGAAAAATCCTGATTAATACAAAATGCTCTTGTTATTTAAAAAGACTTCCAAAGATTAATTTATAAAGATGCAATGGTCTAACCAGACAAGCTTCATGCTTCACAGAGTTTTATACCGTATTTGATTCCAACGATTTATGCTATTTTCGATTATGCTCAGAGGTCAAAAGTGTAAATCACGACCTAGCGTAATAATTTCTTGATTCGCTGGCAGCTGACATGTGGCAAAAAGACAGCAAAATCCAGCTGTTTAAATCCTAAATCAGACTTGAAATCCAGCAGTGCAATGACTAAAAGGTATGTTTTCACAGGAGTGTGCCAAACTCTACCCCAGGGACCCCCACTCAAGTTGAAATATTAAAAGAGTCTGAACCCCTTTGATGTCTAAGGAATACAACATACAGATGTTGCTTTATATGGAAAATGCATTACAAATGACTCAGTGATAAAGCTGGAAAGATAATAAAATGTTATTTTGAAGTTTATGCATAAGTCTAGAAAACTTAAGCTATGGCTCACCTTTTTAATCAACATCAGCAACGAGTGTATTGAAGCCTAATTGTCCTTCAGGCTCCAGAAGAGCCTGTCTAGTTGCACAGAACTGAATTTCTGAACCCATGGGGCTCTCATATCGCTCAACAGCAGCACACACCGTAGGGGAGATGTTAGAGTCCAGTGGTAGCCAAATCTCCTCGGCCACTAATAAGGGCCCTACAGAGATTGGCCCTGGACTGCTGAAAAGGTGTCATTATACGTGCAGGCTGGAGCACCACAGTCAGATAATTATCAGTGTTCCTGCTTTGGGAGGTCCTCTCAACCTAGCATGGAGTTTTGGTAGAACTAGAAGTCTCTCTAAAGAGAAGAGATCCATCACCTGAGAGATCCTGTATGCCGGAGTTTCCAAACCTTTCCAGTGAAAAAGCACCTAACATTTATTTAACTGAAGGAATCTCTCATAACAGCGTTGCCAGAATGATTAAACTTGAATAAACTTTTACCTTCCCTCATTTTGTTTGTCTGATTACATGTTTAGAACTGCATCCATAGAAGTGTTGGTCTGAGGCAATAGTTTAACAACCTCTTTCTGATATATTAAAAACAAGCAGTGATCAGCAATGGTTCCACTCAGTTTTCTCCCATACCAATCCAAGGGCAGGATTGAAATGAGGATTCATCCTACCACAGAAGTGTGGGATGCCCAAACTCCTGTTTAAAGAATCCTGCCTTGGAGTTTGGCCTTGTTTCATTAATGCTGAGAGGATTTTTATCACTGGGCACTGGATCTGGGTCTATATATGTGCTTGAAGAGGGATCATGACTTTTCTTCCAGAGGTGTTTTCAATCAGAATCTCCTCTTCACAAATGTGTGCCACAGGAAGTAGGAGATGACAGGAGGCGCAAAGCAGAGTCCCCCGGCCCTTTTGTTGCCCCAACCTCTCCAATCCCCTAACAAACACACACAAAAACACACATATGCACGGGCCTGTCCAGAGAAGCACCTATGAAAAAAAGGGGTTGGAAAGGTGACTTCCCCTCACTTCCTAGGCAAGCCCTTCCCTCCAAACTCCTATCAGATGATAGGCACCATATTTCATTTGGGAGACTGCTACGAAAACGTCCGATGCACTAACCTTGCATCTGCCAAGTGCCTGGTCATGTTCAAGGAACCATTAGCCTGAGACATGAAAGACACAGTCAAAAACCAGGACGGGATGATGGGCAGCCAAAGCAAGAGAGCCAGACTTAGCACCTGACCGACACAACTACAACAGCTCCTCCCTGGGGCAAATGCAGGAGTATCGAGTTTGTCTGGGCATAGACTGAGCTGATCTGAGCATCCTTGAAGGAAAATAAGAATACAATAGATTTTGCCTGATTTTTGCTTTCACCGGTTGTATAACTGAAATCAAAAACCTCATTCTTCCCCAGTGTCCCTTCTCCTTTGCAGGTACAGCACAGAGCAGTGCATTTCATGCAAACTAATTTCCAGGTTCTACAAAACGTCAGTCCACTTCCATTGCAAGGTACCAACATGGAAAGTATGTACCCTGCTTCTTTGCATCAAGTAAGCTATACTGCTTAATTTCTGTATTTTTTCACTTCAACAAGTAAACAGTTTTTGCTCAAGACAGTTTCTTTTAAGTAATAGTAATGGAAAGTCTCAGAGGGGAAACAGTGACTTACTAACATTGTTCCTAAAATAACAGCCACTCACACACCAGCAAAGAGAACTTACCCACACTGAAAACCAAAAAGGTTCCTTTAAATCTCCTTGCAGCACAACGTCACCTTTTTAACAGCAGTGCCCTGCTCACAACCAAATTCTTTTGCCCAGAGACATCGTGTCTAGGAAGCCTCAGACAAACTACCTCTATGTCAGGTCAAAGGTTTCTTTCTATGTTCTTGCATGTAGAACTGCACACTCACATACTTTTCTCAAATAATGCAGCATAAAGTTATTCAGGTTTTCTCCAGGAAAACGGGGCACATCGCTAACACGTGTGGGAGGAGAAGTGGATTCCACATATGGGAAGATGTGGGATTCCACATTCCCGCTGAAGCTTAAGCGCATTAAAGGTTCCTAGAGGTCATATTACCAATATGCACAAGAGCAGATGAGACTAACAGGGCAAATTTACTGCAGGAAGAGGAAACAGTCCCCATCACTCCGATCTGTGCCATGCAGCTTCCCGTATAGACAAGGCAGATTCATCCAATAACCCCACAGACCTTTATTTTGCTTCCTGACAGCGATGTGACCATCACTAACTCCAGTAGGAACCGAATTAAGTCCTGCAGTTGCCAGCAGGGACGTACTCGTCCGTCTCATCACATTTCTCTACTTCAGTTTCTCCACTGGGATGGTCCCCCTCATTCAAGCAAGCACAAGTGTGCCCAGGGTAAAAATATTACTTTTTTTTATAGTAATAATAACAATAAAACACTTAAGCTAGCGAGGGAAAAATAGGTTTTGGATTTTTGAGATAAAAAACAGAATCCCTTTCTGTTCAAGACTAACCCACACAAACCCACAGGATGGTTGAGGTTGGAAGGGGCTCTCAAAGGTCATCTAGCTTTTCTACACATCCTCTTTTGCCCACCTCTGAGCATCTGGTTGACTTTGGATCATTACCTACTCGCTACATCCAGCTCTTTCAAACCCTCGGGCGTGGGAGATGACGGTTGCATCCGGAGTCCAGGCTGGGACAGGCAGGGACCAAAACACCTGCCCAGAGGTGCCTCCTCGTCCCCTTCCCTATGGGGCAGCTCGACACCCCTCTCCTCCCGCACCTGCCCCATCCTTTCTCCAGGCAAAACTAGGAGCGCTCCAGCTCCGCAGGCTGCCCAAGAGATGTCTCCAGACATTAAGAAGTTACTTGGCAAATATAAGATTGTGAGTGAACTGACAAGGAAAACGAAGGGGCCGGACGGCCTGTGAACACACGGAAAACAGCTCAGGATTACAGTATAGGAAAAGACATTTCAAAGCTCTGCTTTGGGAACTTCAACCACTGCCAGGTCAGGCAGCACAGAGGAAAAAGGGCCCGGGTAGAAGTAAGGTCATGCAATTTAAACTGACTTCCAATATTTCCACGACGAGCTTCAAACCACTGCCCTACACCTTCCCTGTGCTTAGCACATCCTAGGGACTGGAGAAGGGCGTTTTAAGGGCAATGCTCCTCTTTCATCTGATTTTTCATTCAATAAAGCACCAAGGCAATCACGTTTTTCCCATTTCTGCCTTGGAATCACCCTACCATAACGCATGAAGCTTGGTCAAACAGTTACCTTGTGAAATCAAGCTCATGTGAAAGGACAACTTAAGCATTGGAACTAGAGTTGTATTTTTATTACTGTAAGATCTTGACTCCATGTTAACAGTCCCTGCTGCATTAATGATGCAACTAAAACAGGATCCCCCTCATCAAGGACTAAATAAAGCCTGATCAAAATAAGCATGACTCTAAATGGCTTATTTATATGTTCTGTTTTCCTAGACAATGAAGCCAAGCATTTACATTTAATTATTAGACTTCAAATTGCAGTAATAAGTTGAATGTTGTTCCATTAAGTTATACTCTACACACATTTCATTGCCAAGGGCTTGAGACTGGTTAGCTATTTTAGGATAGAAAAAGATAAAAATAAATCTGTTTAATTGCAGTAAATTTAATAGGGATATAAATTATGCTCAGTTAAAATATTAAAAAAAGGAGCTTCTCAACAGTCTAACTAATTTAGTTCATCTCTTTCCCTAGATATTGAATTCACAAGCTAAGCAGCAGCCTGGGCACATACCTGAGCACCTTCTGCAGGACACGGTGCTCCTGCTCGGGTTAAATGCTTGGGCCTCCTTCGGCTGAGCCAAGTCCAGGGAACTTGCTATAAACCAAGGGGCTGCTGCAGTAATAGAGCTCCTCATAAAGCAGAAAACAGATCAATATTCTTTTATGCTAACGTTTCCTAAGGAAGCAAAGCCTGTGTTATCACGGCACGTGTACCGGCCTGCCTGCAGCTCTCTCTGCACCTTCTGCATGGGTTAAGCTCATCCGTATGGCAGAGTGTTGCTGTCTTGGACATGGCTCCTGCAAGCAGCAGAGGGACATATTCAAATTTACCATAAGCAAAATTATGTCTAAAACAAGAGAAAACAGATATAAGTTGGGGTGGGGAGAGGGAAAGAGGAGGGGGGGAAAAATCATTTACTCTGTAAACTTATGGTATTACATTGCCAAATCAAATCACTCATTGCCTACAACTTTAGCTGGTCTGCTGCATTTATTGGAGCACATCGGAGCAAGCTCACAGATCGTTCATTCAGACAGCAGCATGGAGCACTTTCAAGGCACGTTACCAACAAACCCTCTCCTGCTCCCATTTCGCACTGACCTAAATTACCAAATAGCGGTGGGATCTGAAGCAGGAGACAGATCTTTTAACAATTCAAGATGATAATTTTAGAGGGAGTGAACAGATTGAAGGTTATTCCAGAAATGGCATTTCATCTGAAAAACTCCGAGTTTCTGCAAAAGCAGCAAGAGGTATTTTCTGATTCTCTGCTTTCTCATTCTGTATGAGGCCTGTTTAGAACAAGGCTCCGAAGAGCCACTCGAAACCTCTCAGATCCTTAGCCAGTACCAACATAGTTGTGTCACACAGGAAGCCATTTGCTTAGATAAGACCAAATTCCCCACCCTTCCACGGCCACCAGCCCGGGCCCCCTTCTGCCCTGTTTGAAAAGAAAAACAAACTTGGCTGAAGCTGTTGAGGTCATCGCGACTCCTCGTGCCTGGGCTGAGGAGCCTTGCGGGAGCTTGGCACCCCTCAGTGCCATGGGGAGGGCAGCCCAGCTTGCTGCTTTACGGAGCACAATGCTGCTCCCCGCGCGGTCCTAGGAGCTTTCTTTAATCCGGTCAGGACTGACGTTGGAATCCGCGGCGCAATCCCCAAGCACGCGGACAATTGCTGCGTGAGCAGAGCCGGGTACAGCGGGTAATATCCCAGCAATATCCCTTTATGCTTGTGAAACGGCCTGTGGATTAATAACACATTCCCGCTGTCTGAATTCCACCTTCGCTTGCTCCAGCAAAGCGCCGAGCTGCCAAATTCCGGTCTGCTTCAAGATCCAGCAGTTGCGGACTAGAACCTGCCGCCTCTTAAGATGCTTGAAACGTGGGGTGCACAAGGCAGATACCTCTCTGTGTTTGAAAGACTAAACCAGTCCTCACCACCAAAAAATAAAGCAAACAAATCAGTTCTGGTTATCAATATTTAGGTTATACAGCTATTTTCATCATATACACATGACCTGCATAGTCAAAGAGATAGCAGAAAATGCACAGAGATCTTCCCACAGGCTTATGAGCAGGAGAAGACCACAGGCTCCAGCTCTACTCAGCGAGTTCCACAGAGCTGATCCCAGGAGCTGTCCGAGCCTGCCCAGGCTGTTTGGCCACCTTTGCCCTCCCAGACACTGTGTCTGCTTGACCAGGAGCACTAGGATGAATGCAGAATCTCAGGCTGCATGGTTGACGGTCTCACCAACAAAACCGCAATTGTCACAAGAAAAATGCTCCTACCTCCGGGTCCCCAATGGCTGCACAACAGCTGGAAAAGCACAAGACCACAAGAGAACTGCAAAAAATGAGAGTTTTTTCAAACCTGATCAGAGCCTTCTGCATCCAAAAGGGCTTTGAAGACAACGGCAGCATTTTGCTGCCGGAGGTTTGCAAAGATCCTTGATGGAGGCACCATCTTTCCTTAGATCAGGTCAATTCTGCTGGAGCTTCCTCGGGCTTGGGCTGCGGGTGGGCACAGCTCTCCCCACGGCGCCACTTCGGACGCTGTGACTCTTCGTTGTTGCTTCCTCCATAGGGGAAACGCAGAATCATTCAATCACCGCAGTCAATAATCGGCCTCATCTTTATAAGGGGATGCAGAAGTTGTAAGGGGTATCGTGGCTGTTCTCCCTTCCTCACGTTCTCTTCAGACCTCCCCAGATTTAAGGATAATGCAGAAGGTCCCAGGTATTTTCAAAGGGATCCGAGTCACTGTCCAGCAACACAAACATTATTTTCCCCTATATATCTCAAACTTTTTGTTCTTCCTAAATTATTCCTAACCGCTCATGTCATTTATGGGAAAAAGGTACTGGATTTTTCATGTGATGGGAGCTTCAGGAGATGTGTAGTGCTGAGCACATTTCCCCTCAAGGTATTTATTAGCAAACCCAGTGTATTTGCTTTGGCTTTGGCATTTAATCTTTAAATACGTAGACAGCTTTGAATTCATAATACAAGACCTTATATCACTTTCTAGTTTAATACCCAAAGTACCGCTTTACTGTACATTAAAGTGGTAATTGAATACAGACTTGGGAACAGCTTTTATCTGCACACAAACCCATTTTTTGCAGGCCACAGACCTCTGATCTGGGGTCCAAACTCAATTTAAGATAAAACCAGCAGCTCTGCTATTACATGAGAAAGCAAAACATTCCTTGGAAGGAAACGCACAAAGATTGCAACACAATTATCATTACAGAAATTAGAAATCTGCTTTTTAAGCTTTTAATTCCATTTCTTTAAAGGTTGCTTTCTATTTACCAAGTACAGAAGACAAATCCTACCCTGAAGGCCAAATCAGAGCAAGTTCCAATCTTAATTGTTTTTAAACAACTTCCTTGGAAAATACGTGCCTTGCAGTAAGAAACTAAAGAAACTGCTTCATACACGAGGATGTTAAGTGATCTGAATATGGTCTTAGGAGTATTAAGATTTCTGATAATAAGAGCTTCCAATAAAGGCATGCATGATCCGCCTGCTGAAAAAAATTACTTGCAAATATTCAAAATGCAAAGAATGTTTAAGAGAGAGGCTGATGGAACAAGTCACCTAGAAAAGTGGCATTTTCAAACCAGAAGTAGATGGTTTCATGCGCACTGGCTCCTGCTTTGTGCAGCATCCGTGCCTGCCCCACTCCTATGGAGGCCCTGCACGAGCACTGCCCCTTACCAGGCTCTGCCTGCTCTCGTCTCCAGAGGGTCTCCCATGGATGTGACCATCCTGGGCTCGTCTCTCGCTGCGTTTTGCTCCTTTACCAGCTCCCAAACGCTCAGAGATGCTCAGGAAGACGCTGAGCTCCGTAGAGCTCCTCACTGCCCTCACTGCACAACACACGCGAGCAGGTACCTGAGAGATGCACGGTCGCTGCAGAGAGAGTACGTGGAGTTTAGACGGGAAGAGGTGGAAAAAAAAGCCAAGCACCTGGAAAACACTTCATTGCTTCTTTATTTAGATGCACCCACAGTACAGAGCCTCTTGAGCATGTGCAAAAGAGGAAGGTTACACATTTATAGCTGGGAGCACCATTGAGGTTGAGTTTCTTTGATACCATTTTTAAGAAAGTAAAATCGTTCCAAAGAATGACATTTGAATCCAAGAGCTTAAGACCTGCTTGCACTTTATCCAGAGGTGGAAGATATTTTTATTATTACTTTGATGTAAGAGTAGAAGACATTTTCACAGGCTGGTTAGACCAGTCTATATATTTTCATATGCACCTTTTAATATATATAAAAAATGTTCCATTTTTCCCCCCTACCCACAGATAGTTAAATGCATCTAAGTTGAAAAACAATAACGGACCAGAGCATTCCTATGGGGAAAAATGAACTTTTGCTGCCCTCTCCTGCTTAAACAATGAAATGCTAAAATATTAAGAGATCTATGAATCTAATGCTAACCTTTAAACAAAAAGCATGACAGGTCATCCGCTATACTACAATCAAAAATAGGACAACGACACGAAATGTATTGGTACTATTTATATTTGAAAGCTCCTCATCGTTCATGAGGTTATGAATACAACGTATTTACAAGTGACCCAAATAACAAAGATTCGTATTCAGAGAGGTCGTGATAAACAGCATGTGCTTCTGTGGATAGGAAGCAACACTCGGATTGACGTTTAGAACCCAAATTAGTTTCATTCTGTTTCAAGATCCTGTTTCATACACTTGGAAAAATGAAAAACTAGGGAATACAGAATCTGCTACAGATGTCGTGGCTCATGACACAGCTACGTGAAGCAGGTGAGCCAAGAAGAGGGAAAAAAAAGTCACATGTAAATAAAACATTCTTCAATCTTGCACATTGTCACCTTTATCTTATTTCAGGGAAGCTGCTGTGACAGTACTACACAAAAATTAAGAGAAAGAGTAACTTTCTTCTCTAATATCTAAAACCAAATTATTTGGGTTTTATGTGGGGAGAGAGGAACATATTCAGTTCCTTCCCTCTCTTGACAAAGCTATAAAGAGGCTTTAAAAGCTCCAAGTGATTTTTCTTTCCATAGTGTAAGAGCCTGAGGCTACACTTACACACACATAATACGAGTACAGCTGCCACAATTCTTGCTCAAGCATCTCTTGCTTCTAACAGCCTGGATTTTTCCAGATATAGGAGAAGATAAAAAATAAATTAAACCCTTTTATAAAGGCTAACAAAACCGGGATTAAATTTACTTGCAAGTGAGCGCTCCAACGGCATCAGAATACTTTTATTTAAAGCATTCCAGTGTCTGGAAGGGAGACAAAAACACTCAAAAAGCAATGAAAGAAAAACAAAAAGGGAGACTTGCAAGATGAAGAACGCAATGTGTACTTAATTTAAGGTATACGAGAGGAACTTTACTTTTACCGTCGTTATATCCCCATGACCTGATGCAATGCCCTAGTATCGAAGACATAACTCCTTCCTTTTACCAGCCAGGACTCAGTCCTTCCTCCTGAAACCAATATGGTACAGGACGCGCGCGACCACTGCCCTAGGGGCAGTTAACAGACACAGTTACACAAATAAAGGTAGTTTCTTGAGCTCACGCAGCAAAGTGGAAGCACAATTGGATGCACTGATCACACTTGGGCCCACGCGCTGCCTCCTCCGCTGCCCGGCGCTCCGGTCGGCACCGCCGGGAGCGGGACGCGTGGGAGCAGCAGGATCGGCACTGCCAGGGGGTTGCAGCGAGCCGTGGGACAGCCGGACTGTGGGGCAGGGGCTTCTTCACACCCATCACACAGTGCAACCA
Organism: Crypturellus tataupa; assembly: GCA_034781795.1. NCBI lineage: Eukaryota > Metazoa > Chordata > Aves > Tinamiformes > Tinamidae > Crypturellus > Crypturellus tataupa. The sequence goes on from JAWLRI010000086.1 coordinate 5,683,268, forward strand.
AGGGCCGCTCGAGCCCTCCGGAGCGCCGTGACTTACACCACATCGTCACGTCCACTCCGAAAGAAACGCTCCTGCCCACGAGTGATAAATCACCGATAAACTTCACGTGCTCCCCGCTATGCCCACGTCAGAGGTAACATCGGAGGTAACAAAATATTGCAACCCAACAGGTTCTCATCAGCTTTGTATGAGCAATACCAGAACATCATGTCAAAACCGAATATAGTTTATGAACAAACAACACTCACCTAAACTCTAAGTACAGGACAAGGTGCTTTTTCTAATGTTACACGTTTGTGTTTTACTCCACCAGGTGGAAGATATTTTTTTCTCCATTATATCTCAATATTTGACAATTCAACACAGTCTTTAAGCATGAGTTTAAGTTCACCCTCTTATAAAGCATGATCATGTCACACAAAAATCACACTAGCAAATATTTTTTGTAACAGAAATAAAAGACTGTCAAAATCAATGGGCTGAGGGACATGATTTGTTATAAATTTATTTAATCTTCAGTATTTCAGCTTGCACCTTTGCTTCAGCACTTTAAAATAAAATGTTTCAACTATGACAGTAACTGCCTAATTTACATTGCGTCCCAGTCAGTGTTCTTAAAAGAATCTCATATTAATCCCATTAACCATGTTGTGTTTGGTGTTGCATAAGACGAGTTCCACTTTTGTTTTCCCCCCAGAATTAACAGTGTCAAGTTTTTACAAAATGGTTGAGTTTACAACATTTGTGTGCGCAGACCCAGGAGTACAAACTGTGACCTGATAATCCTGAAACAGTCAGTAGTCTAGGCGGGAATTCTTTCCTTTCCTCTTTTCTGTGCCTGGAAACAAGAAAACTTCAAATCCTACTGTATATTTAAATGGCAGGAAGAAAAATATACAAGCTTGTATTTATACTGTATTTCTATCAATGGCAACAGGTCATAAATTCATGTTTGCAACTATCACAAAGACTCATGAACACCAAATCAGTTTTATACTGTAAATACTGTTGGATTGATGGTTTAGGATTATCAATTCACCGTTGTCAAGTTTATAACAGTTCAGAAGCATCCTGGAGAAAAATCCCGAAACACATACCTTTCGGTATATAATAATGCAACTGCATTAGCTAAATATATACTGTACATAAGTCTTATCAGCATTTTAACCTACCAAAGATGTAAGATTCCACTTTCAAATACAAAGCAGATAGCCAATAATGTATACTTATAATACAGCCCTCTTCCTTTTTTTTTTTTTTTTTCTCTTTTGTTTCAAACAATTTGGTCACAATGCACCTTTGATATAAAAGCATTTTAAACTTTATTATTAATACTCAGAACATTAGGATTTCCAGAATTTTTTTTTTCAGTAGCATTTGTAGAACCACTTTTGGTAACAAATACAGTAGTTAGGAATGAGCATCCAGATGAGAATGCCGAAGAATATTATCCAGAATCCTTTCCAGCTAAGACCATAGGGCTGGTGCTGTGATGAGTAATAGTACTAGAACCACAAAAACACTAGAGTATGTTTCTTAGAGGCTACATCCTCTTTTGCTGGAACACTTTATAAATACATATTAAAAAGTAAGGCAACAACTCCAAACAGCCCAAACTGCTCGCTCACCTCAACCCCCAATTAGATCCGTGACCACTGCAGATCACTGTCATGCTTGCACTGTTTAGCGTTTGTCTTTATTCTTTCAAAATGGTCCAATAAAAACATACTAATAATTTAGCAATTAGTATTTCTCAAGCAGCTCTGGTATGCATGTCCAATGTCATTTCACTAATACTGGTTAGGTAATCTTGGGTGTTACCACTGCCCGTTTTTTCAGGATTGTGGACACTAATTTGGATTTTGTAATAAATAGGTGCATGAATCCAAGGCTCCCTTTTCCTGCTAAGTTTATGACCTATTGGTTTCTTAACTCCTTATGTTCAAATTAAAGACGAACCAGAAATAGCCTGGTACTAAAAATGCTCACACCAGTAAACAAAACTTTATTCAGGACCCATGTTTTTCATGGTCCTGATCTGAATGGACATTCAACTTATGAAGATGTGCAAAAGGAAAAAAAAGTAAGTCAAATTACAGTAAAGTTATCCAGAGAAGGAGGATGTTACACAAACTCATAAGAAATGACAGTCTTTTTTCTCTTTTACTATAAATACACTTAACAGTTTAGCAGAAAGACAAGCTAAATTTTAAGATTGTTCACATTTGAAAGTTGTATTATACTCTCTGCTAACGATAAATAAGGAACAGGTCCTGACAATGGAATTTGACATCGCAATTTTCATCAACAGATCTTTGAAGACTGGTTTTAAAGAAGGGTTAAAACAATGATTATGTTTGCAAAGTTCTGAGAAGTCCATCTGCTGTCCAAACTTTGGATTAAAGTCCTTATTTTTTTCCTTTACTTAGAGACAGGTATATACAGTGCTGTTGTAATAATGAAACAAATGTGAAATCTACTGTAAAGTTGCACAATACAGAAAACTGTTGCTCCATCTTCTACTACATAAATGTGTGACTCCACAGGTTAGTAATGTTGGTTTGTTTTTTTGTTAAGTTGGAATTATTCCATCACGTCTAAGACCTCTCTTTAATTCCAAATCCTCCAGTTTTTTCCACAGTTCTTCACGCTCCTTCTCTTTCTTCTTCTCACTGACAGATGAAATAAAATGAAGAGTTAGGAGGAGGGAAAACTGCAAAGTATTCATGTAACAAAAGTAGTTGACATTGATTAGCAGCACTATTATTGTTCTGTACCTGTGCAATTTTCCCAACATACATTTAATTTTTGTAAATGGCTTTCATTTATATTTTTGCTTTCTGCTACCTACAAATACTGCTACACAAAGTAGCAGAAGAACATAAGAAATCTGAAAAAGTATCTATAGTCGATACTTCACAGCATAGAAGAAAAAACTTGCAGTATAATTTTAGTATGGATCAAAAATACTGAGATTAGTAAAAACTAACATTTCCAGACTAATTTGCATTAATTTATTTTCAAGTTAATTTTTTTCATCTTATAAATATAACAGCCACTTTCTAGAACGAGTGTTGCCTTATTGCCTTAGAACCACTTATACCGATTTGGGACACTTTCATCTAGCTCTGACATCAGCCAAAGTAAAGTTCAGTCCCAAGAAGTCTTTTGATCCGTGCTTCCCTCTTCCTCCTTAAAGGACCAAAGTCTGTGTGGCACTTCCCTTATGAGGAGGCCTCATTGGCTGCTTGGGTAGCAGGAAATCTACTGGTTGCTTCACCTGCATTTTCTGCTTACTAAATTTCCTATCCGGTCATATCTTACATAGAATTAATGTCCCTAATATGGCAAACTAAAAAAAAAAAAAGTTTTCTATTTCTACTAAATCACTGTGGTAAGGTCAAATGTGAACCTAACAATTATACAGATACAGATTCTCACCTTGTCACATTATAGAAAAAATAAAGATAAAAATATTTCAGTAAATTAGAAACTTGATTTCTACTTTATTCCTTCATCCACTCATAGTGCTGACGACTGAGTCACTAACCTGAAAATGTAATTTCCCTGGAGTATTTTAAACATACAAAAAGCACAAGCAACTCTCAAAAGTCTATGAAAATGTAACTTAATAGAATTTACTGCTACTAAAGAGTATTTAAAATTAAATTTAAGAAAGAGTGATATCGCACATTTTCAGGCTATCACCAGGCTACAAATCATTATCATTTATATGTGGGCTTACTAAAAGACTGTCAGAGGATGACAATCTCATCCAACTTACCTATATGACCTACTATAGCCCTTAATATTAAGCATACTCATCCACAAGCTTTAAAAAGTATAGAAGTTACATCTTGTATATGCTGTTTCACTGAGATACCCAAGGTTTACCGTATGCATTAAGGTAAATATCCCATATTATACATTCAGATATTTATACATTTTATAATGATAATTAGTAAATAAAAATGGTGAATAGTCAGCACCTGCTTTGATAAAAGATACAATTTCAGTAGGTGCTAGAAAAATTCTTTACACAGCTCGGCCAGTAAATTTCACCCATATATTGGATATACTAAAACACTGACTCCTCTTTTTTTTTTTTCACCTGCTGCTTTGGATAAGCTGAAATTATAGCCAAAGATGATGTACTACAGTAAGAAAATGAAGATCAGGAAAAATAGATCAAAAAAACCCCATTTTACTAGAGTGCAACTAATGATTTTATGAGTAGTAAGGATCTAGCAGATCCTGCATGCTAAAAGACTCAAATACAGCAAGACCTCTGAATTTGAGCATGAAAAAAATGAAAGGGTTGAAAGGTGCCTCCCTGCTTTAAGACCACACCTGGCCTAAGAACAGTATCTTGGAAAAATCTGTCAGGATTTTCTCTCACATCTCTTTCCTCAAACCTCTGTGTAACTTTTTTGAAGTCTTTAAGCAAAGGGGTATCCTTAAACCCTTGTTTTTCTTCTATTACTGATGGTCTTGAAATGTTTAAATAATTTGGAATGCAGAGTCAAAAGGAATTCCATGCGGAATGCAGGCTCACAGGTTACGCGGTGTGTTCTCAATTTCATATGGAATAAAGAACCACCTATACACAGTATTATAGTGCTCCTTACAAGAAGGTAGCTATAAAGAGTATGCAAAAAAAAAATGAGGTATTGGGTCAGTCACGTGTGAGGTTATGCAATTACAGCTGGTGTAAGGGAAAAACTAAACAGCAGGCCTGATGCACAGCTGACAAAAGAAGCTTTAAAAAGTTACCGCTGACGATCTGACTTGTAAGTAGCTGTCAGCTCATCAAACATGGTGCTGTTCATTTCCATAAATGCCTTCAACACATTGTAGACTAAAGCCACAATAGCCCTGTAAAACATTAAAAAAGAAAAAAAGAGAAGTCTATTAGTTTCAGCTGAAATCAAATGAGAAAGAAAACTATCTTCTCTAACCAGCATTGCTAGGATTGATTCTGTTCCTGCAAGTATGATAATGTAAATCCTGCAATTTCAGTGAAACTGCTTTTGATTTGAAACACTTAAAGGGGAGAATCAAATTTCATTTCTTTACTGATTATTTAAATGGAGCAACTCAAAACTCTAGGGCAAAAGATAACAACAGAAAGCTATTTAGTAAAACTGTAGACTCTTCTCTCATGCTGTGCAGCACCTTTTGAGTGCAACTCCAGGGATAAAAATCATCAATGTTGGCAAAAGTAATAGAATTTATAGGAATAATTCATATTTCCTCAAGTTTTTTTCTATAAAGCTGAACATTCAGTGCATCTATGCAAAATACAGGTCTGGATTTCAAGATTAATTTCTTTGTATTCACACATTCTACATTCATCTTTACTATGGTTCACTGAAAACAAAACAATCTTTAAAAAACACAAATCACAGGTGAAATAATGCTGCTTCCATATAAAGCAGTGCACATCTAGATAGGATCTACTCAGACCTCTGCCTGCTTTGCTTATGGCTGTCCCTGATCACACACACAAACCAATATGCCACAGGTTACATTAAGGTAATTGCATACAAATGAGAGGCAGGATCTAGCCATGGAAGAAGAGGTGGTGTGTAACAGTAATTTTAAAAAGGAATTAAAGGCGTTCTGTCTCACAAAGGTTCAAAAGCCGGTGTAATCACTCTTCTCTTTTAAACCATCTGACTGGATAACTAACCTAAACCTACTGGAATTTCCAAAAGTAGAAGAGGTTGCCAATATTCTTATTATCTAGAGGTCAGAATTTCCCTCTGGCAGTGCTGAAGATAAAGAAAAAAAAATGAAACTAAAAGCGGTTGGGGGAGGAAAGAACTGAGCGTGAACAGCATACAAAGAGGCTGGAATACATTACAAATCAGGAGACTCCCAAATTCCTGATCTTCTACTGGGGTTGTTGTATGTAGACATGGGGCTTTTGAATAAATGTCTCTTTAGCCAGAAAGCAGTGAATGAACCTTAGAGATGATAGGGATCTTTGGAGCTAATCTAGATACCAAACATGCATGTTATTGCTTCTCTCTGTATGCTGTTGTGAAATATCTACATCTTCTTTATTTCACATGCATCTTAACCTGACTTGTGTTTGTAAAACATTCCTGCTGAAAGCACAGAAACTGGAGGGTTTGGGGAAGACGTATAACAGGGCAACAACCATTTTAAAAGATGAAACACTTCACAAATGTTTTACATTAAAGACTTAACATAGCAACTGCGACCTGAAAGTAGCACAGTTCATTAAAAATGCTGGTTTTACTAACTGGCAAACACCCTGGCTCTGAAACACTCTTCCAAGTATAGAATATGTGGTATCAAACTGCAATAGTATTTTTCATTAAAAACTTTTCGCTAGGTAATTTAGTTACCAAAAAGAGGCAAATTAATAGGATTTCAAGATGAAGCAACTGCTGAGAAACACTGCACTTAAGAGAGAATACCTGTATTTAAATATATTTGTAAGAAACAACCCACCCTAAAAACATCCTGAGATGTATAAGCTTCATAAACATTCAGAAAAATGAGGAAACAGAAGTCTAGTAGAAGTACCAGCATCACCCACGGAAAAGGCCCAAAGTATTAATAAGTGATACTCATCAAAACAATTTATGATTATGCTTATGATATAACCCAGTTAATAAAAAATTGCATAGGAGAAATGCCTGATGAGAAACATTTTTTCTTTAATAACTAGGTAATGCGTAATTTCCCTTTTTTTTTCTCCTCTCCAACTTAAAAGAAGGTTTATTTTTATCCCGTGAAGTGCAATTTTTTGCGCACACTTCTCATATCATTTACACATTTTGAGCCAAGCTCAAGTATGGTCTAATTTCCATTGGCATTAAGAGAGCTGCACCTGCATGTGCCAGCTTTGAAACTTGATCGTTCCCGTTCAGATGTTCTTCAGCAGACAGTAACTAAGTTGATTAGTTGTTTGACAAGTGACAAGTTAAAATTCAAAGCCAAAACTTACGGATTCCAGTGTTCTTTAGAAATCCTATAAAGGCTGGAAAACATGATGGGAAGTATAACGTTTGAATTCTCCTCTATCAAACTCATGATGTATTCATTATTCCAATAATACAGCGCCCTTTCAGCCACCTTTGGGTTGAAGAATAAAATGTTAGCAGAAATTCAGGTACCTATAATTTTTGTAATATTCTGAAGTAAAAACAAATCACCTAAGTTTAACGGCAATGAACTAACATGAAATCATTAACTCTGGAATTAAAACTCTTATTTTAGTCAGTAGCAGGACATGCATTGATGAAACTAATTTTTTATATTCTAATGCAGACTCCACAGCACTCGCCCTCTCCTCCTGGACAATCTGTTGTCTCCCAGTGAACGCCAGCTGCAGGCACTGCAATACTGCTGCAGCCTTGGAGGGGAAGGGAAAGGGGAAAAACTTCATGCTTTTCCATTCCCTCAGTCTTGCAACTTCAGACATGGAAGGAAGAAAGCAGCAAGGACAGAATCAAAAGAAGGAGACAAGGAAAGGCTTGGTAGCTGAGCTGTAGTAGGGGAAAGAGTGGGGGGAAAATGGAAACAGTAATCTAAATTATGCTGAAAGCAGACACAGTCCAAGGGGAGCCTAAAAGAATCACACCAGTCCATGTGCCAGAGCAGGGCACAGAGGTTAATATGGAGGGACTACAGAACATGGATCCGCTGTCTTCTTCATACAGGATTAAACCTTTGTTCTTGTTCAACCCTTTCTTTCTGTCATGAAATTGAGTCCGAGTGAAGAAAAGAGTCTAAGGCCACGTAGCAAGTGCATCTACAGGCAGGAGGGCTCAGTGGCTGCTTGAGCAGTTTAAGGCCTTGGGTGACTCAAAACTGCAAATTCTTTCCTGTCATTCACAGAATCTAACCTGTCATTCATGGAACTCTGAACTAAAACCAGAGCAGTACAGAAAAGGAAATTCTCCTGCAACGTCTCCAGCCAAAAGATAAATATTTTAAATCACGTAAGACAAAATAACATTTGCATTTTAGAAGTTTTTATGTTTGAAATTGATATTATACATTTTTATACAAAATAGTCAACCTCTGCTACTACTGACCTGAAAATGAGGGCTAGAAACGCACTTGGCAATTTGTTTAAACAAGGGCTCCTGGATTTTGACAAATTGTGAAGGTTCAATCACATCCAGGATTTCCTCCAGCTCCCCTAGGAACATGACCTTAAGACAAGGAAAGAAGTGTTGAATTCAAAATCTTTGAATTATTTTCATTTGCAAAATCCTGTGTGTCTTCAATTATTTCTACTGCTTCAGGGAGAACTGGAAGTCCTCACTAGCTCAACAAGACTCTCTTAAAAAAATAATAATAATAATTGATCAGTTCAATTTTTGCATTTTCTGGATCTTGTCTCTTGCAGAGAGAACAAGTGTGTGCAAATGCTGTAGTTAAAGATAATTAGTAATCCCCCACATCAAAATTCAAATTGTACCAGCATATCCATGCTTACAGAGACAGCAACTTTGATTCACCGTGACTTCAACTTTGTTAATACAGGAGAATCATTTATTTTTATCTCCTTTTGGGAAGCAACATTCAAAAATAACAGTTCTGCTGTTCATTAGGGAAACTCGGATTTGCATAAAGGATATGAAATAAAAATGTAAAGGTCTGACTGTATCCTTTGTATGTCTATTGGGTAAATGACAGATAATAAAACATTCTTTCATCATCCCTGGAGTATATAAATATATAAATAGTGGCAAATCTAATAGAATTTCCCAATCTATCCTCAATATATTTATTTTCTCTTTTCTACAACAAAAAGATATTCTTTTCTCTGCAGAAGAACCAGTGCTTATTTTCCTAACAGAAATTGTGGTTATCAGAAACTTTCCTGTTCACCTCCACAATAGAGGATTCAAGCATGGACAATCACCTACATGAATTAATGACAAGATCCACCACAGCATCTACCTGGAGATATGTAGAAACTCCCTACATATTATTTTGTAGCATTATCAAACTCTCCCTTGCTTTTTGTTAACAGTAACACATCACTTACCTCTTTCTGACTGCATGTTTTTGGCCAGAATTTCATTAAACCTCTAATGACCTAAATTAGAACAAAAAAAAAATTATATTTTTACTTATCTCAGAGGGTAGGCCAGATGTTTAAGATTCAAAGAAGTATGAAAGAAATATTTACTGGTTCTGTGAGTGAGGGATCTTTCTCCAGAAACTGTACTATGCAATATGCCAACTGTGAAAGGGTAAAAATTTAAGAAAATTATGTTAGAACATTTTTAATAAAAATACACAGACATTAAAATACTAGAGACTGAAAGCAATATGCTATACAGCTTTCTCAGATTGCATCTGATTTTAAACGGAGATGCAAAGGATTGTGCAAAGTCCAGTTTATAGCAAACCACAGATAACATACTACAAAAAAATAAGCTGACAAAGTGTATATAAAACATCAGAGGAACCTGGAATTCTAAATACAGCCATATAAAGAATACTTTGAGGATTTCATTATTCTCTGAAATGCTTCCTTTACACTTTTTATATACTGGCAAAACTATGAAAACTCTCACAAGCTGGTCCAGCTAAAACGCGGCCTAACCAGCAAGCCACAGTGCATCAGTTTAAGAAAGATGACACTATGTGAGAGCAGAGAGAAAAGCAGCGTATGGCACTTATCATAAGTCATAAAAGCAGAACGTATAAGAGAATAATGTGCAAATATGAGGGAAAACATTGAAGATTAAACAAAAAAAAGTAACAGTGTTAGTATTCAGAAAATTGTTAAGATGAAGACGATCCTAGATAGCATTAGACCAAGAAACATAAATATTCTCTTGGGACAGGGAAAGAGGCTACATAGAATGGAGAAGGCGATCTTCAAAAAGGGGCAGAGTATAAACTCTGAACTGAGAGTTCAATTACCAAACAATAAGCCCCAAGCCTTACAGATATAGAGTTTAAGTATATTTTCATTTTTAATCATCCAACCAGAAGACAGACATTTTTAATTCAAAACACATTTAATGCATTAAAAATAGCTATCACAAGCATATCTGTTGGCAAATCTTCTCCCCCAACCTTTTTTTGTGCTATGCAGTTAAAATTCCAAAGCAACTAAAATAACATATCATTCTAACAGAATAGAAAATATTTTTATAATGTCTACCTGTGCATGGAAGAGAGATAAACTCCTGACAGTATGTAAGGGAATCAGCACCTTCACCAGAAACTGTTTATGCTCTGCCTTAAGAGGTAAAGCAAAACCATTGATAATACTAGAAAATAGAAGGGAAAAAAAAAATAGTGTTATAATCACAGAAAACATACTTGAGGTCTGAACAAGTAGTTTCTAGATTAAAACCATTATTCAGGAAGACAAGCTCAGGCTATGTCTAAATAAGGTGCCAACTTTTGTCGTGTTTGATACCAGCAATGGAGTACACGTCTAGGTAGCAATTCTGCTCTGGCCTAAGAATAATTATGTGAACAGCTGCACAAACCTGTTGCCAAACAGATAAGACTTGTCTACGTGGTCAGTAAATTCATATATACAGCAGGCTCTTTGGTAATTAACAACTGAACTTACCAGAACTAGATTCACCTGATATATTCACAATTTTTTAATGTGCTTAAAAACCTGCAGCACATAAAGATGAAATACCCAGGATGGAACACAAGAGGGGAAAAAAAAAAACACTTTTTGCAGTCAAAATGTACCCAAATATATAAATCTGGCAAAAACCTGAAAGATTTGCACATGGGCTTAGAAACGAGCATGTGCATAATTTTATTTATCTATTTTTTATTTTTTTAAGAATCGAGGGTTTTAAGTAGTACTTTTTCTGAATCTGACACTATTCTGACATGTCCAGAACGAAAGTATAAGTAATAAATAAGGACTCATTTACCTTCCTAAAATTTCCAACAGTTCAGCTACGCCATTGAAGTGTTCCGTTTCATAAACAAATCTAAAAAAAGAAAAGTTAAATATAAATAATATATCAGTTTCCTAAAGTGCTCGTAAGAGGAAAAGTATCTTCTCTCACAACTTACCGTAGAAAAATATTATTTATCTGTTTTCGGATAAATGCTCTAAGACCGAGAAATTTGCCATAAATTCTGTGCAAGACTGTTTTTAGGTAGTCCCGTTCTCGAGGGTCTTCACTGTCAAACAGCTCCAACAGCTGTGTTTAAAGAAAGATGCGAATCAGTGGCTTGACTTTATATTTGACAAGTATTATATACAGATCTTTAGATAAAAGTTATGTTCATGCAAGCATATTCACCTGTGCTTATGCTATCTAAGATGTAGAAATACGGCATTTAATACTTGATGTGACCTCAGTACAACATCATGCAACTGATCTTATTAATCTCTGTTTTAAATATAACAAGTCTTTCACAGTCTTCAAAAACCAACATACTTTTGATTAATTAGAACAAAAATTTTGCCTTTTTTCTCTCCACAAAAATTAAAATAATAACAACAACAACAACTAATAATAATAATACTTGGGGGTTGCCGCACAGCAGAAATAAGCCAGTTTGCCTATTACCACTCCACTATTCTCTCCTCCTCTGCAACTAAAGATCCTCAATTGCTCTAATAATTTGCCTGCAAAACTCTGCATCAAGGTCACATTTTTCTAATTGCTTGTAATTTATATTTTGAGCTCTTAAGCCTCCCAAGTAGCTACACAGCTTCACGTTGTGGAAAGACTTGACACTGAAGCCCATGCCAGCAATGGATCTGCTGTCACAGGATCTCCACCAAGCTACATGAATCAAAGAATTAAGGAGGATTAATCTTGCAGGTTGAACAAAATGTTAGCTTCACTGTCCAGTTAAAAAGGCTTGTACTAAGAATCTCTCAAATGAGATTTCAAAACAGAAAAATAAAAAACTTAAGAACAATTATGCAGCACTCAGTGAAAACACAATACCATCCAGTGTCTTGTACTGTACAAAATATAACCCAAAACACTGAAATCTGAAGTTGCTTCTAAGAATCAAGTCATTAAATGAGCAGCAGAAATATCACCTAGAGCACCTGTGTCCTATTTGGCTTGAATCCTCTAGGACCCTTCCTCCCATCCTTCCTACCCCATCCCTTTTTGGTACAACACTATGGGTTATGCTGCAGGACACCTGGAATGACATCCAAGGTAAACTTAAAGAAAAAAAGAATCATGAAGCCTATGGAAAATAAAGAAATTTAAGGTAATAATCATAGGCAGCTAGGAGCTGTCTTGCATGCAAAAGCAATTGGCAACCAGTACCTATTCTGCAAGAGAAACAAGGGCAGTTTGCCAAAGATCTTACAACTGCACAAAGATACTGACACCAAAAATATACTACAGGAGTTGTAGAAAACAAAATTACCTTAGATTAGCAAACAGATAAATCGCAAATACCTACCATAAATACATTTGATAACTAACTTACTTTCTCTCTCTCTAGTTACTCAAGGAAGTTCTAATGTAATTTCTACACCAGAAAAGTTCCTTGCACTCAGAGCTCTGGGCTTGTGCAGATCCTGGGCTCTTTCACAGGGATCAGAGCAATACCTGATGGAACAGAGCTGGGAAACAGGGGCTCTGGGCAGGGACGACTAATAGCTCTGGAGTTCATTAGAATATTGGGAATCGGGTACAGTCACACATCACCAGCTCTTGTGCATGCAAATACATCATACTCTTCCACTCTGAATCCCATCTCTAGCTTACATACTTGTTCTGAAAGGTTTATATATGGAAAAAAAATGATTTCACATATTAAGAATATCACACTTCTTACAGAGGTGCCAATTCCTAATGCAAAATAAATAAATTAATTAAAATGCAGAAATTAAAGCAACTTGAGATTTCCAAAAATCACAAGAATATATCAGAAAAAAAAATGCTAAACCAGTAGGTCGGATATCTAGACAGACAGGCCAATGCTCTCAGAAACACTGAGCTACTAATATCCAGGTTTGGCATGGATGTATTCTTGTTTGGGATCTTTCCATAGCTTGTAATGAGATCGTGGTGGGAATTTCATGAGGAAACTAGGAGGTTTGGCAAGTGCCCTCCAGAGGTTATAAACACATTGCTTTGCTCAAGCAGCTCTACGGTTAAATAAACAAACAGCCACCTCATCCGCCTGCAAATAACCATTTTCACCCAAAAGAGACAGCAAACAGGAGGAGACACTTAGGTTTCTAGTTTTCTTAGTGAATTGGTTTGAGGAGCAAAATATTTACGTTTTTCGTTCCCTTATGCAGAACCTCTGCAGAATCAGATATATCTTTTGATGTGTCCAATTTGTCATCAAGTTTCACCCATAAAGTTTTGTTTTACCAGACAGGCTGCAAGGTTTCCACAATTCTTGTGACTATTTTGACACTAAACGTACTTAGAAACGCAAAACAAAGCTTCCAAAAAAGCAGCCTACAATAACGTATATACTCGGGGAGTATGTCTCTTAGCAACCACTGCCAACCGTTTCAGAGTGTATATAGGGAGCTTTCAGAAAAGCACAGCATCCTGTCAGAAGCTGTCAGTCTGCATTTAAAAAAAAAAAAAAAACAGGCAAAAAAACAGGCAAAACAACCCTTTGGAAAATGCCCATTAAAGAAAAAAAGTCTAATTTTTGTATACAGGTGTATTCACCACTAAGAAATACTATTTTAAAAACAAATTGCCAAAAAAAGCTGCTTTAAAATTGCGTTGTCAGTATTATGAAACAGGATTCACCAAACACGCTCAATGTTACTAAGCTTCAGCTTAGTTTCCAGTGCAAGTGATCTGCTGTAACCACAGATTTAGAGCTATTCTATGCACATAAAAAACGTAATAAAAAGTGCAAGGACAACCACGTTTCCATTGGTCAAACTCACCACTTTATACACACAAATATATCAACCTCCATGTAAAACACCACTCAAATCTGTCATTTACAGAAAAACAAGTGTTTTAATACTAAATTGACACATGGTGCATAGCAACATATAAAAATGTTTCACCTAATAGCAAGAACTCCTGAATTTTGGAAATTCTTTTGAAGTCCGATATGTTTCATCACACATTTTCAGGTAAGGAGCTTTTGAAGTCTTATATTTCTCTCATTGTTTCACTCAGCACACCATTACAGGCTAACAGGATCCAAAAAATCCTTGTTTGACACCATTCTCCTGGGCCAAATTCTGACTGGGATAAATGCCCTGGAAAGACCTATGTGCGGAGGATATTTTCCACTCATGAGCAAGACAGCAGCCCACAGCAGGAACACCGAGCAATGGTATTTCTCTAGATTCGGAAGTAAAACACAAGCATCTTTTCTAAAGCTACTCTAAAATTAGTCTGAGAAAAGCTGCTATTAGTGATTTTGACATATTCTTTGACATATTCTTACAACTCCACTAGCTACTGGGAGATCATGGACCGGGGCACCTTTTCATTCAAAGCAATATTTAAATGAGCAAGAATGAAAATCCATCATAGAGGTCTGATGCAGGAAAAAATAAATATTCATTGCCTTTAGAAGAGGGATAAAATAAAACCAGAATATTTTCCACCCCTAGAGTGAAAAACATCTTGTGATATTCTGAAGGAAAATGAAGTCCCTTCCAAATATCTCTGAATTTAAGGATAGAAGTGGCTCCCTCAGGAGCATTTTTCAGGTTGTTTTTTACGTGATTAATGTACATAGACAGCAAAAGCACTGCTTTTATACCCTGGGGATCCTAAAGAAAAATAAAAGCCCCATGATGAAAAGGTGAGAGAAAGGTTTTCAGAAATGCTGAGCATCTCCTGCCACTTCTGGTTTGGCTTTTATTCAAGTCTCAGTACTCTGGAAATTCCCTTGCCTAACTAAATAGGAATCTTTAGAAATTTCTCCGATTGCTAAAGCAAGCTATGCATTGCAGTAAGCACAAAGTCCTTTCTGACTCTTGAGTTTCACAAGAATTCATGACATTAATGAAAAACATAAGACAGATCTATTGCTGAAAGCTGGAAAGGCCAAATCAAGTATTGTCTAGAGCAGCACAGACACATATGCACATGCACAACTCCCCATCTCTCCTTTTTCAAAACTTTCATTGTAAATCCTTCTTTACCCTTTTTCTGCTGCAAATGAAGCTACAGCTTCACATTTCCAACAAAATCTTTCCAACATTGAAAGCAAAGTGAAACCTGAAAGAAAACAGATCAGCTTACCTGCAATACAAATTTCTGATCTATGTACTTTTTGGCAATGCTGGGCTGGAATTCTTGGCTTTCCAAAAATCGTATGAAAAACTCATATACAAGCTACAAAAAAGAAAAAAGAAAAACATTTAGTTTACAAGTTATTTTAAGTGTTTCCCTAAATTCTTTCTCTAGAAAATAAGTTATTTTCCCCAGGAGTGCATGCAAGATGTTATTCTGTTTTATCAAATTGCTACCTTAGAGCTAGAATTAATGACACCAGTTTTGTAAGTTAGTTTCACTTATTTAACTCCCATAAGAGAGACTTCATTAGTAACAACAGGCCCTGACACCTTGTAGTGTTTATCTGCATCTTGTAAAGCTTACAAGAGTAACTGGCAGGCACATTTTGACTGCCCTCTGAACTGCTGACATCGCATTAAATACAGAAATTATCATTCTGAAAGGGCTGCTGAAGCAGTTGGAAATATTTATTTTAAATTAGAAATTGCTTAGTGTAGCATTCTGCAACAACCTGAAACAGAGAGAATGCAAATCAGGATTTAAGCAGGATCCCTAACTGGCTGCAAAGGCTGCGGGATCGTGGAATCATAATCCTTGCTTGCTCTTGT
This sequence comes from Crypturellus tataupa, assembly GCA_034781795.1. Classification (NCBI taxonomy): domain Eukaryota; kingdom Metazoa; phylum Chordata; class Aves; order Tinamiformes; family Tinamidae; genus Crypturellus; species Crypturellus tataupa. Next base: position 5,699,073 of record JAWLRI010000086.1, read on the forward strand.
GAAAGTCCATCTCTACTACACTAATTAGTGTACAATAAGAAAACTGTATAAATTGGGCAGAAAGGAAGTGGAAGAAACACTATACAGGCCTCATAAGACAGCAACTCTGTCCTGAGCCTGATCAGATGAGCCCTTTACCAATCCTGTGCTGAAACTTTTCAAGAGTAGTAACTGTAATAACACGCTTTTGCTTCTGGCTTTTGTAGGCATACCTATTGGTATTGGAAGAAGAAAGCTATCAGTTATATATTTAAAGCATTTTAAGCTTTTCTACTTGCTAAACACCAGTTTACTGCGAGATTGCGACTGCTCTGTGTCAGTGTCCTCTGACTTTTAAAGGGAAACAATACGAAATCAAGAAAAAAAAGTGAGAAAGTCTTAGAAATACAATATGAGAGCTTACATAACTAACATTAATTCAACAGGAAATCAATTCCATCAGCTCCTGACAAATTCTTAGGTGGCTTTCACTCTCACAATGGCAAATCATCTGCTGGCTCAGAAATTCCCTCATTTGCCTGTAAATATGACTTTTAAAACTACAGCACTGGTGTGAATGAACATAAGATGAACAGACTGAACAGCCTGTGCTGTCTCCAGGCAGCAAAAGCTGTTCAGAGCTTCCTTGAAGATTTTAAGTTTCTTATTTTCATGAGATTTAAATATAAATGAGGGAAGAAACCTGCAATTCAACAGATTCTAAATTGTGAGAGAACAAAAGAGAGAAACAAACTTCTCTCAGGCAACGACAGTACATAAAAACTGTCAAATAAAATCCTTATTTTAAGTTGAGATCAGTCATGCTCCTTTGCTCACAAAAATTCCCCAACTACACAAGCTGTTTCTCAGGCAAACTTACCTGTGGTAAAAGTCATAGTCCTGTCTAACACAGATGGGATTTAGTGCAATAGCATCAACGCTGCTGACTTGCTCCAAAATTACTTTATTGTTCTTTACTCAAAGTATCTTGCATTGACACTTGAGGTTCAAAGGAAGGATGATATACAGCACTGATCATATATCCTGCCATAAACACCTGAAAGCAAATCTGGTCTGGGGGGCTGATGGAAAAACACTAATATGCAGATTCTCATCTGCCTTTTTGCAAATCAGCAGCCAACACCTGTGTGTTTTTGTATGAAAATTATCTGTTCTCAGTAAAACAAACACTGCTAGTGAGATCATCCCCACGCTGCTCTTGCTGAGTTGCTGGGAAGCACTTGTGCATCAGAGCAATTTGGGAAGCAAATTAAGTATTTTCGCCAATGAAGGAGAATAAAACATGATGAATACCACCAACCTAATCTTAAAAGAAAGCTCTAATCTTGCACATACCAAGTACTCTATTTTGCACACATTTAATTTTAGCCAAGAACAATCTTAGTAAGGGAAAAAGTAGACTTCTGTTCCTATACCTTATAAACCCGTTCTGACTCGCAAGTGAGAAAAAAGCTGTAGCAAAATAATAAATACATTAAGCAATGCTAAGGCCTAGTCAGATAAATTATTAAAAACCTGTAAATGTGGCCATGATGCCTCCAAGGTGGGCTCATCCTCTTCTGGATCAAATTCATTGCTGTCACTAGGTGGGAGAGTTCTGAATATATTGCAAGATACCTAAAAAGTAGAAGAAAAAACATGCCAAGATGAGTTTTGAAATTGTTCTAGGTATCGGGACACTGTATGTGTAATGTCTACCCTGTGTCCTTTATTGTCACCTAAGGAGTATTGCTTTTGCTTACTGGTTGACAACGCTCTTTAAAAACGATAGATACCTAAAGATCTATCACCTTATCAAAGCTGCCGCCTGCCCTCACTTTCCCTTCCCCAGGGCTTTATGTTTCCTTTATAGTGACGTCCCAGCACAGCCCATCTGCCATCGTTTTCCTCTACCACTTCTGAGATGAGCTCCCTGGGTCTCAAGGGCCATCATTAGGTCTGCAGGCAGAAGGGCCATTTTGGAGATATGAGAAATGCCACGAACACGTAAACGCTGCAAGCGTTTGCATGTAACAGTTACTTTCCTCTGCCCAGGGAGAACACTAATGGCATCTGCTTAAGGGCTCATCTATCAGCAGGAGTTTCACTTTTCAGCAGGGTTCACACGTTATGCGCCTGGACACCTCACATCGACTACAGGATTTGGTACTAAATGAAAGCAACAAATAAAGTTTGCTGGTTACTTATCCTATATTTTATTTTGCGGTGGGTTGGCTTTGCTGAGCTGAGCTGAATGAAGGGCTTCCCTGGGTTAATCATCCTGCTGAACAGAGTGTGCAGCTTTTTGTCAGCAAATCTGATAAAGTGCAAAATCTCTGCGGGGCTTTTTGTGCACTTTGAAGGTGATGTTGTGCCTTCCTTGCATGCTGCTCCTGCGCTTAACCCAGCTTGGGCTGGCTAATCCAACAGGTGGGAAGCGCAGGATGTTCTTTTCTAATCCAGTCTCTAGGTGACCCCTATTGCTTTCTTCTTAGTAGTTTGGATAAACTGAAGTAATGAAGCAAGTCGGTATGGTCTTTAACACTTTTATTTCTTTACCCAGACTTTTATTTCAGATAATGTGTTCCTCTGATACAGCAGGAAAGTGCATGTGGTGCATACACCAGTGAGGAGTACTCACTGAGCACAGAAGAAAGGCAAAAATAGCTGCTCAGTGAAGAATAATGAGGGTAAAGTGGTGAGCACGAGAAAAAAACACAAGTCAGATGCTTGGACATTTTTCTTCTTGCCACAAGAGGGTGCATTTCACTACAGAGTTACGGTAAAACATGCTTTTAGAGAAGCCTTCACTGCGTATGTAAACCTTGTTTTCAAGCCACGTGGTTTTTAACTCTCATAGATAGGGCACTTAGCAGCATGTGCTAATAGATACTGAATTTTAGCTGCCCTAAATACACGCTTGCTGAGTGATTGCTAGCATTTGCTAGGAGTCTTTCCCAATTCTCCGATTTATTTCCCCTCCTATTCTTTCACTTACTTCAAACACCCTTCCATGGAAACACATTTCTGGTGTCATCAGGGAAGTCAAACACTTGCTCCAGGAAGGCACACGCAACATAGACTGCCTTCCCCCAAAGATCTCCCAGCTTCTCCTCTTCTACTAACTTATCTTAAAAAACAGGTAGAAGAGGAAAGCCATCAGATTTAACAGGATCAGTTTTAAGAAGTTCAGAGCTGTTTAAAAGGAAGGAAGTCCAGAGGACTCCCAAACTCCCAAATAAAAATAAAAAAGGAGGAGGGAAGAGGGGGGAATTTGCTGGTGCTGTGGATCCCAACATCTGGAATACTGCAATACTTACTTAAGCATTTAACACTTCACATTCAAAAGTTCTACCCTTCTCCACATTCACAGCAAAACAGGGAACAGTCCCATAAGCTATAGGCAGCTATTTTTTTCTGCTTTAAACGTCATTTGAAACAAGAAAAAAAATCTTCAGCAGATTTAAATAAATTAGCTAATGAAATCTGTACCAAAACATCTGAAAAGACATATGTATTTATCACTTTTTCATATTTTAAAACTCCTGGAACAAATATCAAAGCCCGAGTGAGTGTGGCACAAGCACACTTGGCCCAAGGTTAAATGGGTACCTTCAGAATGAGAAGCTAAATGAAGACAAATCCCCCCAAGATTCAAATTAAGCCAATCCAAATTTTGTGCAGGTTGCAGTCACAAATAGTTAAGTGCCAGCACAGACACCCGAATCTTAATTTCCTAACAAAAATAGTATTTCAAGAGAGGATGCATAAAGAAAAGGCCAGTCTCAAGGAACTGAAAAGCAGCTGGTTGCATAGAGGAACAGAGCAAGTTTAAGCACACTGCTGGCACACAGTGTTAAGAAAAGTTATGCAGAGCTAAAATGCAGCTATTCCCCTCTGGAGAAGGGGCTGAGCAGGTTATCTTTAAGGGACATCCCAAGATAACCATAATTAAAACACCACCACTGCCTGTCACTGCAGTGGCCACAATCCCCACCAAATGCACTCGGGCGCCCGTGGCAGCAGTTCACAGGGTGCTTGGTGGAATCGGCCGCCCCGGGTGTTTCCGAGTCCCCAGAGGGGGCCGAAATGCAGCCAGTTGTGCCCTGTGTGCAGCACCCAGCTGTGCAGCTGCTCGGGCAGCCCGGATCTGGAAAGGAGCAGCCGCCTAAGGAAGCTGGCGCTTATCCCGAGCCCCAGCAGCCTGCCAAAACCCCCAGTTATTCCTGACCTCTTGGATCAGCGCGCCGAAGGGCTTCCCTGCCAGCCCGGGCGCAGACCTGGCAGTTTCTCTCCCACAGCCAATGTAAGCGACTACGGACGGATGTGCCGGTCCCCACGAGCAGCTGCCACCTCCTCGCCGGGCAGGGTGTGAAAACCCATGTGTGAGAATCTGCCTTAACAAATGGCGAAAATCTGCCCATCGCTATGAAACCTAAAATTCCTCAGACCAAGGGGAAAATGATTTAGTTTAAATGGGGAATACCCAGAAGCTTCTTCGCTCAACGTGGGGTTGTCACAATGTGCGGTCAAGTACAGCTGCTCCACCCAGAGGCAGGGCAAAAACTTTTCAGGAAAAGTTGGGAGAAAACAATACTCAGTAATGGATGACAATTCCCTAAACACAAACAAATGGGGAAAAAAAACGGAAGTGTGAGGCGGGGGAGACTGTCCTGAAATAACCACAAGGAATGAACCAACTCTAAGGTCTGCACAGATCTGAGCAAAAACATTTCACTAACCCTACTTCACCCAAGTGCTCCTTTTCCATACTGGTCAAAGCAAGATTTTAATCAGTAACAGTTATCCTGCATGGAGTCTGGAATGAAAACCATCATACACACGGGGAAGCTGAAGGCCCAATAAAAGCAGGATAAATGCAAGCAGGTCGCAGGGAATACCTGCTCTTCCATTACCAGTACCTGGAAGTGTTCAGAGAAATCCCACATCTGTATGAAACTGAATCTATGCAATATTTCAACTATGATGTATTGTCACAACATATGGTAACAACATTCAGTAACTGGAACGTATGTGAAGCCATTCTAGGAGGCTGACACGGCACTGCCAGGCGAGGCAGACGCTGCACTTGTACTTCTGAAGTGCATCTTCACGTGCCCCTTTTTTTAATTATGGATTTACATATTTTAGAGCTTGCAGTGACTACTGCAGTCACTCAACTCTAATCTCTCTCTCCATCCCATTACATCGCTCCCAGAAGAGTGACTGAAGTACATCTGACAAGAGAAAAAAAAAAGGCACTAATTTTATCTTAAAGATTATAAATGATTCCACCATCTCTTCTGCCCTGAAGTTTGACTAGGGCACTGCTTCTGGTTTCAAGGTTGAGCTTGTCTAATTTCCACTGGTTCTTCCTAATCTATAAGGTCCCTTTCCACATCTGCATATACAAATGCATGTGCACTCTGCATGTATATACAAATTTTTATACACACACACTCTCCCAACGCATCTCAACCTCTTCGTTGCTAAATGGAAGGCAGCTCTTAAACCCAGGTAAAAGGTGGCGTTTTTTGTCCTTTTTTTTTTGCTTTATTTTAAATCTGGGATTATTTTTGCAAGCTTCGAGTTCCCACCTACGTGGGAGTGGGCACACCCCCTTAAATCTTCACGGTACAGATAAAAAGCCAGAACACTTCTGGATATTGCCTTTTGCAGTTATCAACAATAGCTTCTTGGAGCAGGGCAGTCTACCAGAAATTCACAGTAAGGCCATTATCCACAACATCCAAGTCTTTCTCTGCACCCCTGCTTGCCAAAGTCTAGTCTTCCAGAGTTTGATACTATGTGTGTTCTTTCCCCCCAGTAGCATTACTTTCAACTTGGCTACGTTAAAATGAAATATGTTGCACTAGGAACACAGTCAAAAATCCTGGTCACTGAAACAAAAAACAGTCCTCTTCACCTTCCCTTGACCTTCATGCCATCGACAAATGTAATCAATAACCTGCAAAACCCTAGCTCTACATCAGGGGCTGCTGCACTTTCCATGATCTGCCGGGGCAGCGGCAGCACCTCCAGCCCTGCAGACGCGCGAGGGGGCAAGGGGAGAACCAAACGGGGCTGCGGGGCGGGAAGAACCGACAGAACAAACAGCGGCTGCTCAGGTGCTCAGCGCCCACACGATGCATTTTCAGAGGGAAAAGCTACTTCCTAGGGATCCCATGGAATGGATTCCACTCTGAAATTCCACTCCAGCTCCCACAGACCTGAACCCAAAGGTTCCCACCAGCAACTCTCCAGAACATAATGCCGTCCGGACGTGCCCATGAGCCAGTGATTTATCGGAGGTGTGTCCGGTTAATTCGAGGCAATGGAGTTTTAAAATAAATAAATAAATAAAAGATACTCCATAGCTATAATTCCTGGGCACATTAGGGAAACAGCACTGACGGAAAGGGCCCCTCAATTTCTGGAGCAGGCATCAGTTCCAGGAAAGCCAAGACATCAATTTGAGCAACTCCGGACAGTATCACAAAACCAATACTCTGTCGAACTCCAAAATGAACAGCAAAACTAACAAACCAATAAATAAATTAACTAAAAAAAGACAACTGAAGATTCGCAAGCACTATGCTAGAAAAATGGCATTTAGGAAGATAATATGGCCAAAGTGGGCAAGAGAAGAGAGAGAAAATCCTCTAAAAATATTTTAGCTGCAGTGAAACAAGCACTTCTTCCAAGTACTAATATTTTTTGGGTTGCTTTGCTTTATGCTGAGCTCCTGCACTGCTCTGCAGATAAAGTCTGATGAATGAAGGGCCTCTAACCAGCAGGAGGAATAAGGGATACAGATAAACAGAACTACAGCCTGTCGGGAAAAAGTATTAGAGATAACTGCTGCGCGAGGAACTGCCTGCAAACGGCTTCTTTGAAGGAAGCACAGATCATCTGAGCCTCTTACCTTAATAAGTGTTGGGCATTTTATACAAGCTACGTGTATAAAATATGAGAATAATGTAGAGAATCTACACAGAGAATCTGGAAATACTGCATAAATAAAATTAAATAAATTAGATTCCCATCCAGGTCTGCTTCTGCAGATCTGACGACCCTCACAAACAGAAAACAGAGCAGAATCTAAAATATGAAGTAACTTTACCCTATGCCTATGCACTTTGAGAGCTTGCTTGCTCCGGCAGGGATTTCTGAGGTAAGCCCATTTTCTAGGTCAAAGGAACACACAACTTCACTTCAGCATTTCAGGTGGTTTCAAGATGAGGTTTAAGATTAATTCATAATATTTCACAGAATACCTGAAATTATTTAAATTTCTCATTTCGCAATTGTCACTTCTTAGAAGAGCGTATGTTTTTATTTATTTTACTTAAAATGACATTCAGTATTATATTCTTGAATCTCGTATTTGAATTAAAAGGAACATACGCAACATTCTTTTTTAAGCAGAAATAGGTAAGACTGAATATGGGTAGACTTGTATAAAAATGTCTCTCCAGTAACATTTTAAAATGAAAAATCTCAATAGGATGAACATTTAGCAATTACACTGTCATACTTAGTCATAAGCAAAGCTACAGAAAATAAGGCATTCATAACGCCCATAAAGTCTAACAATCAGCGTTCAGCCTAAAAAAGGGTCTCTTGCACAGCTTTTAAAAATCATGGTTTAAAACAAGGCTCTTTTCTGTTTAACAGGTCTGTTATAAACAAACTCTGTATCCAAATTTCGACTTTGACAAATCTCTCTAGATTTGAGTCAGAGAAAAATCTGAACCTCTTCTTTCAAAGTAATTTGGGATGTTTATTTGGGCATTCTATGATTCTATGATTCACATATACCAAGTTTTTTTTTCTGCCTGTGTTGCTCAAAACAGCTTCTGAGACCCAAAACATCTAAAATGAGGTTTGAGTTTGGTTAGAGAGATTCTAGCTTTATTTTACTTGACTTCTCATTATGGAAGAAGACTATAGGAAGGTATAGACATTTCTGCACTTAAAATAGAGAAAAGCAAACTAATACTCCACTCTAAAAGGTGTATTTCAAAAACATTTCATTAGCAATCTCTTATGAGCTGGCAACTATCCTTGGTTGTGGAATAAACACAACAGCTGGGGTTAGATTTTACAGTATCTGATGGAGTGATGCTCACCAGAAGGAAATTCACCCAGGTTTTTCAGTTGAACAGCCTGCCAATTTTCCACACCCTCATCTGTTTGATCTTCTGTTTAAAAGAAAACAGTTTCCTCCACCTATGCCTTAATCCCCAGAACACCCCAAAAGCTCTGCTATAGTACTCCACCGGGTACTGCAGAACAGCAAACATTTATTTCATTCAACTACCAGCGTTTAATCTACCAGCAAAATCAGCATCATTAGTTTTAGCATCCACATTCTGCTCAGACAGTAGCAAATTTTAGATTAAAGGTCCAATTATTTGCTTGCAAAATCCTATTACTGGCATTTCCTCCTAAGCAGAGTGTGTTTTATTAGGCAAGGGCCTTTTTTGTAAGGCTAGCCTAATTCTAGAGAGTATCACGTGCCCTTCTAAACAACACACCCAAACCGCAGGGGAGAGCACTGCACAAAACCCTCCGGAATAAATGTGCCCAACTTATGTCCATTAACACCAATCCCAGCAAATGATATTGGTAATACTGATGAGCCACACAGAGCTTGCTTTGGTGGCCATTAGTAAATTCGATTTTTTTTTTTTAATAATCAATAACTTGCCACACAGCTATGTGCATACCATGTTAAAGAGAGTGGTTTGAAAGAAGCGAATAACATCCCAACAGATAACCAAGTGACACAAAACAGAACTGCAATATATTAGGGATTAAGGAGTTAAGGGCACAAGTTTAGGATGAGGATTAGTAAAAAAAACCCCAGGAGCCAAGTTATTCTGGTTACCCAAATGAGTGCTTTTCATTTATAGCACAACACCACAACATTTTTTAAAACTCTCAGGGTTTCTAAAGAATTTTATAGGCAACATTCTTCTACTCTAGTATCAGTAAAGACAAACTTCTTTTGAGTCATAAACAGAAAACTTTACTTCAGATGCACTTCAGAAATTTTTTTAAAAAGGAAAGTTGCTCTATCAATATCATTTGACATTCCAGATAATTAAGGATGCACTTCAGCCATTAATTCTTCTTAAAAATATCTGTAATTTCTTAAATTCCCGTTTTAACCTGGCATGCATTTTTCTGTGCTGTGAATAGATGTCACAGCCTGCAATACAGCTCCCTGCTTTCTCCCTTACTCAGTACCTCCTTTCACCAAACTGCAACGACCCAAAGAGTCACAGAGAAAATATCAATCCCTGGATGTCCATGTCCCAAGCAGGACTAAAAGCGAGCGCTAAATTTAAAAGGAAAGAGACTTTCCAAAGGGACAGAGAGCATTTGTGCTTCATTTTGATAAAATTTAAGATACTGGTCTTTAAAAAAACAAAACACCCCCATGACAGTGTGTTTGCAGGCACCAATTTGGTAAGAATACAAATAACTGCTTTCTTCTGTATCGTGACAGGTCAGGGCTTGTCAGTTTGACAGGTCATTTGTGAGCACAGCTGGGGACCTAGAAGAAAATCCTCCAAAGCAGATCACAGTGGCAGTTGCACAAGAGAGTCAGTCTCGGGCTTAGAAGTCAAACGTGTAAAGTCTCAGTTTAAGAGTAGGAGCCCAAGTCAGTTTTAAACAAGAACATGCACTTACTGCAATAGAAGGTCCACCAAACCTAATGCCACACTTTCTCTCCAACAGCAGTGACTTGCTGTCCCCAAAGTAGATAAATGCTTTCTGCTGGCCAGGCAATATACAGTGAAAGCCTATTTTATATAAGACTTGGAATTTTACCTTTCTCTCCTGCATTAACAGCGCTCGAAGGTATTACAAAATTACTGCTTTTTTATACAAAACAAGGTGGAGAAAGAGCACTTTTACTAGATAGCCTACCTGTAAAATACTAAATACCTGTAACAGACAAAACCCCTGATGATGCAGCTCAGTGTAACTACTGCATTGACATTCCCTGGGATGAGTGACAGGAATCACTCATGCATTAACCATGGATTCACCCACGCGAATTCAATAGCAGAGCAAAGCATCCTGCTCACATAGAACACAACCACCAAAGCATTTTTTTGCAAGAGCAGGTACATTAAAACATCACAGGCTGCAATCTGCACCATTACAGTACTCCAGCTTCTCTCTTTTTAAAGCATTTATTGAATAGCCTGCATGCTCATCAAAAATGAGGTGTCTGTTGCAGGCTACAGCTCCTTAGAAATCTAAAAAATAAAAAAGCAGTATATTGGTCATTTCCCAGAAATTCCTTGGCAGGGGGCAAGGAGGAAGTGTCCACTTTCCTAATTACTTATGCAAAAAAAAAAAAAAAAAAAAAAAAGCATCTGCTTTGCAGAAAAATAAAATGCTTCTACTTTGAGAGGAGGACTGAGATTTGGCAGGGGAATCAAAGCAGCACTTGATCAAAATCTGTGCAAGCTTGGCCAGGACATTATCTCTAACAAGACCCTTTCCAATGACACCTATAACTTTGGCCCCGATTTGCCCTGCAATTGTTTCTCTTGACAGTCCTGGGTCACTGAACAGCTAAATAATGGACTTAAGCAGGTGAAAATTTTAGTACTTTCACGGTGAGTAGCTTGGGGCCCAAATATAAGGCCTGAGAAAGAGGGTTGAGGGCTAATGCAATGAAAGTGCCAGGAAAACACAGGGGAGACCAAGATAGGCCACTTTCCCAGCAGAGATGAAGGGGGCTGAAACCAGAAATTCCCGAATCTCAAATAGCAAATACCTGTGAAATCCACCAAAAAAAAATTCGCACTGCATCTTCACATCCAACTACTACTCCACACTGCAGTTACAAACCTCTTAAGTGAATTATTTATACCACTATTCCTACTCAAATAATTTAGGTAATGCTTCATTTCCCAACGATAAAAACACTCTTGTGCTTCAACATGCAGGGCTGCAGGGAGAGTAGGACATGGCAGCAAATGGGGCTTGAGTCTCACAGTTCACGTTGAGATTCACGGGTTATGATTCATGGTTCAAATCAATCTTCCTGAGCAGTTACAGATCCAATGATGTGATTTTCTAACAACTTCAGACAGCACTGATCTGCAGGGCCTGGATTCTACCCACATTAATACAGCGAGCAGCTCTAAACAAAGTCAGAGAGAGAGTAAACCTGAACACTGGGACACAAAAAGCAATGCAGCCAGTTTTGATGAAGTTACATATCCTGGCTACACAGTGCTACGGTGATGCTAGAGCGCAGCACGAGCAGGAGAGTTCAGGAGGATGCTCGTAATTGTGCACTCAAAACCAACATGTGATCTATGCGTCAGACCCCACGCTGGAAAAATAAACAACAGAGGGAAGAGTGGGTCATTCAGACTGGTCCAGTACGGGAGGGGAAAAAAAGGAGTGAAAAGGAGGAGGGGGGGAATCTGATCGCATAATTACAGACTTTATAAGGAGGCACACACAGTTAGAAGCCATATTGAGATTCTTCCATGCACCCTTAATTCTGCTTTTCTTCACTGTTAGCTGCTTGACTAGTCTGTCACAATTCACAGCTATTTTTAAATATTACAGACAAGCAATACATCATGTATCTGTGTGTCAGAAAAGAAATAAGGAGAGTATAATGCAGTGAAAGCTGGTGAAAAATAGTCATGTTTCTACAGCAGGTATTTGGTGGGTTCCATGACCATACAGTACAACTGGAAAAACAACATTATCAAATACATATTTAACTCTTAACTGGTTCAGATAACAGGTTATACTACCATATGGTAGTATAAACATTTTACAGCAGTGCAATCTTGCAAGTTCTTGCCATTTACAATGAATATTCTTCACAACACAGCATCTGGTGCTGGCTTCATTTTTACACCAAAAACACTATGACAATTTATAAATACAAGGTATGGCAGTATCATTGACTGATCTTGCTGACTCTAACAGCAGCTGTTAGGAACCAACAAAATACAATTCAAAATTTTCACACCTGTGCAATATTTTTACTATTTATTATTTAAAAAGGTCACGTTTACATACTTAGAGCTCTCACAGAGCTTCAATATACCCTGAAAAGGTTGGATAAAATTCAAAGAAAAAAAAAAGAAACATAAAAGAAACTCTAAAAATTATTCCATTATTTATACTTGGGAGAATTAAAAAAAAAATCTCCAATTTTATGGCTGCTCTATGGATTTCTCTATGAAGAAACAACCCAGGCTTCCTTTCATACATTTCTGGCACTACAACATCCATCATCTACTTGACTTTAATTAAGTATACATAAAAATTAATATTTGCCTCTTTGGAGGATTATCCCCAAGTGATGTCTAGCAGAAAATACAAACCAAAGGCCTCATTTAATCCACCTACTCCAAGTTTCAATTTGGCTCACAACACATAATTGGAATTGCAAGTGGATTTAGAGAGACCACGAGAAAGAAGAAAACTCACCATTCTAACTACTTCAGGGTAAGTCTGCTCTGTCAAACAGCCTCTGCTTATTGTAATGTAGTCCACCAGTTCATTAAGAGTGGAGCGCTTGTATTCTTTCATTTTAAGGTCTGAAAGCGTGTCCATGAAGTCAAAAATGACACAGCACTGTTGAAGTTTCTTTAGGAACAGTTCAGGCTGCTCTGAAGATGGAACGTCTATGGAACAAGAAAGGAAAGCTTTGTGAGTCTGGCATCTCTTTACATAAAACAGGAATTCTTTTTGAAGATCAGTTTCAAAGGAAATCAGCATTCATACAATTTTCTAAAACACAGCTCAGAGTAACAATGAACCCCTTTACAGGAATCTACTATTATTTACTCTATGAGATCTTGATTATGGCATAGTGGTGATTTAAATATTTGTTCTTAAGAAAATAAGGTTCTCCAAAAAAAACGCCAGGGTTAGGTACAGAACACAAACGCACACATACTTAAGTCTTGATTCTAGAAAACACGACTAATTTCACTGGGAGCTGACATTCATCAGCTTCCACCCAGGATAAGAGTCGTTGTTAATATATACCCTGGAGAAGGAAGAAAGAACTGTCAGATATATCAAGCTTTATTAATTTATATTTCCAAAAATACCGCATCACTTACGACTCTATATGAATGCATACATTTAAACTATAGTTTAGCAAACAAGTTTGCAGTTTCAGTGTTTACCACCATGCTGATTATTTCTGTAATAAAATCAACTGTAATTTTTCCTAAAAGACAATGTCGATTTCCTGCTCTATTACGTAGATATGTATTAAGAGTAAAATTTTCTCATAAAACAGTATGTGTGTGACCAATACAGTAAATAGATGGTACTACTTGCCCTTTCTTTTTCTTTTTGTTTTTATCTCTGTTTTCTAAATCCTTACATTTCTTAAGACTTGTACCTGCTACCATAAAAGCCAACAGGAGGTATAGAGTTTGTTCAGTTAGGAACACTTGCTAAACACCAGAAGCTGACAAATTTTCAGTAGTTTTAAGGATAAAAGACCTGAACTTGTTTTAATTAAAACCATGTACAAAACAGCTATTAATTTCAAGTCTGAAAGATCTATGAAATATTACAAGGTCATTACATAAAAATGTAATTGTAAAAAGTACTGATAGAAATGTGAGGACCCCGAGACACTTCACATCCCCTCTCCACATTGCTTCAACACTGAAATGAATAAATACGGATTGCAGTACAAATAAATATTCTCTGTGCTTTTTGATCTGCCATGGTAAGGGACAAACATATATTTAACCTTCTTTTCCTTACAGCGCCGCGGCATCCCACGTTCATTAGGCTAAACTCTGTAACAGCTGCACCAAGCAAAGAAGTGGGGTGGTGGTGACACCCCACCCACATCATCCTTTTAATTGTCCAGCCCGCATTCCCAGAGGCTTTATCCAGCCGTGGCTCGGAAGACGCAAGGAATGTGGCCCCGCAGAGGTAAGTTCCCTTTGGGAAACCAGCAGGGATCGAAGATCGCTCATCCCAAAGCCGCTTCACTCACCCAGCCACACGCACACAAATGGTTCAGGGCAGCCACATTCACTCTCATCCAGGGAAGAAAAAGCCACCCCCAGGGGTGTCCAGTCCATGGCACTACCCCGTCTGAAGCCCACAGGGGATCCCAGGCCCTCTCTTCCACTCACCTGCATCCCCTTTTATGGAATTAGCAAGCAAATAACAATTAGTTAGGAATTTCCTCCGAAAGAAATACTGCAAATACAAACTAGAAAAGAGATGCAAGTGCAAATGTTTGGTTTTCAAGAAGAGTATTATGTTTAATTATAACTTACGCTCTTTCTCACGCTATCTGTAATCCACCATCCAACTCTACAAACAAAAAATTACACTTGTATAACATCACAGTTTTTATTGATGCCATTTACACACTGAAGTTTTCTATAGCTTGAATGCTTTTCACTTTGGCTGTCAAGGTAAGTACATCTAAGAATACACCACACAAAGCTTGTTCAAAGAAAAATGCAGGCAAAAGTCACATGGAAATCCATAGGATTCAATTCAAAGGAAGTTACACCACAGTAAAAGGGCTCTCATTTATGCCCATTTTAAGGTTGTATCAGCATTAAATACAAAATAATTAAAGCATTAAAATAATTTATAAAACCTGAAAGCTACCCTGCCCCCCCACTTAGAAAGCTAAGGCTGTAGAGAGAGAAATAAAAAATATAATTAAATTCTTCTCAAGAGAAACTACCATATAAATATGAGATGAATTCTAGGCCAGCCTTAACAGCAACCTATGAGCACTAAAGGAACAAAACAAAAGACTCTTCTGGTCACGTCTGCTTTTCTTTACGAACCAAAGTGAGATTTTTGCAAGAAGTTTCATGCAATGATGTTTTTAATTGTTCTTGAGAATTGGAGGTCTCTTGGAAACAGGGTAAAACCTAAAGCATCATCTTCCCTACTTGCCAGCAGGAAACATCATGGAGGATAAAACTTTTTGTGGGGACACAGGGACAGGATACACACAGCATGGGAAGAGGGCAGCAAAAAAAATCAATAAAAGACATTTTGCATCTTGTCAATCTTCCCACAAAGACCAATTCTGGGTATTTTCCTTATTCCTCTAAACTCTCTTCCACAAAGGTACAGACCTAATACAGTGAGTGATGCCCAACTCGTTACAGATGTTCACAATTAACTGATGAAAATCAGCAAATCACCATGATCTCAACAGAAGGATGCTCAGAAATTTCCATGAATTCGGCACCCTTTTACTCTTGTGTTAACAAGCAGCCAAACATTTAGGTCCTAAAATTTAATAACCCTCAATATTACCATTGCATTTGCTCCTAGTTAAAAGAGGGAGTTGTGCAACTGATGTAATAAAATCTGTGTATATATTAAGAATATTTTAATAATCTTTATAAGTAAAATCAAAATGGCATAATTAAGTAGCATGTGGATTTCTACACAGAGCACATGAGAGAATATATTACTAAAAACTATTTAAAGGAAAACTGGCTTCTTTCTGGATGGCTGTGGGAATTCTCCTTATTTTCAGAAAAAAAAAATCTGCTTTACAAGTTAATTTCCAGGCTAAAAGGCTTGTCGGGTTTCCTTTTGTCCATTTGAAACCCAGTATAAAGTTTTTGATATGCACAGAACATACAAAGGAGAGATCAGTGAGAGCAAGCATCAATAAACCCAGGAAATAAGCACTGCAGCTGCAAGAGAGTCATGCAACTGCAGACATAAAGGAGAAAAGGGCCTAGAGTTAGAATGAAGCACAACAAATGTTGCAGATTATAAACAAAATGTTAAGTAAAAACATGACATGCCCACCCGTTCTACCTTTCACCCAAATACATGCCTTCAGAACACTTATTAATAACAAATTTGTTACTAAAATGCTGCCAAAGTAACTATCCAGCATATAAATTATTGCGATCAGTTAGCCTGAAGACAAAGTTTTGCATAAAAAACTTGCATTATCATCTTGCACTTTAGCAAAAATAGCCAGCATTTGGTTAAACATGAAAAATACAAACATGTACTAAAATCAAAATAGTACATCTAAATGGAAGGACAGAGATTAACATTTTTTTTTTTTGCTTGCATTTGTTTTTAAGAACTTGCTTACAATTTCCAGACATCAGAAAATTCCTAATTACTCACTTCCCCATCAACGGAGACTGTGTCCTAAAAAAAACAAAAGGAACGCCCCAAAAGCCAGCAATGTCTTGCTGAGTCAAATCAGGGCTCCCCAAGGCCAGTATTCCCTAACACTGGTCCAACAGTATGTGACTTCAGGAGAACAGGCCACTTTCCATATGCCTATTTTCTTGCCCAAGATAGCAGATATGCACACTGAGGACCAAACATGCTACTCAAAGCATTAAAATTACTCCTGCATGGCCAAACAGTGACTAAATTGGCATCACAGAACTAGTTTGTCAGCAGACTTCAGATCCAATGGAGTCAGGTTGCAGGTCAAAAGGTAATTTTTGCTAAATTTCCACTATCCAAAGATCTGAAAATCTTTTTATTTTCCCCTTTCTTCAACATTGCCAGTTCACGTGCATTTTGTATGCACATCTGCAACGTTACTTCTGCCATCTGGAAAGGAAGAAAATCTGGAATACTCAGCATCCAGCTAGCAAGACACATGATGGGGGCCAGGATTTATTCGGTGTGCATGTTCCCAGTTCCGTGCCGCATTCCTGCAAGGATGACTGGTCAGGTGGAATCTGGCTGGAGAAACGAGTTGTCTGAAAGAAATTTCTGGCGACCACAGGGAACAGATGAAGTTTGTCGTCACTTGCAAAGCCACCAGGTTAAATTCAATCACCTATGGAAGGATCTACCTGCATAGACTAAGGAGGCAGAGTTGTGCATTCATCTCCATTTTGACATCACAGATCACTATGAAGTTCTCATTTATAAGCAGCTAACTTTTTAGTTTTTATTCAGACACAATTTGTAAACTTGAATTAAAGTCTTTTTTTTTTGGTCTTCTCCAAGATGCTCAATTGAAGAGAACCTCTACTAAAATCCCGCTCAAAGCTTTAGATATATCTCAAGGCCCATCACACATGCTCCATCACACAACAGGCTACATTTTTCACTGAAAAAAAATGGTCTTAAGAGGCCAAGTACAAATGCTTTCCCTCACTTTCTTACACACACTTCTTCAGAAAAATAATCACTATCCTGATTCATTCATTTAATTTCCATGAGTGGCTGTCAATACTATGGAGTCACTCCAGAGGCAGTGATCATTCACGTATAATAGGCGCTTTCTTCAAAGCTGTTTCATCAACTCGTTGCTTATACTTAAGACAGGCAGGACAGCATTCAGACATGGCGTTCCACATGTCTAAAGTCTAACTAGCACTGACATTACGCACTCAGCAATAAATACAGTGGGACAAACTCAAGCTGACTTTCATGAGGGAACACACAAAAAAAAATACGCATGGTGGCATATTAATGCTTCCAGCATGTTGAAAATCCGTGGTTAGCAATATCCCACGGGATGTGCTCCAGTCTCTGCAAAGAATCCATCACAAAACTGAGACTTTCTCCCCACGCATAAAGCTCTCCCTGATCAAACTGAAGAAGTTGTCACCCAGCGGGAGTCTCCTGGGTAGTTCCCTGGGGATTTTGGATCCCGCGATTCCCCATCTCATCTGCTGATACTCCCTATCCCTTTCCACAGCGCTTTTCATCGTTTCAGTAGTCTGAGAAGAGCAGTCCAAAAGCGGTGCAGATGTTTTGTTTGATTTGAGTTTGTATGGAATGAAATTACAAGAAACCAAGGATATCTCTCACAGATGTACACTGCCACATTTTGGCAGCACAGTTGTACTTCAAAATATATGTATTAAACCAGTCCTTTCTTTCCGCACACATGTAAAAATCTTACGGACTTCAGCCTCTACATAGAATAGAGAGATAAAGGCTGCTCCTTGCTTCAGCAAAAGGCCAAGAATAAAAGCAAAATTACAATAAAAAAATCAAATGACAAAGAAAGGGTGTTTTTAAAACTATACTTCTCTTTTTTTTTTTTTTTTTTTTTTAAGTTTAGGAAACTCCCAGTAAATTTTTGCCTTCTTACACATTAGGCACGGGACAGGCCACAGCTCATGACTCAATACACACACGAAGGCCTCTAACTTCAGAAGCACCGTGGTCAAGCCAGAGAGAGGAAGGGATTCCTGCAGGCTCTGCTTTTGTCGATCTATGACCAACAAAATCACCGGCTTTGCCAACACCATCACCTACGACGTGGTCATCTTTCACTCTGGACACAGACCAAAAGCACACGCTCATCTGCCAAAGCTACTGATGAGCCACACTGAACATCCGCACTTGTTGCAGGACCGTGTTAATGCAAAATGGCACTGTGGATATGTCACCTCCCAGCACGTACAGAACATCCAATGTATCCTAGGTTTTATTTAAAAAAAAAAAAAAAAAGTGGATGGAAGGAAAGGAAAAGAGCCAGTTGCGAATATTGAATATTGTGAGGAGAAGGGAAGAGAATGGGAATGCGAGGAAGGCAGCGCCAAAGCAAACAGAAAGCTTTAGACTAAGAGAAACAGGGAGGCAGGGCATAAGCAGACTTGGAAAATGGAGAACGGAAAAATGTCTGGGGCAAAGGTAGACAAGAAAAGGAGGGAACGTTTTAAGGAGGAAAGAAGAGGAGCCCCCAGTGCTCAAGGAAAACAGTAATGAATGAATTAGCGGTTAGGACAGCTATGGGCTGGATTCAATCAGGCTACTGCATATCTGGAGATTCCTGACACACCACGACATCTTTAATACAACCATTCACAATATTTAGTGTGAGTTCTGCCCTGACATGAAATTCAAACTTATTTTTTGGTCCCGAGTGGACCCATTTTTTTTTTTTTTTTTACAAACATTTCCAAAATAATGATTAGAGATTTTTTGTTTTTTAAGTGGAGAAAAAGAGCTGGCAAATACACACATAAAATGTTATTTCCATTTCCTAAATGGAATACGTGGCATCAGATCCCTAAATAAGACAAAAATACTCTGCTGAAGCACTGAGATTTATTGTGGCCAATTTTCCTGAATTGACTTTCTTTTACATTGAGTTCCTTTTACACTGACTCAGAAAGTTTGTGTTCCTTGCGTTAAATAGGTTATTACAGAATTGCACTTTCCAAACAGAAGCAAAGCTCCATTCACATGAGTCAAAGTCACCAGGTTTGCTGAGCTGTCACCAGAGAGAGCTGCTGCCCCTAACGCTCCTGTCACCTGGGGGCACTGAGCTGAGGTACCCAAGGGATGATGAGGGCACCTTTGCCACCCACCTTCTGGGTAACCCCCACCATGGGGAAAGACCCAACTTCTTTTCAGAAAAAGAAACAGGGAATGCATTGTTTTAAGTGTAGAAATGCCCAAAAACCTGAAGAACTCAAAATTTTAACCACACGTTCCACTGAAAATACAAGACTGCAAGAAAAATATCTTTGCCCTTTGGCTTCTTGACCCTCCAACATGAGTAACTAAGACGGTGTCTCTCCACCTTCATTCGATTTAAATTAGCTTCATCTCTGTACGTGGTATTTCCATTGGGATAACTTGTTCAGCAGTTGCTGTGGCCAAGTACCACCTTACTGTGACCTTTTGCTGCTGGTATTACACAAGTTTGCATTAACTCCAGGGTCTTGGTCTCTAACAAGCACAGTATAAATGACTCCTGCTCTACATCTTCCAACAACTGAAATTACAACATCAAGTTTTGCCCTGCATTTTTGATGTTTAGCTTCAAAATGTGACTACACTTTGATACTCTAGGAATCTTTTCAAAACAAGAAAATAGGTTTATGCTTAAAAAAATAAATAAATGATTCTTCACAAATATTTTCTGGTTGACAGCAGTGTTCCCTCCTATGTTCTCTAGCAACATTTCCCAGCCCTGATTTCCTGAAGGAGATGACTAAATGTGGGGCACCTTCATATGTTGTTTTAATTTTACTTATCCAGATTGACCATTTGATAATTGCTGAAATCATTTTCTGCCCAACATAAAATAAGCTTGCAGGAAAAGATATATTTCATCAAAATATGGGGATTCTCAGTACCCGTTTGACAAGCCGAAGCTACAAATAGAGCAAATGGCAAAAGAAGCTGAATTTGACAATCAAATTCCTTTCTACTTACTTAGTTCCTCTGCCCTAAAACACATTACAGACACTACAGCCAGGAGGACTATGCAAGCAGAGATGCGTCATCTTTCAAGTGATTTCTCTAATTCTGAAAGCCAATAAGGGGACACAGGCAGTCGGGCAGTAACTTCGTGCCCCTCTGTCCCAGCCTTGTTTCATCTTTCTTTCCAGGTAGCTTCCAGGAGCACCGACCTCTTGGTTGGATTCCTATCAGATCGCAAAAACCTCCCTGTTTTACCACATGACATGAGAAGGGTTTGTTCTGCGATGACTATCAAAAGTATAAGAATACAAACATAATACTGCATTCTTATAGCTACTATTCACTGTAACTGCAGTCACAAGGCAATTCAGGACTTGCATTAGAATGTATTTGTTTGCTACGTTAAGTACATAATGAAATCATGACAAAATTGTGTAGCTGTATATGCTCCCTGGAAGAGTGCAAAAATTACACTTTGCTTCTCAAGTGCTCTGAAACTACTACACGCCCCAATCAACATTTGCAATATTCATTTTGTTCACACGAAAGGACTGCTGACTTGCCCTATGAAACGTATTCAAAAGCACTCAGATGCTTGCAAAGAATTGAACTGACAGCACCGAAAACCCAAACATAATTCTCAGTTACAAGCATTAGGAGAGCTACTCTGCTTGATATTGATGCTTATATCAAAAGTCAACTGAGTACTACATTCACCAATGATCCGAAGTAATTGAGAGCTATTTTATACATAAAACCCACCCGTTCAAGAGCTGAGGCCAATATTAAGAAACAAAAATTTGCACTTATTAACCTGAACAATATAAACACATATAAAGCATAAGCTTAGATAAAGAACAGTTTAATTGAACTCTGAAAGACACAGGTCCTAATTTCTTGTCATTTGGTAGCACAGTCATCTATCTTTAGCCAAGAGCATATTCTATTTCTGCTAACTCAACACAGTAGTCTATCAACACTTTCCAGTAATGCACTAAGCAATTTGTCCATCATGTGTTTGCTTTCTCATTCTCTCCACAGAGGGGGAAACGTGTGCAATGGAGTAAGAATTTTATGGAACTATATACACAATACAAGGTGTTGTGAAAAGGGCAAGATTTAATAAGCACATTTTGACATTATGATGGAAAATGGGGAAACAAAATGAGGGAGTGCATGCTGCAGGCGCCAAAAGGATCTCTCAAAAAGCTTCTTTACTGACACAGCTTTCCTCTTCCTGCACATGTCCCAGCAAAATTCTTGTTTTGGAACTTTATTGTTCATTTAGTCTTTTAAATACTACAAGTTCTGCCCATTGAGCTCTTTGAGATTGGAATTACCACCTCAGACTAGATGCAATGTTATATCAAAACCAGGGTTCGAGTTGGGAAGAGACGCGGCAGCGTGTCCTTTGGGAACACTTGACTACGGAACCGCGTTTCCTAGGCACCAACAACGCAATCCTCGCAGGTCCCAGATGAACGGGTCCAAACCAGGGAAAGCTGAAGGCCCATCCCAACCTGCACGTGCAGCTCACACCTCCTTGGGAAGAGAGAACCTGGAAAGCAGCGCTCAAGGCTGCCCTGTGAGGACACTGCATCCACAAGCAACCGCACCGCCTGCTTTTCAAGAAAGGCGGGTGCCACATCAGTCCCTGTCCGAGCCCCTGCCCTCGCACAAGGCTTGTGAGCCGTCCGGCTCAACCAGCTGCTCTTCAGATATGGTCAGCTCTAAGGCTCAGACTACGTGATTCAGTACCTTATGGCAATAAGTCCAATTAGCCAAGCTGTTAATTAAGGGAACACTCTTTCACGTATTGCCAAGCCTAATCGATCTGTCTGATTGACAAAAACAAACGAACAAACAACAAATCTCCTTCAGTATTTTATTTCGCTTTTGCAGTTTTTGTAGAGTACTCCACACTCACTGGTACCAAAAAGTATATGCCCACAGTGGATCATTTCTACAGCAATCCTCTTTAGGGTGCTGAGGATGTGCAGGAACCCCAGAAGAGAGCAAACACGACATTTATCATCTTTGTTATTATGCAATATCCCTTGACAATCAGTGAAGTTACTCTGCATTATGCTGGGTAATTTATGTTATTGGCATTGCCACTACATGAAAAATATAAACTAGTCCTTTAAAAAATCTAGTTCTAGAGAGCAAAGACCTCATTTATGAGTATCTTTATCTGTCTAAAGAACAACCCTTATCAAAGCCTTGCATTACCATAATACATATGGAAGCTTTTTCATATTATCTTTACTTCTAACCTCTTCAGAAACTGCTAAATAATAAAAAAGGAAGTTTATTTCCACAGAACACACTTGCCTGCAGGCATGTATGTCAATCACTGTGTTTCTGGTCCCTCAGAAATGCTGCTATCACCCAGACAAATGTATCTGACAATCACTGGGCCCTGGCATCTGAAGTGAATTTCCCTAGAGATTATTTAACCCCTCTGCAATATAACCAGCAGTCTGCAAATAATTAACTCATTCCAAACAAAAGATTTTATTATAATAATAAATTGCTAAGACTGTTAAGCAAGACATTATAAAACTACATAGGTAAGGGTATCCCACAACCAAAACTAAACCAAAGAGAGCACTTTGCTGAATATCAAAGTCACTCGGCAAAACTTTACTAGTTTAAATTATTACAGTTATGAAGACATAACTGGTTCATTTAGTTAAACATAATTAAAATCTTTCCTCTGTTGTTATCAAGCCTTGCTCTTCCACTGCTTTTCTCTATCTCCCTCCAAAATATTCCTTAGTGAAGTAGCTTTTGAACTTGATATCAACTTGAATTGATATTGAAGATCAGACAAAAATTGGATTATCAACAAGATTCACCCTTTGCTGTGCGGTGGTTGTAAACATCATCTTCAGCTACCACTCTGCCCTTCCTGTAGTCCGAGCGTTGCCCGAGTTCACTGGGAGTGAGATGCCACCACCGCGCTCACTGGCAGCAAGCTCCCTGCTTTCTAACCAGGAAAAGGAATCTCAGCAGTTATATATTCCACTAAAAATTAATGGAGAAGAAACTCAGCAGGAAAGCGTATTTTACAGACTTAGCCATATAACACATAAACTCTGAAAGTTCCCCTTCACAAGTGAAGTCATCCAAAAACACTGCTAGTGAATTACTGTAATTTTTAAAAGGCATTTTATAGTGTCTTTGCAGCTCCAGAGCACTGATCAAGAAAACACATATAGTTGAGCACACATGTTTTGTATCTGGCCATATGAACAGATACTACACATTTTCTGGTTTGCCCACAGGTTTGGGGTTGTAGCAGATTCATTATCAGAGTAGCAGGAAGAACTCTAGACTTACCCGCATCCTCTGCATATTAAAAAAAAAAAAAAAAAAGAAAAAAATATAAATATACTCCAATTTTACCTCAATGCTAATAAAAAGGACTTCCTTGCCTTCAACTTCTTCATGAAATATCAAATTCACTATTACATTAATAAGTAATATTACAAACAGAACATGCCATTTACAATTTTAAATGAGTGTTTTAAGTAATCACCTCCATGGGAGTGAAGTTTAGCAG